>QRFJ01000032.1:2292659-2796444 GCA_006176705.1 Cocos nucifera | reverse complement strand
GCACATCAAGTCAGCTCTGGCCAACATTGAATGGAGTGCTCGAAAGATGATCTCTGCATCGTTTAGAGTAGAAGAGAACTTAGAGCATAGAGATCAGAGGTTAGCGATTAGAGGATAGCGTATCTGGAGGATCCTTTTTATAGACGGAGCTTGATGGTGACAGTTGCAGCTGTCTGATGGTGGATCGCTCAAGGCTGCATCAAATTTGATGTGGAGAGGATGGTGTTGTCAGGTCGAAAGCGACAGTCATGCCATCCGACAGTGGTGGGCTGCTCGAGGTCTGGCGGAGCTGCTGTAGCATCGCCTGTGGCAGACTGACGGTGACCGTTCGTCCAGCTTTAATAGCCACGACTCTCAGAAAGCAGGCAATTATCGATGGACTTCGGCATATATCGATTCTAGGGGAGTTCGGCCAAGGACAAGCTCGGAAGGAGTTCGGCCACTGAGGAGTCTGGCCGCTAGAAGTTCGAAGGAGCTCGGCCGGCTGAAGGGACGGCCGTTTGAGGGGTTCGATCGAGGGACGACTGTTGAGGAGTTCGACCGCTGGGAGTTCGAAGGAGCTTGGTCGGCTGAAGGGACGGCCGCTTGAGGAGTTCGATCGAGGGACGACCCCTGAGGAGTTCGGTCGTTGGAAGTTCGAAGAAAGCTCGATCGGGTTGAGCAGTTCGATCGGCGTAGGAGTTCGGCCGCTGGAAGTCCGAAGGGAGCTCGATCAGCTGAAGGGACGGCCGTTTAAGAAGTTCGACCGAGGGACGACCGTTGAGAAGTTCGACCGTTGCGAGTCCGAAGGAGCTCGATCAGTTGAAGCAGTTCAGCTGGCTGTAGGAGTTTGGCTAAGACCCGTCTGTTGAAAGCTCTTCCACGGCTATTGGTTGCATTAGGCTGCAGCATCGAACTCAGACTCTCGATAGGAGTAGTGGTTTTATCCCCAACAATATTCCCCCACTTTCTGAGTTCGAATTCGAGGAAGAGTGCAGAAAAGACGATTGTCGAGTCTTTCCGGGCTCCGTGTTGGTTTAGGTCGAAGCTCAGGGGAGATCTCATCTCCGCTAAAGTTGATGCCCGGGGAAATCCCATCTCCAAACGAGATTGAGGTAGGCTCGTCTCCTGCGATCAAGGTCGGAGGTTGAGCTCCTCGAGGGGTGATATTGTCTTAGTTAGTTGAGGTTGATCGGAGAAGGTCCCTCTCCTGCAGCCATGATTTAACACGGAACATCGGGAGAGATCTGATCTCTGACCGAGGTTGATGCGGTCAATCGGAAGAGATCTTATCTCTAGGCGGGTGTCTCCGAGCTATTCTGCCCGAGGTTGTCGTGGGCCAAGGTAGTTACGGTCGACGGGAGAGATCTTATCTCTGGGCGAGGTTGTTCGAGCTTATCTCTGCCGAGGTTGTCGCAGGCCGAGGTAGCACAGTCGATCGGGAGAGATTTTATCTCTGGTCGAGATTGACTCGATCGCTCGGAGGAGATCTTTATCTCCTGTGCCGAGGTTGATGGAGATCCATTTCTGTTAGCTTGGAGGTCGGATTTCGACCTTGCTCGCGTTAGGAGAGGTTCTCCTCCTATTTCAATGGACTGTGGGGGCACATAAGGGCCGCTGTTAGGGCCTCTCCCCCATCTCGTCTAAGATGAACGAGGCCTTCGACTTTCTCGTATTAGGACGAGGTTCTCCTCTGTTCCTAATGGGGTTGGGGCACATTCGGACCGTCGTCCGTCTCCCTCCGTCTCGTCTAAGGTGAACGAGATCTTCGACTTTGCTCGCATTAGGACGAGATTCTCCTCCTATTTCTAACGGACTGTGGGGGCACATTCAGACCGTCGTCCGTGCCTCTCCCTCCATCTCGTCCTTTGTGAACGAGGCCTTTGACTTTGCTCGTGTTAGGATGAGAGGTTCTCCTCCTGTTCCTAACGGGCTGTGGGGGCACATTCGAACCATCGTCCGTCTCCCTCCGTCTCGTCTAAGGTGAACGAGGCCTTCGACTTTGCTCGCGTTAGGATGAGGTTCTCCTTCTTTCTTAACGAACTGTGGGGGCACATAAGAGCCGCTGTCAGGACCTCTCCTCCATCTCGTCTAAGGTGAACGAGACCTTCGACTTTGCTCGCATTAGGATGAGGTTCTCCTCCTGTTTCTAACGGGACTGTGGGGGCACATTCGGACCATCGTCCGTCTTCCCCCATCTCGTCTAAGGTGAACGAGGCCTTCGACTTTGCTCGCGTTAGGACGAGGTTCTCCTCCTGTTCCTAATGGGCTGTGGGGCACAATCGACCGTCATCCGTGCCTCTCCCCCCATCTCGTCCTTTGTGAATGAGGCCTTCGACTTTGCTCGCGTTAGGACGACGTTCTCCTCCTATTCCTAACGGGCTATGGGGGCACATTCGGACCGTCGTCCGTCTCCTCCATCTCGTCTACAGTGAACGAGGCCTTCGACTTTGCTCGCGTTAGGACGAGGTTCTCCTCCTATTCCTAACGGACTATGGGGGCACATTCGGACCATCGTCCGTGCCTCTCCCCCCATCTCGTCCTTTGTGAACGAGGCCTTCGACTTTGCTCGCGTTAGGACGAGGTTCTCCTCCTGTTCCTAACGGGCTGTGGGGGCACATTCGGACCGTCGTCCGTCTCCCCTTCGTCTCTTCTAAGGTGAACGAGGCCTTCGACTTTGCTCGCATTAGGATGAGGTTCTCCTCCTATTCCTAACGGGCTGTGGGGGCACATATGGACCGTCGTCCGCGCCTCTCCCTCCATCTCGTCCTTTGTGAACGAGGCCTTCGACTTTGCTCGCGCATTAGGACGAGGTTCTCCTCCTATTTCCTAACGGACTGTGGGGGCACATAAGAGCCGTTATCAGGGCTCTTCCCCATCTCGTTCTTTATGAATTAGGCCTTCGCTTCGGAAGAGATCTTATCTCTGGCTGAGGTTGTATCGGTCGCTCGGGAAAGATCTTATCTCTGCCGAGGTTGAAGGTCTTTGACCTGCTCGTGTTAGGACGAGGTTCTCCTTCTGTTCCTAACACGGCAACTATTGACTGCTTCTTCCCTATCATCACATAGTTTTTGCATCCAGAAATAATATTATTTGTTGGGGGAGAATTTTACCGAGGGAAGTTACTCGCAGCATATCCTTCATTTTCAGGGTCGTGGGGGCGTTGTTCCTCCTGGTTTCCTTGGGCAGTAAGTCCCGGGTCCGGACGACCTCCTCTATCTCATGCTGGCCTTCTCAATTTGGAGCAAGCTTCTCCTGGCTTTGTCGCTGGGAGTGACGAATCGCCGATGTACCAAGCTCCTCCCCGGGGTAACGTTGATGATGCCATGAGGCGGCCGACCTCCTTGTCGTTTCTGGACTACGGTAGCGCCCTTGGCCGATCTTTCTGCTTCAGGCTGGCATCGGAGGAATTTACTCAACCGTCCCTTTCTGACGAGCTCCTCAATTTCATCTCGGAGCTGAATGTATTCCTCAGTGTCGTGGCCGTGGTTGTGATGGTAGGGGCATTGCTTGCTTCGATCGTGCATGTTTGGGGGAGGCCGTAGTCCTTCTGGTCTTGGCAGCTGGTTCTTAACCTTCGCCATGAGAATTTGAGTTCGAGGCGGCGTCGAGGGGGGCATAGTCACGGAACCTTTCGGAAGGGGGACTTCTTTGCACCCTTCTATCGAGGCTTCCTCGGTGGTGAGCTTGAAAAGTTTGGGCCTTGCTTGCGCTGGGGAGGATCGTGAGCGCGGTCGAACTTCCCTGTGGAACTTTCATTTCTGTGGGAGAACTTCATGCCCCTTTGTCAGAGCTTCCCTTGGAGTCATACTCGAGAGGGAGTTCGGCCTCGCTTGCGTGAACTTTATTCACCTTCCGTGAATGATGAGTGCTACTTGAGGGAGAGTTCGGCCTCGCTTGCGCCAAAGTTCATTCCGCTTTTCTGCGAAACCTTCTGTAAGAGAACTTCATGTGTCGGGGCTTCCTTAAAGTCATGCTCGATCGAGGAAGTTCGGCCTCGCTTGCATCGAATTCCGATGATGAGCTTTGAGGGGGAGTTCGGCTTGCTCCGCTTGCTTCGCTTGCGCCGAAGTTCATTCCGCTTTCCCGCGAAATCTTTCGTGGGAGAACTTCATGTCCTTTTGTCAGGGCTTTACTTAGAGTCATACCGAGAGGGAGTTCGGCCTCACTTGCACCGAACTTTATTCCGATGATGAGCTTTTAGGGGGAGTTCGGCCTTGCTTCCGTCGAACATCATTCCATCTTCTTGTGAAACCTATGGAAGAACTTCATGCCCTTTTGTCGGAGCTTCCTTAGAGTCATACTCGAGAGAAAGTTCGGCCTCGCTTGCGCCGAACTTCATTCCACTTTTTTATGAAACCTTCCATGGGAGAACTTCATGCCCCTTTGTCGGGGCTTCCTTGATGATGAGCTTCGAAGGGAGTTCGGCCTCGCTTGTGCGGGGAGGTCATGGACGCGACCGAACTTCCTATGGAACCTTCTGTGGGAGAACTTCATGCCCCTTTGTCGGGGCTTCCTTGGAGTCATACTCGAGAGGGAGCGCCGAACTTCATTCCGATGATGAGCTTTGAGGGGGAGTTTGGCATCGCTTGCACCAAACTTCATTTTGATGATGAGCTTTGAGGGAGAGTTCGGCCTTGCTTCCATCGAACTTCATTTCGATGATGCGGAAGAACTTCTGCTCTCTGTTTATCCTTTCTTAGGGCGATTGGTATGTCCGAATGTTCTTCCTTAAGGTCGGTTCCTCGCATCCTCATGATGGGTTTGCTGGCAAAGTCTCCATCGGAGGTTGTCACACGGTCAGCATCATCTCAGTGGAGCCACGAACCCGACCAGCAGGTTGAACTGCTCCACATCTGTGGTGGCTTTATGTGAAACCTGGGCTGCCAGGGCTGAAACGAAAGCAGATGGACCTAACATGCAGGCCAATGATTGTCGATTCGAAGCTCTCCTAGGAGGCATTTTCTCTTCGAAAAAGAACTCTAGTGAGAAAGAAGAGAGATCTCTGGAGAGAAAAGAGAGAAATCATCATCGAGCACTCTTTTAAGAATAAGAAAACCTCGAAGGTTCATGCTCTTCCTCTAGCGCCAATCTATTGATGCAGAAATTGGTCATCATCGGAATTAACTGGAGCGATGGTGGACGAGGTCGCCGTCGGGACCTGCAAAATAAACTCCTATCCGGAGCCGATGGGGGGTGGCTCCGATAGGACCCTCCGATGATCAAGTCAGCTCTAGCCAATAGGAATGGAGTGCTCGAGAATGATCTCCGTAGAGCTTAGAATAGAAGAGAACTTAGAGCATAGAGATCAGAGGTTAGCGATTAGAGGATAGCGTATCTGGAGGGTCCTTTTTATAGGCGAAGCTTGATGATGATAGATGTAGCTATCTGATGGTGGATCGCTCGAGGCTGCACCGAGTTTGATGCGGAGAGGATGGTATCCTCAGGTCGAAAGTGACAGCCATGCCATCCGACAGTGGTGGACTGCTCGAGGTCTGATGGAGCCACTATAGCATCACCTATGGTAGACTGACGGTGACCGTTCGTCCAGCTTTAATAGCCATGGCTCCTAGAAAGCAGGCATTGATCGATGGACTTCGGCATATATCGATTCCAGGAAAGTTCGGCTAAAGGCAAGCTCGAAAGGAGTTCGGTCGTTGAGGAGTTCGACCGTTGAGAGTCCGAAGAAGCTCGACCGACTGAAGGGATGGTCGCTTGAGGAGTTCGGTCGAGGGACGACTGTCGAGGAGTTCGACTGCTGGGAATCCGAAGGAGCTCGATCGACTGAAGGGACGATCGCTTGAGGAGTTCGACCGAGGGATGACCGCTGAGGAGTTCGACCGCTGGGAGTCCGAAGGAGCTCGGCCGACTGAAGGAATGGCCGTTTGAGGAGTTCGGTCGAGGAACGACCGCTGTGAGTTTGAAGGAGCTCGATCGGCTGAGCAGTTCGATCGGTTGTAGGAGTTCAGCTAAGATCCATCCGTTGAAGCTCTTCCGCGGCTACTGATTGTATTAGGCTGAGCATCGAACTAGACTTCGGCAGGAGCGGGATTTATCCCCAACATATATATATATATATATGTTTGATTTTTTTCTTCTCAAAATCTATTTAGCAAATAAAAATCTCTTTTTCTTAATTTGGTAGAGAGAGATTTTGCTTTCTAAAATATTTCTTTTCTATACGCAGTGATTTTTAACATATTTACATATATGTGGCTTCCTAAAATATTCTTTTTTCGTTGCACATAAATATTTTCTTCCTTAATTTGGTGCACAATGAGATTTTGTTTCCTAAATATTTTTTTCTATGTATATGATTTCTAATATATTTAAAAATACATGATTTCATAAAATATTTGTTGGGGGTGAATCCATTCTTACCGAAGTTCTGCTGGATATCTAATTGCCGAATGATCCCATCTAGTAGCGACGACCAAGATTGACCCTCGATCGAAGTTGCAAGATCCCTCTGGATCTTATCCGGATGAGCTTGAATGGTGGGGATGGTCGAGCTCCTCCATCCTAGGTAGCCGATCTTTTTCGATCGCAAGTCTTTCAAACTTTTTCTTCAGCCGGACTTCTCCATCCCAGGCAAGCTTCTTTCGATATTCCTCCAACCGACCTTCTCTGATCGCGAGTCTTTCAAACTTCTTCTTTAGCCGGACTCCTCCACCAATCAGACTTCTTTTGGATTTCATCCTCAATCAAACTTTTTCATCTGTCGAACTCCTTCTGAATCCTTCCAGCAGACCTCCTTCCAAATTCCTCCAGCAGACTTTCTTCAGGATTTCTCCAGTGGACTTCTAAACCCCTTCCGATCGAACTCCGTACAGTCGCCTGGAAGGGCCTCCATGCTTATGTAGATCCAGCAATCTACACAGCATGAACCCATTTACACACAGACAACTTTGAAGAAGTCCGAACTCTTCTGGAGTTGATGAAACTTGAAGCTCTTCATCGCCAGCACTTACCTCCTTCGAATTTCAACTATTAAATCCTATCGGACTGGCACATCATGACAACAGACACCATCCTCCATAACAAACTTCATGTAGCTTGAAATGGCCCACTATCGGATGGTTACGGCTGTCACTATCAGTTTGTTACAGACTCCGCTTATACAAGAGACTTTCCAAATATGCTTTCTTCTCCAAACTCTAAGCTCTCCTTCTCTTCTTAAAACTCTACTAAAATCTCTCTGAGCACTCCATTTCTCTTGGCCAAAAGGGTTGACTTGATCATCGGAGGGACTCTAAGCTCTCCGAATGAGACTTATTTTGTAGGTCACCGACGGCAGTCCCGTCTTCTCCGACTCCAGCTTCGATTTTGGTGACAACCAGATTTTGCACTAACAGAATTGACGCTAAAGAAAAGGCCCTCTTTCTCTTGAGGTTCTCTTATTCTTAAAAGAGTGCTCAGTAGAGATCTCTCTCCTTCCCCTTAGAGTTCTTCTTCTCTAGTTGATCTCACGAGGATGCCTCCTAGAAAAGCTTCCACCCAGTGGTCAACCATCTCCATGAAAAGATCTCATCCAGATTTGCCCACCTCCGTCTAATCCCTGACATCTCACATTCCACCGACGATAATGATGAATGCAGAGCAATTTAACCTGCTGGTTTAGCAAGTTAGGAGCCTTATTGAAGCAGTGCAGGCAATGCAGTAGCAGCGACCTTCAGTGCCGGCCCAATCGGAGTAGGCTTCTCTAGAACCTCAGGATCCAGTCTGGGAACGTTCGACTTGGGCGAGTCGGTCGGTCACCTTTGAGAAAGGAAAGCAGAGGGTAGGGAGCCCTTGCTCTGACTATGACTCTATCCTTGGAGGGACTCTACCCTCGTTCAGTCAGAAAACTTTGAAGATCCATGACCGCGAAGATCTTCTAGATCGAAAGCTGCAAAAAATGAATCGATGGATTGAGAAACTCCGCCATGCTCCTTTCTTTCACGATAATGATATCTGCATTGATCCTCCTTTCTCTCATCAAATTATGCAGGAACTGATCCCATCGAACTTCAAGCTTCCTTAATTCGAGAGCTACAATGGGACCACTGATTTGGTCGACCATCTAGAGGCCTTTTAGATCATGATGCTGCTTCATGGTGCATCAGTTGCCATCTTATGTCGAGCTTTTTTATTTACTCTGAAGAAAGTAGCAAGAAACTGATACTCAGCACTAAAGTCGGGTATGATCTTTTTCTTCGATCAGATGAGCCATTAGTTTGCGGCTCATTTCGTCAGTAGCTAGTGTCCCAGGCGAGATTCAAACTTTCTCATCAACTTCAAACAGAAAGAGGAAGAATACATCTAGGCTTATGTCAATCACTTCAATGCTGCTGTCCTTGAGGTCCGAAATTTGGATCAGTTCGTTGCCATGGCTACGCTGAAGGATGGCCTTTAAAAGAATAATTTATTATTCTTCCTAGAGAAGAAGTATCCTAGAAATTTTGCTAATCTGCTAGCTCGAGCTGAAGGATATACCTGAGTTGAAGAAGCTTGCAAGTTGAAGGATGAGAAAGCCACAGGCGGGCGAATCTAGTAAGCCCATAGTTGAAGAAAAGCCGAACAAAGTTTGGCTGCACTCCCGGACTCCCTCTGAGCATAAGTGAGCCCGAACTCCTCGAGCTCATCGTCAAAGAAGTCCTGATAGAAGGATGCGAAGAGATTTTTCTCTAGAAGATTTCATAACTATGCTCTCCTCAATGCTCCAAAAATACAAGTACTGATGGAGATCAATGAGCAACTACCAAGATCGGAGAGGATGTGCACTCACCCTAGTAAGTGCAATCCTAACAAATACTTTTTCTATCATTGTGACCACGATCATGATACAAAAGAATGTATTCAACTCTAAGATAAGATCAAGGAGCTCATTTGGCGAGGCCGGCTTGGTCGATTTTTGTGATGTTGTCCTGAAGGAAGAGAGGATCGACCAAGGATAATACCGTAGTCCGAACCATCAAGGAGGGAGGAGCAATAGAGAGATCGACCATCTCTCAGCATCATCAATACTATCTTTGGAGGACTTTGATGAGAGGAGACCAGTGGATCTGAAGAATCTATGAAGAAGTGAAGGACTGAAGAACCAATAACTTTCACTGATGAAGATGCTTAAGAAGTTTAGTTTCCGCATAATGATGCCATTATAATCTCTTTAAACATTGCTAACTATGATGTATGTCATATTCTAATAAATAATGGAAGCTCCGCTGATGTCTTATTTTATGATACTTTTTCTAAAATGTCTATACCTAATAACCACCTGGGACCTATGAGTTTTCTATTGATGGATTTTACTGGTGATGCTGTGCCAATTGAGGAAATAATAACACTAACTATGGCTGTAGGATAATACCCTAAATGGGCCAGAGCGTAGGTCAACTTTTTGGTAGTAAAAACTCTCTCTACTTACAATACAATTCTCGACCGATCTGGTCTGAATGCACTTCGGACAGTAGTATTCACTCATTACCTAAAAATGAAGTTTCTAACAAGCTATAGGATTGGAGAAGTCAGAAGAGATCAAGCCCTGATGAGGTATTGCTATTCAATTGCCTTGCAGAGGGATGAGCAATCAGATCCTTATTTGATTGATAGATTGGATGTCTGCGATGATCTAACGAAAGAGCGGGGTGAGCCTATGGAAGATCTTATTTTCGTCCCACTGAATGATCGAAATGCGGAGCATACGGTGCAAATCAACTCCAACTTAGTAGAACAAATACGAGAGCAGCTTGTTGAATTTCTGTAGAGGAATGCAGATGTTTTTACTTGGATCCTCGATGACATGCCTGGGATAGCTGCGGAGGTCATGGAACATTGCCTGACTATTGATCCTAAATATCAGCCAATAAAAGAAAAGATGCACAGCCATACTCCAGAGAGGCAGAAAGCAATTGCAGAGGAAGTTGATAAGCTCCTCAAGGTTGAATTCATCTGAGAAGTCAACTATCTGAATTGGGTCTCCAACTTAGTGCTTATCAAAAAGATGAATGACAAGTAGAGAATGTGCATAGATTTCAAAAAGTTGAACAAAGCATGCCCAAAAGAAAGCTATCTCTTGCCTAGAATAGATCAGTTGGTGGATGCAACCTCAGGCCACGAGCTTCTTACTTTCATGGATGCCTTCTCTGACTACAATCAAATTCGGATAGCACCAGAAAATGAGAAAAAAATCACTTTTATTAGTGACTGTGGTCTTTACTGTTATAGGATTATGTCTTTTGGACTAAAAAATGTAGGAGCAACATACCAGCATCTGGTCAATAAAATCTTCAAGAAATAGATTGATCGCAACATTGAGGTATATGTAGATGACATGCTTATCAAGAGCCGAGCTTCAATAAATTACATTGCCGATCTTGAAGAGACCTTCAGCATTCTTAGGAGGTACAAGATGAAGCTGAACTCAATCAAGTATGCCTTCGGCATAACTTTGAAAAAATTCTTGGGATTCATGGTGTCGAGGCGCGAAATTGAAGCAAATCCGAAGAAGATTCAGGCCATTCAAGAGATGACTACTTCAAAATTAATTAAAAAAATTCAACACTTGACTGGAAAGATGGCAGTCCTGAACCGATTAATCTCGAGGTTGATCGAGTGATGCATGTCCTTCTTTTAGATCCTAAAATAGTCGAAGAACTTCTACTGGACCACCGAATATCAACAAGCCTTTAAAGAGCTCAAGGACTACCTCTGTTCACTTTTCCTATTAGCAAAGTCTGAATCGAAAGAGAAATTATTTTTGTACCTAGCGATCTCTCCAATGGTCCTTGTGGCGGTCCTAGTCAAAGAAGAGATGAAAGTACAGCGGCCGATCTACTACATAAGCTGAGTCTTGAGGGATGTCGAGATCAGGTATACTAAATTGAAAAAAATTAACTTACGCTCTTCTGATTACAGTCTGAAGACTTTGGCCCTACTTTCAGGGGCACACAATAATACTCTTCACTGATCAGCCAATCAAGGCAGTTCTTCATCGAACAGACGCCTCTAGAAGAATCATAAAGTGGGTAATTGAGCTCACAGAGTTTGACATCAACTATTAACCTCGATTGTCAATCAAAGCTCAGATACTGATCAATTTTATAGTTAAATGCATGATCCTAGATGATGTCGAACTTGAGTAGAATGAGGCTAGCATTCCGTGGCTGCAATCGAGCTTTTTCGAAGAAAGAGCGGACCTTCTTGAAGGTTTCTGGGTTCTACATATAGATGGCTCTTCCAATGCTTTCAGTGTAGGAGCTGAACTGATCTTGGTCAACTCAAAAGGGGTTATTACCGAGTATACACTGCATTTTGAGTTTTTCGCAATAAACAATAGAGCAGAATATGAAGCTCTGATTGTAGGATTAAAGATAGTTAAAGAGTTAGAAGTAGATCGACTCCAAGTCTATAGTGATTCTCAACTGATGGTCAGATAGGTTAGCGATGGTTATGAAGCCCGAAAGGAAAGCATGATAAAATATCTTAAAAAGGTGAAGAACTTAATCCCAGCCTTTAACAGTTTTAGCATCCAATAGATTTCAAGAATAAAAAATATCAGAGCCGATCTTCTATCCAAATTGGCCACACTTGCCCCCAATGAACTTTCGAAGGAAGTATACTTTGAAGTACTGAAATGCTCCAGTTCGAAAGAGCCACTGACTACCATGCAGATTGATCATGAGCCCTACTGGATTGATCCGTTTACTTATCTCAAAGGTAGAACTCTCCCTCATGATCCAAAAAAACTCGAAAGTTGAGGAACCAGATCTCCCGGTATGTACTTTATGAAGACAAACTGTATAAGAGATTATATTCTTTGCCACTTTTAAGATGTGTTCGATCTTTCGAGGCCGATTTTGCATTATGGGATGTGCATGAAGGAATCTGTAGAAACCATCTGGGTGCCAGATCCCTATCTCATAAGTTACTTCGGCAAGGTTATTATTAGTCAACTATGCACCATGATTGTATTGAATATGTTAGAAAGTGCGGCCGTTGTCAAAGAAATGCAAATATACAAAGATAGTCGGCCTCCGAGCTTATCCCACTAAGCGCCTCTTGGCCATTTATACAATGAAAAATGGATATACTTGGCCCCTTCTTGATGGCACCCGAACAACGAAAGTTTTTCTTGGTTGCGATCGACTACTTCACTAAATGGATCGAGGCCGAACCCCTGGCAAAGATTATTGAAGCAAAAGTGCAGGACTTCATCTGAAAGTCGATCGTTTGCAGATTTGGCTTGCCTCGAATCATCATAATAGAAAATGGATGACAATTTGCTGGGAAGAAGTTTGCTGAGTTCTGTGAAGGTTTGAACATCTTCCTCAACTTCATGTCAGTAGTTCATCCGCAAGCGAACAATAAAGCCAAGATAACAAATAAAATCTTATTGCAAGACATTAAGACAAGGCTTAAAAGAGCAAGGGGGACTTGGATAGACGAGCTTTACCATGTCCTATGGGCATACCGAGCTATCCAGAAGCTGCCAACTGGAGAAACATCATTCGCTCTAGCTTACGAAATGAAAGCAGTCATTCCGATAGAGCTCAAGCTACCATCGGTATAGGTTGTAGCCTTCAGCGAGCAATGCAATTTGAAAGACCTCAGAGCAAACCTCGATCTGTTGAAGAAAAAATGAGAAGAAGCCCAAGTTTGGATGATTGCTTATAGACGAAGAGTGGCCCGCTACTATAACTCCAGAGTCAAAGGCAAAATATTCAAAGTGGGGGACTTGGTATTTCGATGAGCAGTCATTTCATAACCTTAGAACCAAGAAAAGCTTGTTCTAAATTGATTTTGTATTTAATATTTTTATTTATATTTTATGGATAAAAAATCATTAGTTGAAGATCTCAATTTATGGGTTCCAATGCAATAAATTTTACTTAAATCGGAGCTAAAATGAAAAAGTTATGAAGCCTAGAAGTTAAAATAAAAAAAAATAAAAAAAAATAAGATCGGTGCATGGTGGACCGTCCGACTGGTCCATGGAATAGGTGCGGACCGCCCAGCTCAGCAAGCACGGCCAATCAGCGTGTGCCATGTGGAAGCCCTGAACCGCTAAAAGGTCTACTGAATTTTATCATGGCGTACGAGGGTATTATGGTCATTTTATCCGATGCGGTGTGTGCTGGTGGCGGTCTTCGATGCAGTCAGTCTATAGGGTCCACAGACTTCATCAAGCACCGACGGATGGCTGTAGTTGATGTCGGTCGAGATCCAACAGTGGGTATTTATTCTGGCTTTGATTAGGACTCTAGACTTCATCTGAGCGCGATTTGATGGTCGAAAATTATCCTAGCTTCAATCTAATGGTCTAGAATCAATCAAAGCAGTTAAACGGTGGATTTTTGAGGATTTTTTTGAGCCATTTGATCAAGATCTGATGATCAAAATTTGTCAGGAGGTTAGAAATCGGTCTAGACTTGATTTTTGACTAAAAAAAAAAGGCCTATTGATCATGTTTCCTCCTCCATTTAAGCAGCCTTACCTCCATAACCTAGAAAGACGTTTTCTAAGCTAAAAAAATAGAGAAAAAGAGTTTCTTCTCTCTTTTTCTTCCTTCTCCTCCTTATTTCTTTCTTCTTTCTTCTTTCAATTTTCAATCAAAGGAGATCTAAAGATGTTGGGAGCGAGCAAATCGTCAATCATGCATGGTTAAGAAGGTGGATTCTGGAAGAGTAGATGAAGTCTTCTAAACATTTCTTATAATTTTTTTTTAAATTTTTTATAATTTTTTTATGCAAATATGTTCTCCTATTTGGTCTTCAATAAAATCTATTTTTCTTTATGCATGAGATCATGATTATTTGATATACTTATTATTGATTAAAAATCTAGATAAATTATATTCATTAGGATGGATTGTGATCAGCAGATACAATCCATACTTAATTTAATAATTTATTTTAGAAAAAAATATTAAAAATCATATTTTAAATTTTTAAGAATTAAATTATTGAATAATTTAAGATTTCGAGATGGATCATAATCAAAAGATATCATTCATACTCTAAGAAAATAAATTATAATCATAACTAAATTATTAAAATATCAATTTTTGCATTAAAAAGAATTATCACAATCCTATTAGAGATGGATTCAAAATTTCAAAATATTTTTTATAAATTTAAAAATCCTAATTAAATTAAGTGTTTAATTTTTTTTGCTAAATTCTCTCTTTAATCTACTTTATTTAAATTTTTGCATTAAAATTAAATTAAAAAAAAATTTATTTTTAATTACATCGAATGTAACTTAGCCTTCAATCCTTGAGAAAATTGACATCTGACTCACCACTATTTTAATTAATTAGTTGATCGATTTTAATCATCATTTGATGCTCTAACGACAATTAGTGAGGTCCTATGAAAATTAGAGAATTTGATATATTTAATTTTTTCTTCTTACATTCTTCTTAGCAAATAAAGATCCACCTTCCTTAATTTGGTACAGAGAAATTTTGCTTTCTGAAATATTTCTTTTTTTGCTTGGTGATTTCTAACATATTTAGATATATATAGCTTTCCCAAATATTTTTTTTGGCAAATAAAGATCCCAATTCTTTAATTTGGTAGAGGGAGATTGTTTTTTTTACTAAAATATTTCTTTCCTATACATCGTGATTAAACATATTTTTTCCTTTCACACTAAAAAAATTTTAAAATAAATTTCAAAATTACATCTCAAAATATTTTTTGCATTAAGAATTATGCTTGCATGTTGTTCTATTTTCTTTGCAATATTAGAACTTGATTATAATAAACTGACTTTCAAATTGGGACTCTTTCTATCTGATAACTTTTGTATTTCAATACTCATATGCATGAACTAGAAATCTGAAATTATGTTAAAATATGTTATACATTATGGCCCTAATTATAAAATTTATTATGCAAAATTATACTAAAAGAGACATGATTTTATTTATAGTAAGCTAAGCTAGAGTCAAGCCTAATTCTTCGAGTAATCATCCTTCGAGAAGCCAAGTAAAGATTATATCGGAATTGTTTTCACCAAACATGATAAAATTGGTAGGATAGTGATGGGAATAATACATACATACATACATACATACATACATACATACATACATACATATATATATATATATGATTTTTTTCTTCTTAAAATCTATTTAGCTAATAAAAATCCCTCTTTCTTAATTTGGTAGAGAGAGGTTTTGCTTTCTAAAATATTTCTTTTCTATATGCAGTGATTTTTAACATATTTAGATATATGTGGCTTCCTAAAATATTCTTTTTTCTTTGCACATAAATATTTTCTTCCTTAATTTGGTGCATAATGAGATTTTGTTTCCTAAATATTTCTTTCTATGTATATGATTTCTAATATATTTAAATATACATGATTTCATAAAATATTTGTTAGGGGCGAACCCGCTCTTTTCGAAATTTGGTCGGATATCTAATTACCGAATGATCCCATTTAGTAGCGACGACCAAGATTAACTCTCGATCAAATTCGCAAGATTCCTTCGGACCTTGCCCGGATGAGCTTGAATGGCAAGGATGGCCGAGCTCCTCCATCCTAGGTAGCCGACCTTTCTCGATTGCCAATCTTTCAAACTTTTTCTTCAGTCGGACTTCTCCATCCCAGGCAGGCTCCTTTCGATATTCCTCCAGCCGACCTTTCTCGATCGTAAGTCTTTCGAACTTTCTCTTCAGTCGGACTCCTCCATCAGTCAGATTTCTTTCAGACTTCATCTTCAACCAGACTTCTCCATCAATCGAACTCCTTCTGAATCCTTTCAGTAGATCTCCTTCTGGATTTCTCTAGTAGACTTTCTTTAGGATTTCTCCAATGGACTACCGAACTCCTTCCAATCAAACTCTATGCAGTCACCTGGAAGGGTCTCTATGCCTACACGGATTCAGCAATCTACATAGCATGAATCCACTTACACACAGACAACTCTGAAGAAGTCTGAACTCCTCTAGAGTTGATGAAACTTGAAGCTCTTTGTTGCCAGTGCTTATCTCCTTCGAATTTCAACTATTAAATCCTAACGGACTGGTACATCATGACAATAGACACCATCCTCCATAACAAACTCTATGTGATCCCGAATGGCCCACTATCGGATGATTACGACTGTCATTATCAATTTATTATAGGCTCCATCTATACAAGAGACCTTCTAGATATGCTTTCTTCTCCAGACTCTAAGCTCTCCTTCTCTTCTTAAAACTCTGTAAAAATCTCTCTGAGCACTCCATTTTTGTTAGCCGAAAGAGCTGACTTGATCATCGAAAGGTCTTACCGGAGCCACCACCCCTGACTCTGAACGAGACTTATTTTATAGGTCACTGACGACGGCCTCATCTTCTCTGACTTTAGCCTCGATTCTGATGACAATCAGATTTTGCACCAACAGGATTGGCGTTGGAGGGAAGGCCCTCTTTTTCTTGAGGTTCTCTTGTTCTTAAAAGAGTGCTCAGCAGAGATCTCTCTCCTTCCCCTCGAAGTTCTTCTTTTTTAGTCGATCTCACGAGGATGCCTCCTAGAAAGGCTTCCACCCAGCGGTCAATCATCTCCGTGAAAAGATCTCATCCAAATTTGCCTACCTCCATCTCATCCCCGATGTCTCATGTTCCACCGACGGTAATGATGAATGTAGAGCAATTTAACCTGCTGGTTCAGTAGGTTAGGGGCCTTACTGAAGTAGTGCAGATAATGCAGCAGCAGCGACCTTCGGTGCTGGCCCAACTGGAGCAGGCTTCTTTGAAACCCCAGGATCCAGTCTGGGGATGTCCGACTTGGGTGAGTCGGCCGATCACCTCCGAGAAAGAAAAGCAGAGGGTAGGGAGCCCCTGCTCTGACCATAACTCTATTTCTGGAGGAACTCTACCCCCGTTCAGCCAGAAAACTTTGGAGATCCATGACCACAAAGATCTCCTGGATCGAAAGTTGCGAGAAATGAACTGACGGATTGAGAAACTCCACCATGCTTCTTTCTCTCGCGGTAATACTATCTACATCGATCCTCTTAAAAGAGCAAGGGGGACTTGGATAGACGAGCTTTACCATGTCCTATGGGCATACCGAACTATCCAGAAGCTGCCAACTAGAGAAATGCCATTCGTTCTAGCTTTCGAAATGGAAACAGTTATTTCGATAGAGCTCAAGCTACCGTCGATACAGGTTATAGCCTTCAGCGAGCAATGCAATTCGCAAGACCTCAGAGTAAACCTCGATCTACTGAAGAAAAAATGAGAAGAAGCCCAAGTACGGATGGCTGCTTATAGATGAAGAGTGATCCGCTACTATAACTCTAGAGTCAAAGACAAAATATTCAAAATGGAAGACTTGGTACTTCGATGAGCAGCAGTTTCACAACCTCAGAACCAAGAAAAGCTTGTCCCAAACTGCGAAGGTCCTTACGAAGTCAAAGAGGTCATCCTACCTGAAACTTACTACTTGAAGGAGCTCGAAGGCATCGATCTCCCATTCCCATGAAACTTGGAGAACTTACGCATGTACTATCAATAATCTCATTTCAATAAAATCTTCTTATTTTAATATCTTCGATCTTGGTGTAAAACTATGATGATAGAAAATAGCCTTCCAAACTTTGTCATTAAACAAAGTTAGTCCTGTTAGGAACAGAAGGAGAATCTCATCCTAACATTGAGCTAAAGTGAAGACTTCGATTACTTAAGCTAGGATGCGGGGAGAGGCCCTTTCAACAGCTCTTTTGTAACCCTATAGCCCTGTTAGGAATAGGAGAGAAACTTCGTTCTAACATTGAGCTAAAGTGAAGACTTCGATCACTTAAGTTGGGACGCAGGAAGAGATCTTTTCAACGGTCCTTTTGTATCCCTATATCCCTATTAGGAATAGAAAAAAAATCTCATCCTAACATTGAGCTAAAGTGAAGACCTCGATTACTTAAGTCGAGATGCGAGAAGAGGTCCTTTCAACGATCCTTTTGTGCCCCTATAGCCCTATTAGGAATAGAAGGAGAACCTCATCCTAACATTGAGCTAAAGCAAAGACCTCGATTACTTAAATCAGAATGCGGGAAGAGGCTCCCTCAATGATTCTTTTGTGCTCCTATAGCTCTGTTAGAAATAGGAGGAAGACCTCGTCCTAACATGAGCAAAGTCGAAGGCCTTGCTAACCTAAGCCAAGAAAAAAAGAAGGAAAGGGGGGCTCGTTTAGTGGTCCCAAACAAACCCCCAACCTAAAGTAAAGAGAAGAAAGAAATTCTATCACTGATCCTTACACGTATTTCTCCTACAATTACTCAACCATATGAGGGGCAAGAAGAAAAGTCGCTCTCGGATCCATAAAAAGGACCTCGGATAGGCATCCACAACAACCACTTTATTAGAAGACAACGCAAAGAAAAATAAAGTGAAGAAAGTAAAGCCATGAGCAAGCTTCAAATTCGTGCAAAACAAAAATAACAAAAAATACTATTTTATTATAAAACTAAATTCATTACAAGCAAAATATAGGTCGACAAGATCGATTATACTAAAAAAAGAAAGAAAGAAAGAGAAAGGCCATCAAAATCCTAAGAAGGATCGGATTCCTCAGACTTTGGACTGGTGGCCATTACCAAAGACTCCTTTAGATGATTGACCTCCTCCTCGAGCTTCCTCCACCTCATCATGTTATCATGGAACATCTTGTCGGCTTGATGGTAGTTCTCCTCTAACTCTCGCAACCTCCTCCTCAGGATCTCGAACTCGACCTCCGCATCCTTGGTAGCCTTACGCTCACAAGTCAACTCGAGCTTCAGCCACTGTACCTCAGCCTCTTCCACACCGATCGACTCTAAGAGTTCGCCAATGGTCCTCTTCAAGAAGGTGATTTCCTCGACCTTCCTGCTTGCACTAGCCTAGAAGTCATCTTCAAGTCGCTGCTGGAGTCGGGCTACTTCATCGTTGGAGGCACGAAGCTTTTGTTCTAGCTTGGATATCTGATCACTCCAATCCAATCGATAAATCTCATATGTGAACTCGACATCATGCAGCTGCTTTTGAAGTGCGAAGAACCTCGTCGATCAGTCCCACTCGAATCATGTCTTGTTGGAGGACCATGGCGAGCTCCCCTCCAGAAGTTGAATCTTCTCCTTCGCCGTCTTGAGTTGAGTCTCGAGAGAGTCGATCTTCGCTGTTAGTGCCCAGGATTTATCACTTGCATTCTTCCAGAGGTCGACCAGCTCCCTCTTGAAGCTCCCCTTTCGAATACTAAAACTCATGGAGTTCTTCATGTGCAAGTTTTAGAGGCAAGTGACCTCTTTGGTTGCCTCCAAAGCATTCTTTCACGAAGCTTGAAGGTCGTCCTCCGTCTTCTTCAACTTCTTCTTTAGATGATGGACTTTCTTCCTCAGACTTTTTATTAAAGATTTTAAGAGAACCTCCTGAGTAGTGGATCAGCATTGACGGAAGACTGCATTCGAAATATGAAAAATACTCAAAAGTATAGACAAAAAAAATTCATTTTCATTTAATCAAAAATTTTGAGTATAAAATAAAAAATATATATATATATATAACTACTCAAGAATTTCAACCTCAAGAGGGACTGCGGCATACGAAGTTGGAGCACTCTCGACTGCCTCAGGTTTCTGAACTAGCTCAGACGCCTCCACGACAGGCTCGAATGAACCAGAAGCAGGCTCGATGGAGGAAGGATCAATTACAGCATCGGACAGTCCCGCTTCTGCGTCGTCCTCCTCCTCCAGAAATTTGAGGTCGAGCTTAGGGAACCTCTGGGCCACCCTGCCTTCGCAGAGCTTGAAGCTCTTGATGAATGCCTGCTGGCCGAATTCGATGTTTAGATTTCTCATTTTAGAAGAGGCCTTGAACTCTTCCACGGCCCGGTTCATCACCTCCGAGATCGACTTCACCATTCGGGCTTTCAATTCGATGACTTTATTCTTGGCTTCCTTCTTCCTCTCCTCCTCCAGGGCTAATGCAGCCTTAAGTCCAGCTGAGATGAACTCCTCTTTTCGAAGTATGCCCTGGAGACTCCTGATTTTCGCCGCCTTCTCCTCTGCAAGGCGTTCAGCCTCGACGGTCTTTTTCTGAAGACGATCGATCTCGGTTCGAAGATCCTCCTGAACCTTTCGTGCTTCCACCTCTTGATGGTGTGCTCTCTTGATAAGGATGAGCATTTGGTGATCCGACTGCAACAGATAGTTGATGTTAAAAAAAAAAGAAAAAGAGAAGAAAAGAGCAGAAGAGAAGAGAAAAAGTTGAGCAATGGAGCGGTCAACTTGAGGATGGTCCCAAGAGAACCCCAAATGAGCTGCCGGGGGTTAAGGTCGGTCATGCGGTCCACCACCTCCGGCATGGCAAATTTATCGATTAAATCCTGGACGATCTTCGGATCATCGAAAGGATCTTCTCCTAATTCATTGCGGTCATCGCTTGGCTCGCCAGGATGAGCCTTGTGGAGTGTCTTTGCGACAGCTTTCTTTTTTTTCTTTTCTTCCCCCATCTCTTCCTTAACAAGAAGCACCGGAGCTTGATCTCCGCTGGAAGGATCCGAGGGCACAGGAGGTATGAAACCCACACCAACGGTGCCGACCTCAGCAGGTGGGGCAACCTTGATGCTGGCGGCAACCTCAGAAGCAGCGACAGTGGCGGTAGGGGCCATGGAGCTCAAAGCGCCAACCTTCGCCCTCTTCAAACTATCAACTGGCATTTTTTCTTTCCTCTTCTAGGCATAAAGCCTCTTGGTGAGCATTTCAGTAGTTCAGTATCCATTTATACAATAGAAAAAGAATCATGATCAATGACAATACATATATGTGAAACCGCACGAAGAATTCAAAAAGTAGAAAAATGTACCAACGAAATCGAGGGGACTCAAACCTAGGTTGAATAGGGTCTATTTTTTTAGAAGGTCGGGTAGAAGAGGAGCTTGGAATGTTTTAAGTTTATTGGATGAATCAAGGTCGGCTCTGTCTAAGCTAAGAGCTTGGCGAACCGACTCCCTAATATGACCCCAAGGATGAAGATCTAATAGCAAGGTTGGACAGTGCACGAAAAAATACTTTTCCTTTCAATTGTGAATGAAAAAAAGGAGCACATTTCAATAATCCCTTCTTACCAAACTAGGAGGAGAGAAGTACCATCAGTTCTTTGCAGAAGGATGGTATTTGAAGGTGTAGAAGTTTCAAAATAACGAGACAGTCGACCGAACTTCGATCAGATGGTAGAGGAAAAGGAAGCCTATGATGAACTGAAAGAAGTTCGGTACGATGGATGCGAAGGAGATGTTCAAAAATCGAAAGAGGGTAACTACAAAGGAGGGCAGTTGAAGTCGAAGCCTGGCATGCAAGGTCTCTAAGTACAAATAAAGTTGATCGACCGGAGGAGAACTGACTCGATCATCTGAATGGGGGAGTTCGTGGTCGTATTTTGACGGAATTCCATATTGAATTTGGATCAGAAAAAGATCATCCGAAGTAAGAATGGATGGGATGGTGTTTGGACTAAAGGATGAAGGAGACATATTCCTAGATTCGACCTCGATCAGGGGTGTAGGATCTAGGAAGGTCAATCCAGGCGAGCCCCAAGAATCGATGGAGTAGGAGGTTTTGGAAGACATTCAGATCGAAATAAAATTTCAGAAAAACCCATAAAAAATAAAAAAAATATAGAACAAATACTGCTACAAAGAAATCGGAGGATTAAGAAGCTAAAAAAGCATGAATACCTAAAGAGAAGGTTGAAAAACCGACCTAAGCTATTTGGGAAGGATGAAAAGATGGTGGGTGCGATGAGACCAAAAGGGCATCCGAAACCCAAGAAAACGAGGGAGGAAGCTAAAACCCTTGGGAGGAAGAAGAATGAGGATCGGAGGAAGAAAAGACTCAGACAAGAATGACTTTCGGATGAGAGAAGAAGGTCTTAAATAACCAGAGATAACCCGAGGCAGTTATGATTGTGGATCGACTTTGATCGATCAGCATGCACCGCATGTCCCACTCATCACGATAGAGAAGTGACGACAGACGGAGTCTTCATAGCACCGTACTTGGGGTAGAGTTTCGATGGAAAATACGAAGGATCATCTTCTCAAACTCATTTCAGATTTAAAAAGCTTCGACGCCAGTATGGTAAATGCCAAAACATCTCGTCTTGATGGATGTGGAAAGCCAAAAAGAATTTTGGCAGTCTTATCTGCACTTCCTTCAAATTTTGAACTCGTGAGTAGGAGACTATTGTTGGGGGTGAATCCGCTCCTGCCGAAGTTCGATCGGATATCTAATTGCTGAATGATCCTATCCAGTAGCGACGATCAAGATTAACCCTCGACCGAATTTGCAAGATCGTTCCGGACCTCACTCGGATGAGCTTGAAAGGTGGGGGTTGCCAAACTCCTCCATCCTAGGCAGCCGATCTTCTCCAATCGCAAGTCTTCTGAACTTCTCCTTCAGTCGAACTTCTCCATCCCAGGTAGGCTCCTTTCAACATTCCTTTAGCCGACTTTCTCCGATCGTGAGTCTTCAGAACTTTTCCTTCAGCTGGACTCTTCCATCAGTCAGACTCCTTTCAGACTTCATCCTCAATCGAACTTCTCCATCAGTCGAACTTCTTCCGAATCTTTCTAGCAAACCTCCTTTTGGATTCCTCCGGCGGACTTCCTTCAGAATTTCTTTAGTGGACTTTCAAACTCCTTCCGGCCGAACTCCATGCAGTCGCCTAGAAGGGCCTTCACGCTTATGCGAATCCAGCAATTTGCACAACATGAACCCACTTATACACAGACAACTCTAAAGAAGTCCGAACTTCTCTGAAGTTAATGAAATTTGAAGCTCTTCACTGTCAGCACCTACCTCCTCCGAACTTCAACTATTAAATCCCAATGGATTGGCATGTCATGATAACAAATACCACTCTCCGTAACAAACTCCATGTGACTTCGAATGGCCTACTACCAGACGGTTACGGCTGTCACTATCAGTTTATTACAAGCTCCGTCTATATAAGAGATCCTCCAAATATACTTTCTTCTTCAGGCTCTAAGTTCTCCTTTCCTTCTTAAAATTCTGCTAAAATCTTTTTGAACACTCCATTTCTGTTGGCCGAAAGAGCTGACTCGATCATCGGAGGGTCTTACTAGAGGCATCATCCCTGATTCTGAATAAGACTTATTTTACAGATCACCGATGGCGGCCTCATCTTCTTCGACTCTAGTCTCGATTCCGACGATAATCAAATTTTGCACCAGCAATATTTTTTCTCTCAGCAAACAAAGATCCCTCTTCCTTAAGTATTTTTCTCTTAAAATATTTTTTCATGTTATTTTTTTTTTAAAAAATTATTAGATAAGAGAATCGTTCATATAAGCAAAATACCCTATAATATAACAGAAAAAAAAAATATATATATATATATATATATATATATATATATATATATATATATATATATATATAAGAAAATGTTAAAAGAAATTAAATATACCAAGGGACGAGAATTAATTTGCCACATTGACCGTGTTGATACCACCCCTGCTTTTATCTCCACAAATAATGTACTTTTTTGAGGTAACAAAACTCCAACTTTTATTGCTAACACCTCCCTTTGCATAACGAGCTGCTATTTTTTTTTTTTTAACGTTGAACATATGTAAAAGAAATTAACACATCAGTACTTTACAATTGAATAGGGATGGCAGCTCGCACATTCACTCATAAATAGCAATATTTTAGAGGAATAGAGGTCGAGTTTACTGCTGTATGCTAATGAGCTAGGCTAGGCCGCATAAATATTTGTTCGTGCAAGCGCCAACTCCTTTACCTGCTGCTTGTTTTCTCTTAGTCAAATTTGAGAACAGAACTGGTACATTCCCCCGCCCACCCAGGAAGAGAGTGTGGAAATTAATTAAAAACAAGATTTAGTTCGACTCTGCGTGCAATTCTCATTCACTGCCAACTTGGTGCTTCACTTTACTGACATTCAGGACGGGACAAAGCCACTTCAGAGTTCATGCAGTTAGTGACAAATATTAATTTGCTCATCATTTCTTTAAGAATTAAAATTTAGTAAAACTTAGTTTTCCACCTTAATGGATGATTATCTAGGAACTAAATCTAAATGACAGATGATATGGCATAAAATGAACATCTCTATCATGGATGGACACGTGGTAAGTAATTATGAAAAGATTTGAATTTTGGATAGGGATGAAAGTAGCATGGATGATATTCATTAGGATCCATTTTTATATCTGAATCAATTTGGATATAAACAGAAATTTAAGGATATAGCTAATACAGATATACATATCTATATCCATTAAAGAAAAATAGCTATGAACATGGATAGACAACTATAAATCTGTATCTATTTATAGCCTTATATAATTTTATATAGTATTTATTGATTTTTAAAAAAAATATACAACTATATAAATATATTATTAACTTGAGTTGTCATCTATTTAGTAATATTTTTGATTTTATAGTCATAAAATTTAGTTATCTAACTTATATCTATAATTATATCCATATTTTTAGTATCCAAATTGTATTCGTATCCATTTAAAATAAATATGGATATGAATTTTTGCATCCAAATTAAATCTATACCCCTATTTATATTTGTCAAAAAAAATAAATATGGATATGAATATGCAAGTATCCGATCTGATTTTAACCTTAATTTTGAACGGTTATAAATCTATAATTAAGAGGATCTAGAAATAAAAGAATGGTTATGGCTAATAAGGAAGGAGTTCTGGCTTATCTCTTGATTTTCGCCCTTAATTGTAATGGAATATTGCTCTCATGCCTTTATAGACAGGCTCAAAGTACCTCAAAATGATGAACCCTCTAAGAGAGAAACTCCCATAGCTCAAAAGTCTCATGATGAGAGATTCTTAAGCCCTCATCCATCATTCTACTCATTTCTTGCAAGTTAGCAAGTCTATGATCTCTTGAGGCCAAAATAAAGGTATAGGCTGAGGTGAAGACTAAGGTCAAGATGATGTCCAAGATCAAAATGAAGCTCTCAAGTCCTCATCCATCACTTTGCTTCTTTCTTGCAGCTCAGTGGATCTATGAGCTCCAGAGACCAAGGTAAAGGCCAAAGTCGAGGTGATGGCTAAGGCCGAAGTTAAATTGATCAAGTCCAAGGTGAAGGTTGAGATGAAATGAAAGCCAAAGTCGAGGTGATGATTGAGGCTAAAGTGAAAACTAAGGCTAAGGTGAAAGGCGAGACCAAGGTGAAGCCAAGATCAAAGTAAAAGCCAAGGTCAAGATGAAGGTTGAGGCCAAAGTGAAAGCCAAGGTTGAGATGATGATTGAGGCTAAAGTGAAAGCTAAGGCTAAAATGAGAGTCAAGGTCGAGGCTGAAGTAAAAGCCAAGACCAAGGCTTAAGTGAAAGTAAATGTTGAGACAAGAAGATCAAGGTGAAAATCAAGGTTGAAGTATAAAATCAAAACCGAGCTACCAAGTTAAAGACTAAGATGAAAAGTCAAAGATCAAGCTCCCAAAGCTCAAACTTTCAAAGTTTGAACTCCTAAAGGCTAAACTCTGAAAGGCCAAGCTCCTAAAGCTAACCTTAAGGGCCAAGGTGAGAAGGCCGATCTGAAAAAACCAAGATGAAAAAGATCGACCAATTACTTTAATTTTCTTTTTACTATTGTTATTCTAAAGCCCTTCTTAAAGAAGACTTGGCCGGAGTTAATCCCAACGAGCATTTATTTTCTTTTTATGTATTTGTCGATGAATATTTGAATAATGCCCTCTGGGTCATCACAGTCAGAGAGGATTTGTGATTTGCAACAATAATCTACTTTAAGCTTCTTATTTTGATGGTTATTTAGTTTTCAATCTTTAGTCTCATTATAAGCAGGGTAAGCATGCACATAAAACTTCAATATCACCTAGAGATGGCATAATGGAAAAGTAAAATATTAAATCATGCATTATCTTCTATCATTCATAGAGTCGCGTTAGTGAATTCAAAATATCATGGTACCTTGGAAAAGCAATGCACTTGATATCCTAAATAAGTTTTCCAATAATGCTATGGGTGTTGAATACATGCACACAAAAAAAATTTATCTCAACGAGTGGTACAAAAACATGGATATCATAGGTACGTAGGAGAAGGAATTGGTCCGATAAATAGAAGGTGGTGGTGTAAAAGAACTTGTACGTGAACCATTGGAGGCTCAAAGCCTAAATTTTCTACAAATACCTGCATTTCTCAATATCTTAGTTTCCGATAACAACAACCATAATTCTGCGGAGCATCATTGAAGTCAAAGTTAACTACTCATATGAAAACAAAAAATGGGGAAGAACTCCAATGCACCGAGGATCGTGATATTTTTGAAATTTTTGGAAATCAAATTTAGAAAATAATTGATCAGTAAAATCATACATAGTCAATTAATCAATAAAAATGAGACAAGTAAACTAGGGATAAATGGAGAAACTCCTTGTGAATGCCCAAGGCTATTTCTTAATATTTCCCTTCTTGGTAGCATGTGACATATTCTCTAAACCAAGAATATTACAAAAACATATTTATTCTCACTCCTGGGAATTCCATGGACACAATTGACAGCTACTTCTATTCTAAGTACCATATGACGTATACTATCTCATTTTAAGTATTACCAAAGTCAATGCTCCATAGCATCTTTTACTTTAAATAGGCTTAGTTTGGATGCTGGGTAAGGGGCAAAATGAGGTAGGTCATGTCCTGCATGCCTTGTCCATGAAATAAGTGCCAATTCAACTAAATATTGTGAGATTGAACCCAACAATTCAACCAGATCGCGGATAATTCAGGATCGGCAGTTTCCTGGAGTCCCTGAAATTCCACTGATCTCCATGTTTCATCTCTCTCGATTAGCGAAAACACCAAATTATCAATATTAGAAGAAAGTGATTTGGGGAAAAACAAAAAAAAAACATGGAGGACATACTTGTCTTTTCATCTATAAGGTGACCATCATATGTCAGCTACATGTTGATATCAAGTGATGGCTAAATGGAGGTTAAAACACTGATTCCAAACATAAATTATAATATGCCTTGCCATCCCCAGTGAAAGATGTAAATAAGCTAAATCCAAATAAAAACTATTTGGCTTTCAAGCTGGTCCCATATGATATCTTCACTCCGGCAAAGTCAGCCAATCTATGGAAGCGTCCAGAGTTCGGGCTTAACAAAGAACTCATCCCACTGATGCTCGCCTTCTCTGCCCGCCAGAGCAATCTTCCAACCATTTGACCCTTGAAATGGCGATGAAACTCCTTCCCTTATCTCCCTCCTCAGCTGCCCCATCCTCTCGATCACTCCCTCCGCAGCCACATCAAACGCATCCTTCAAACTTTCCAGACTCCTTGGATATCCGTATAGCAGCCTTGGAATCAACCTGATAACCTCCTCCCTCATGGAGCTGATCTCTTCTTCACGGAACCTACTCAGCACTTCCTCTATGCTCGTATTTCCCTGCCTCACCTCGTCACCAGGTATGAACACCGAATACCTGGTGTGGTTCCCTGGTAGATGCCACAAATACTGCACGTAGGCCGACCCCGGATGGAAGAACACCGGTACGCACCCGGCCAGCATCGCGTCGAAGATGGACCTTCTCGTTAATGTATCCCCTGGAGGCTGCAAGCAGAAGGCCGAGCTCCGGAACGCCCTCATGACGCCGCTCGTCGAGCGGCACTCGGCCAAGCCGAAATTGCACTCTAGCAAGTAGCACCGGCGAGAGCGGCGGCACTGATCCATGACACGGTCACGGATCGCGGTGGCCTGGCCCCAGCGCACCGCGCCTGCGAAAGAGAATAGCCAGGGCCTCTCCACCTTCCTCATCCTGTCTTGCCATGCAGAGACCTGGCTAGCTTTTGAAGGGTGGAAATAGCTCGGGTAGGGGATCCCGATTTCATTGCTTCTCCAGGGACTGGATTCGATTATCAGGACGGTCATGTTCCTAGCCTCCGGGAGGAGCAAGAACTTGTTGCCCCAATCACCCGGTTCGTCGCTTCTCCTTATGAAGTCCAACTCGACCCTCCCAACCACAAGAAAGTGGTCTCTTCCGCCCATGGCTGCCCACTCGGGCCTCGACCTCAGCAGCCTGACGAGGTCCAGCGACACCGAGTCCCGAAGCGGTAGGCTGCGGTTCGCTAAGTGGCGGTAGATTTCGAGGCCAGCGTAGAATGGAACGTAGATGGCGGAGGCTCGGGACGAGTCGGTGGTCAGGCACTCGTATTGCTTCATCCGATTATGGAAGATGGCTTCCAGGGAGAACTGGTTGGTGTTGTGCCAGCCAGCATCGATATCGGAAGAGAGGCCGTCAGGATCGTCGAGCGGTGGGCCGAGGCCATTGTTGGACAGGGCGAGGCACATGTCGTTCAAGAGGCTGAGACTCCGGCAGTCACGCAAAATATCGGCGTTGAATCGGCTCGGAAGGTCATGGACGAAGATGTACCGGCCGGCACACCGGTCGGTCGGTGCTGGCCCAGCTGGGATAAAACGGTCGGTGATATTGGTGACGGAGAAAACATTGGATTGACGACAAATGAAAAGGATGAGCATTAAGGTGGCTGCGGCCGGGATCATGTACCAGTAGTCCCGGCGTTCTCCGGCATGCCGGCCGTGGAATTGATCCATTGCGATAGACAGGGGACGGCAGCTGAGCTCCAGCTCACGGGAATATAAGGGCCCTCCCTTTACTCGCTTCATTGAACGCTAGCCTTCGTGTTTTTGGCAAGCACTGAACGCTAGTCTTTGGAATTAAAAACCAAGAGGCGCTAGTAGTGATGAAATTAGTGCCCATCATTGCCTTGAAAGTTAATAGTTCAAATGTGTGGATGGTATCTTATACAGCTGATTATACAGAATCTATATAATTAGATTTCATAAACAAATTTTCCTTGCCCAGATATAGTTTAATATTTTGTTTCCTGACTCTCGTGAATATACTCATACTTGCATGGTTTTTTAATCTGTTTTTACCCAAAAAAACCAAGAGACACTGCAAACCTGTGGACTAGCATTCCATAAATATTTTGGAAAGGTGATTTGGGCAGCCCGAGCAACATATCTTACACGGAGAAGGATCTCGATCTTCTCTTATCCCAATTTGAATTGGAGAGTGCTCGTCTCCGAAACACGACCATCCGTTATGGGTGTGATGACCATGACTGGGTGAGACCCATCCGTTTAAAAATGAATAGAGTTTAGTTCCAGGGCCCGGCCCATAATCAGGTCTACTTACCACTAAGATAGGCTCCATCCAATCACGACGGTCATGATTGTCAGATAGGCCTTCTCTCTCAGTTCGGGTTGAGGTTGAGATAGAAAAGGATGTGATCCTTAGCACCAGTCCCCCTTATCGCAGGGCAAAAGATCATCCATGAGCACATTAACTGGTTTGACTAGAATAGAAACTTTTAATGTATTAAATTTAGAAAATCAAACCAATTAATAATTCAATGAATCAAGCCAATTAATAATCAATTGGTTTGACAACAATATATAGAAACTACCTGGTCTAAGTTGAATATTTTTTTCCGATTAAAATTTGCTTGATTAAACGTTATTAAATATGCTCCTGTACATATTTTAAGCGACCGAAAAGAAAGTCTAATGGATGAGGAGCAAAGATTTTTTCTTGAAATTTTTTTTTTTAAAAAAAAAATTATCTAAGAAATAAAATATAGTGCGAGTGTGTGAAGAAGGCACGGTCGTGTCAAATATTAATGCTGGTTATCTGTTCAATCTACTTAATAAGAAGCAATTGGGATCCATTCGCGGAATTGTCAATCATTTTACATGTAATCTTTATTGATTGGATGCATTAGATTTTTGGTTTTGATAACTTTTTTTCCACCTGATCTTAATTTGCTTTGCCAATACACCTCGAATTCAATTCATCTGACATAGCACCACTAAGTCTGATATAAACCAGTTATACAATCTTTCTCTTTGACCAACCAGTTTCCACCGTGTGGCCGTTTTGAAGACGTACGGAGGCGTCAAAATCTTCTCTCTGACATAATGGTAGAACAATTTCTCTAACCATAAAATTTGTATCTCATCTTGCCGTATCATATCTCCTACATATGCAAGCCATTATCTCCAACAAGCTTCCTCGCACATTTGAAGATGCCGATCGTAATAACTTTCAACCCTCGTCTATATAACTTTCCCTAGAAGCTCTTCAAGTAAGTCATTCTGAGTAGAACTAAGCTCAGAATAAGCCATCCTAAGTTCTTGAAGTTATACAGAGTTTGAGTTAACTCTTGAGCTTAGAGGAGATTCTAAGTGGAGTTTTCACAATTCTAGACTAAGCACAATCCCAATGGGACTAACTTCTTCTAAACTCACAAACTTCTCTCTCTCCCACGCCGTTATTCAAACTCCCCATATGTATAGACATTCTCTCTATCTATTTCTATACAAAACCTCCTTGGTTCCACTAAAAAAAAGATTAACTTAGACATGGAAGGATCTATTGCTAGAGCCTCGATAAAAGGACTTCTTTAACATATGATGTTTTAGGATTTTCTTGGAGGCTAAATCAAGGATCAATTGGTGAAGCCTCGACAAAAGGACCTCTTCATCTTATGATGTTTTAGGACTTTCTCGGAGGCTGGATCGAAGATTCAGCCATCGACAACTTCATCAAGATCCATGCAAACTTTCTAGCTTTTTAGATCACCATCTTCATCTCTCCATCATTGGCTCAAGTTTATCAACCTGAGCTAGATCGGTCCTTGATGGCAATATATATGTACCAAACATCATACCACAATATACAAAATCAAATCTAACCATGAACCAAAATAGCAAATCTAACCATATACAAAGGCTATATATAAAATATTCCTTGTCTATATAAAATGATATCATAATAAGTTCTCCATAATTTATTTTTTTAACTTAAAGCCATTTGTCTTACACAAATATTTCTAATCTGTATCTTATGCAAACTCTGTGGACTTAGTTGTATGAGACAAGTGGAGTGTGGAGTTCTCCAAAGGACTTCAAAACTTTTGTCACGGTAGATATTTCTCCAAGATATTCAAGTAAACTACATATGCTGCCTAGATAATTCTTGGACATTTTAGATTCTTAGACACAAAAATGATACCCACGTGATACATCGGGAGATAATGAAAATCAAAATATAATTTGATGATAATAGAAGGATAATGTCACCATTCTATCCTTTAAATTGTTTAATACTATTTATTGCATTATTATTGTCTTTATTTCTCAAAATATTTAGTTTTAGACTACTATCTTGCCATGCAATACATGACATGGTTCATTTTATATTTACAGCTTGAGAACTCATGCTTCTAAGTTTAAGTTATCTGAAATAATTAATAATTTGTAAGTTATTTACTACATAAATAGCTATATGGTTTATGCTACAAGAATTTTGCTTTTTATCACTACAACACATGGGGCATTTGCTAACGTGCAGTATGATGCTTTTAAGCATCGAAAATTTTATTCTTGATGCATCTAAAAATGTCAAAAGTGAAAATCACTATTCTCGATGCTTGTGCAAAGCATCCAAAAATAGTAACTCTTCTTTTATCAATGCTTATTGGCATCAATAATGTTTATATTTTCTCCAAAGCATCAGAAAGTAGTGATGCTAATTTGCATTGCAAATCTCTTAGATTCGCCGACGCAAATTAGCGTGGATGATTTGCCATGCATAACTAAAACCATTACCGGTGCTTTAAAGTGTTTGTAAGTGATCCAATACCAACACTTTAAAGCACCAGTAAATATATCCAATACTTTAAAACATTAGCAATATTCTGTTCACAAAAAAATAATTATAAAAAAAATTACTAATCTATACAAAATATATAAATCTATTTAAAATATATAATAAAATTTAAAAACACCAGTAAACAATCCTAAGTCACAAGAAACATCAATAAGTCATAATAAACACTACATAACATCATATTCAATATAAAAATATCTAAAATTTATAATAAAATTTAAATATTAGTATACTCCATATATAACATAATAAAGTCATGATTATATTATCCATTATATTCATGAAGTGTAACTCATTACCCATGAGCAAAAGTAATCTACAAAACTCAAGAAAAAGAAAAGACATCGAGCTATCAGTGATCTATAGGAGCATGATCGTCATTATCTCTATGACTACTAAAACCACCGAGAGCCTACGACAAAGATATTAAAATTTTAATGATTGAAAATATATAAAAAATATAATATAAATTAAATAATTAAATATATAAAAAAAATTAAAATATAGTAAAATATGTATCCTAGAAGAATTGACAAGCGTTTGTAATGCGAATGTCAGCTGCTTAATTTGAGTCCTCATAGAGGCTATCACTGTGTCATAACTCTGCCTCATCATTTCCATCTGAGCCTCCATCCGCATCTCCGTTCGAGCCTCAAGCGTATGAATAGCTACCTCATGGAGGCTATCACTGTGTCATAACTCTGCCTCATCATTTCCATCTAAGCCTCCATCCACGTCTCCATCCGAGCCTCAAGCGTATGAATAGCTATATTTCTAGAGCTCTCTCTAGCATCCTGAGTGTATTGGCACACGTCAGATAACTGAGTGAAGGTGACTCCAACTCCAAACTCCTCACTCGACCATAACAATCTGGTCCCAACAACTCTATCATCGCCCGGGCCTGTACATGATTGACCTCCGAAGATACCAAGAACTTGCCAACACGCTCTGCAACAAAAGATGAAACTCTCTCCTATATTCAAGAATAAATTATATATTAACTTTTTACTTAAAAATAAAAGTATAAATTATTATACTAAATGATTATAAATATATACAAATATATCTCTCAACTCGTTAGTAATAAAACGGCCATCTCGATGAACATGAATCATCTTGTAAAACTCCATCGCTCCCTTCCATGCTCATTCATTTATAAAAAAATATAAAATTTCTATGTTGGAAGTAAAATAGCTTTCGTCGAAGTCCGATAGATTGTCCGATCTTGATATGATATCATTCGGAGCAGTGATGTTTAGGTTCGAACTTCAGCCAAACTACCTCCTTGTTCCAGTCGAATACTGGAAAGCCGACCTCCAACCTATGAATACTAGGCAGTTTTTCCAATGACAATCCTTAGCTCTTTTTCCATGATTGTAGAACATGTTGAAGGCATGCTGAACTTCGGCCCGACAAGCTTGAACAGTAAAATGAGTTGCCATTCAACTGATTCCGATCTTTAGCTCAAGATAGATAGTAGAACTCCATCAAGAATTGGATCCTCGTATAGCTCGATCTTGTCTGATGGTCGACCTTAAAGATGGCCGAATTTTTTCATCACAAATAGCGAATCTCAGTAATTTCATAAATCAGAGATACCGGCCAGTTGAATTCCTCTCCGATCGAACTTCTTTACTCCACCTTATGAATAGCCAACCTTAGTACTTTTACACCAAGGACCTCGATCGGACGAACTTGAGTCAGCAAAAAAACTTCGTCAGCAATATAAATCTGAACTTTTTTCAGAGGTTAGAGCAACACCAGCGAGAAGCCTTGAGTCTTAACACTCATCCATCTCAGCTTCTAGTGAACCTCGTATCTCTACTGTCCCAGTCGAACTCTTTCAAGAAAGATCGGCCGTAGCCCTCATTGAAGATCTTACCATCTCCTCTCTGGCCTCCAGTCTAAATGCCCACACCTACTCTCAATCGAGATCTTGAAAGCTATTAAAGATAGTTCTAGTAGAATCTAATTGCAAGTCCGCGTCACTTGAAAGCCGACCTTCAAGATCAACCGATCTTTTATCATTTGGTCTAATGTAGCTTGCCATAGAAGCGATGTTTACTGGTATTTTTTTTTCTTTGGGAGATTATTTTTTGACCAAGATACTAGAGCATGTCGCAATATGGTAACCTCATGCCATTGATATCTTATATCTATAAAAACGACTGGTATAGCACTATTATATAATATTATAAATTTTGTTAACTTAATATGGATCCCTGTATCAATATAATATATTGGATCAAGATCTAAGTTAATGTTATTTGCAACTAATTTTCAATACAAATACATTCTTTACTATCTCATTATTCACTTGATACTTTAGAAAAATAATATATAACATGAATACTTGTTGGCCTACATTCTAAAAATAAAATAATCAAGTTTAGATCTAGATTTTTAAACTATTTAGTAAATAAAATATGTTTAGGTACACAAATTTTTGCTTTATCCAATGCCCGATTGCTGCCCCTAAATTGCATATTCCTAGATTTGCCTCCTGTTACAAAAAAAAAAAAAAAAAAAAAAAAAAAAAAAAAAGCCAAAAAGGATATGATAATCATCTAGCAAGTTTTGGTTCAATACATCTCATAACCTAAAAGCCAATAGACCAAAATGGAACTAGATGTCTGGGACTCCTTGAAATATTGTTGGAGCTTGTGGATGCTTGCCAAACTATATATATTATATTAAAAAAGGTGCCAGTTCACCTGCATTTCTCCTAATCAATACTTAGTTCTCTTCTGCCTCTCGCAACGTGCTCTCCTCATGTTCTTGACTAAGGACAACGTTACAATTCCTAAAATCTCTGCTTCTTAACAAAATGTAGGCTAAGTTAGAGCCATTAATTTAACTAATCACTTTAAGGACAGAGAGCATGTTACAGTGGATATCAATTAGATGATCTAAATCACGTCTGGTTGATCACCTTCTTTATGAATTCAACATGGAGGAAAAAAAGGGTCCACCAGCATCCCTGATTTATAGAAACTCGTGCATGCCATATCCACCTTAAAAACCTGAAAACCTAGGCTGTGCCATGACCAAAACATCATTCTTAACATGGAATCAATCCTTTGGCACAGTCTGCATCCACTACATTCGGATCAGAAGGCCAAAGATTTTTAAGACCTGGTTTCCCTTACTTTTTAAAAAATGAAAGGCTTACATTGGTAGCATTCAATGAGGCAAAAACATGAACTTGTGTTTATATAAATTCTCTAAGTTATATGGACCTGCATTTAACAACGCCATCATCACAGTGTCGATAACATCTCGTGTTTTGCGAACCAAGTTGCCCGAATCCTTGGAAATTATCTAGTGTCACCAGAATACTAACCTTTGGCTTGCCAACAGAACCATATTTTCCATTTAACATTTTTATGTGCTGCCATCTCTGCTGAGATGGCAATGAAGAGGTCATCAGATACACTAAGCAAATGCTGAAGTGATCCAAATAATTTATCAACCAGGGATAACGGAACCATAAAACACTTCAGACTAGCGACCAAGAGGAGACAAGTAACTGGCCAAGTAAACTGGTCACCTCCAAAGGTATCAGACAAACATGTTATTTTAAATAATCACGATGCACAAAGAGATATAGAGTAAAGAAACAAAATCATTGCATTCAGCTGGGGGATTAGAAATTAGAAAGAAATATAATAATGAACAGAGCACTTCATGGAAGCAATCTTAATAAAGTAAAAACTTAATTGTAGCACATGGCCCTCCAGGCTCTAGGCTCGCCTTTTTCTTTTCCAGTCCATGGGTGTTCTCGTTCCTCCATCCATCACAACAGCGAACTCGCCACTGCCGCCGACCGCAGCCAGCTTCCTCCACCATTAGCGTGCCACAATAAGTCTCTCTCTCTCTCTCTCTCTCTCAGCTTGCCTTTTCTTCCACCAATCCCTAGGTGTTCTCGTTCCTCCACCCCTCACAACCCACAACTCGCTGCCGCTGCCGCTGCCGACCGCAGCAAGCTCCCTCCTCCACCATTAGCGTGTCGCAGTAAGTTTCTCTCTCTATGCCATGGCAGCCGTTTGACCACCACCACTTAGGCTGATCCTCACCACCACCATATTTGTTGCACACGAGGCGAATGCTTCAATGTACATAAACCAAAATATTAAACAAAAATGGTCACTTATATCTTGATTCTTATGGTTCAATGATTACATTTTTTCTATTTATGGTCTACTCCAAATTTTTTCATTATACAACGAAATTAGATGAAAAAAGTATATATTTTATTTTCAAAAGCTTGTATTTCTTTTAGAATATAGGTCAACAAGTATTTATGTTATATGGTATTTTTCTGAAATATTAAGTGAATAATGAGATAATGGATGTATTGTATTGAAAATTAGTTACAAACAATATAAACCTACATCTTGGTCCAATATATTATATTAATATATTATATTAATGCACAGATCCATACTAAATTAATAAAACTAATAATATTATATAATAGTGTCATACTAACTGTTGGGGATAAATCTCGCTCCCGCCGAAGTCTAGCTCGATGCTCGGCCTAATGCAACCTGTAGCCGCGGAAGAGCTTCGACGAACGGATCTTAGCCGAACTCCTATAGTCGGCCGAACTACTTAGCGGCCGAGCTCCTTGGACTCCAAGCAGTCGGGCTTCGACCGAACCCCCAGCGGCCGAGCTTCTTCTAACTCGTTCAGCCGGCGGAACTACTTAGCTGCCGAGCTCCTTCGGACTCCCAACGGCCAGGCCTCAGCCGAGCTCCTTCGGACCTCTCAGTGGCCGAACTCCTCAGCGGTCGTCCCTCGACCGAACTTCCAGCAACCGAGCTCATTCCGAACTCCCAGCAGCCGAACCTTAGCTACACTCCAGCCAAATGCGTACGAGAGCCGAACTCCTTCCAAGCTTCCTCTTCAGAAGCCCGAACTCCTTCCAAGCTTCCTCTTCAGGAGAACGAACTCCTCCGAAATGGGCACACGACGAAGGCCTTCAACCCTTTATTCGGCCGGCTCTGCAACTATCACCATCAATCCGCTGCGAGCGATAGCGATCCGCTATCAGGCGGCGATGGTTGTCACCATCAACCTACCGCACACGGTACCTTTCTATGAGACTGACTCCGCCGAACCTCGAGTGGCCCGCCAGCACGCGGCTGCAGCTGTCACCATCAAGCTCCTCTATAAAAAGGACCCTCCAGATACGCTAATCTCTCTGATCTCTAAGCTCTCATCTTCTTCTCCAAGCTCCAGAATTCATTCCCGAACACTTCATTCCTGTTGGCCAGAGCTGACTTGAGCGTCGGAGGGTCCTACCGGAGCCACCCCCCACCGGCTCCGGACGGAATTTTGTTTTGCAGGTCCTCGGCGGCGACCTCATCGGCCTCAACTCCAGCGGACTCCGGCGACGACCAGTTTCTGCATCAACAAATTGGCGCTGGAGGAAGGGAACGAACCTCCGAGGTTCTCTTGTTCTTAAAGGAGTGCTCGGCGATGATTTTTTCCTTCCCCCTCCGAAGATCTTTTTCTCTCCCGAAGAGAAAATGCCTCCAGGAGAGCTTCGACTCGGCGATCGACTCCTGTTGCAGTCCCGGCAGCCCAGTTTCCACACGAAGCCCTCGCAGACGTGGAGCAGTTCAACCCGCTGGTCGGGTCCGTGGCCCCACCGAGATGATGCTGGCCGTGCGACAACCTCCAGCGGGGACTTTGCCAGCAAACCCGCCATGAGGACGCGAGGAACCGATCTTAAGAAAGAGCATCTGGGCATACCAATCGCCCTTAGGAAGTCCAAACAAAGAAACATGAAATTCCCCCGCGGAGGGTTTCCCAAGAAGACGGAATGAAGTTCGACGCAAGCGAGGCCGAACTCCCTCTCGAGCATGACTCTAAGGAAGTCCGACAAAGGGACGTGAAGTTCTCCCGTAGAAGGTTCCACATGGAGTGCGGCCACGTCCACGACTTCCCCAGCACAAGCGAGGCCGAACTCCACCTCGAAGCTCGTCATCGAGGAAGCCCCGACAAAGGGGCATGAAGTTCCCCCGCGGAGGGTTTCGCGGAAAAGCGGAATGAAGTTCGGCGCGAGTAGAAAAGCAGAATGAAGTTCGGCGTGAGGAAAGCCGAGCTCTCCCTCGAGCTCGTCATCAAGCAAATTCTCCCGCAGAGGGTCTCGCGGGGAAGCAGAATGAAGTTCGGCGTGAGGAAAGCTGAGCTCCCCCTCGAGCTCGTCATCAAGCAAGTTCTCCCACGGAGGGTCTCGCGGGAAAAGCAGAATGAAGTTCGGCGTGAGAAAAGCCGAGCTCCCCCTCGAGCTCGTCATCAAGCAAGTTCTCCCGCAGAGGGTCTCGCGGGGAAAGCAGAATGAAGTTCGGCGTGAGGAAAGCCGAGCTCCCCCTCGAAACTCGTCATCAAGCAAGTTCTCCCGTGGAGGGTCTCGCAAAAAAGCAGAATAAAGTTCGGCGCGAGGAAAGCCGAGCTCCCCCTCGAGCTCGTCGTCAAGAAAGTCCAGACAAAAGCAGCAGGAAGTTCTCCCGCGGAGGGTCTAGCGGGAAAATGGAATGAAGTTCGACGCAAGTGAGGCCGAACTCCAGGCCGATTATGTCACCAAGGAAGCCCCCTACAAAGATTTCGCACGAGGTGAGACGAAGTTCGGCTGAGCTCACGACCGCCCCAGGGCAAGCGAGGACTCCCTCTCGAGTATGACTCCAGGGAAGCTCCGACAAAGGGCATGAAGTTCTCCCGCAGAAGGTTTCACAAGAGGACGGAATGAAGTTCGACCGAGTCCGAACTCTCCCTCGGACTCGTCATCAAGGAAGTTCTCCCGCAAAAGGTTTTCACGGAAGGCGAAATGAAGTTCGGCCGCACTCACGACCTCCCTAGCGGAAGCAAGGCCGCCGAACTCACCCTGGAGCTCGTCATCGAGGAAGCCCCGACGAGGGGGCATAAAGTTCTTCCGCAGGTTTTACAACCCCAAACTTCTCGAGATCGCCACCAAGGAGGCCCCGACAAAAGGGCGCGAAGAAGCCCTCCCGAAAGGTTCCGCGACTACGCCCCGCTCCTCTAACTCGAATTCTCAGCGAAGTTAAGAGCCAGCCGCCAAGACCGGAAGGACTACGGCCTCCCCAAACGTACGCGATCGAAGCAAGTAATGCTCCTACCATCGCGACCACGGCCACGATACTGAGGAATACACTCTGCTCCAAGCCGAAATTGAAGAGCTCGTCAAAAAGAGGCGGCTGGGTAAATTCCTCCGACACTAGCCTGAAGCAGGAAAAGATCAACCAAAGGCGCTGCCATAGCCAGAGACGGCAAGGAGCTCGGCGCTGCCATAGCCAGAGGCCGCAAGAAGGTCGGCCACCTTACGGCGTCACCCACATTGCCCCTGGGAGGATCTCGGTGCGTCAGCGATTCGTCGTCTCCCAACGACAAGAGCTTGCACCAAATTGAGGAGGCCAGCATGAGGAGGTCGTCCACCCCAGAATTTATCGCCGAAGAAACGCGGAGGAACAATGCTACCACGACCTTGAGATACAGAATTTGGGGATGCGCTGCCAGTAACTTCCTTTTTTTTCTTTCGATAACATTATTTCTTGATGCAAAAACTATGCGATGACAGGAAACAAGCAGTAAATAATTGCCACATTAGGAATAGGAGGATAACCTCGTCCTAACGCGAGCAACAACCTCGACTGCAGGAGATAAGATCTCCCCTGAGGAAAGCTCGGCTGCAGGAGATAAGATCTCCCCCGAGGAAAGCTCGCCGCAGGAGATAAGATCTCCTCTGAGCGCGCGCGCACTTCGACCCCCGCGGAAGTTCCCTGCAGGCAGGCTGCAGGAGATAAGATCTCCTCCGAGGAAAGCTCGACCGAGGAGATAAGATCTCCTCCGAGCGCGCACTTCGACCTCGGCTGCAGGAGATCAGGAGATAAGATCTCCCCCGAGGAAAGCTCGACCGCAGGAGATAAGATTCCCCCGAGCGCGCACTGCGACCCCGGCTACAGGAGATAAGATCTTCCCTGAGGAAAGCTCGGTTGTAGGAGATAAGATCTCCCCCGAGGAAAGCTCGGCCGCAGGAGATAAGATCTCTTCCGAGCGCGCACTTCGACCTCGGCTGCAGGAGATAAGATCTCCCCGAGCGCGCATTGCGACCCGGCTGCAGGAGATAAGATCTCCTCCGAGGAAAGCTCGGCCGCAGGAGATAAGATCTCCCCCGAGCGCGCACTTCGATCTCGACTGCAGGAGATAAGATCTCCCCCGAGGAAGGCTCGGCTGCAGGAGATAAGATCTCCCCCGAGGAAAGCTCGACCGCAGGAGATAAGATCTCCCTCGAGCGCGCACTGCGACCCCGACTGCAGGAGATAAGATCTCCCCCGAGGAAAGCTCGGCCGCAAGAGATGAGATCTCCCCCGGGTGCCCGATACAACCTCGGCTAGGGAAAGCTATCGTGTTAACCTCGGCTAGAGAGCTTCAACTTCCACCTCGACCAGAGATAAGATCGGAGACAGCCTCGCCAAGAGATCGGATCTCTCCCGAGCGCCCGCATCGACCTCGGCTGTCGGAGACAATGTCGCCCCCAAGGAGCGCAACCTCCGGCTTCGATCGCAGCGGACGAAGCCCCCCTCAACCTCGGCTGGAGATGGGATCTTCCCCGGACTTCGACCTAGACCAGCACGGAGCTCGGAGGAAGAATTCGGTAGTCGCCTTTCCTGCACTCCCTTCGATTTTCGAACTCGGAAGTGGGGGGCTAATGTTGGGGATAAATCCCGCTCCCGTCGAAGTCTACCTCGATGCTCGGCCTAATGCAACCTGTAGCCACGGAAGAGCTTCGACGGACGGGTCTTAGCCGAACTCCTACCATCGGCCGAACTACTTAGCGACCGAGCTCCTTGGACTCCAAACAGCCGGGCTTCGACCGAACCCCCAGTGGTCGAGCTTCTTCTAACCCGTTCAGTCGGCGGAACTACTTAGCTGCCGAGCTCCTTCGAACTTCCAACGGTCGGGCCTCAGCCGAGCTCCTTCGGACCTCTCAGCGGTCGTCCCTCGGCCGAACTTCCAGCGACCGAGCTCATTCCGAACTCCCAGCAGCCGAACCTTAGCTACACTTCAGCCAGATGCATACGAGAGCCGAACTCCTTCCAAGCTTCCTCTTCAGGAGCCCGAACTTCTCCGAAATAGGCACACGATGAAGGCCTTCAACCCTTTATTCGGTCGGCTTTGCAACTATCACCATCAGTCCGCTGCGAGCGATAGCGACCCGCTATCAGGCGGCGATGACTGTCACTATCAACCCGCCACACACAGCACCTTTCTATGAGACTGACTCCATCGAACCTCGAGCGGCCCGCCAGCACGCGGCTGCAGCTGTCACCATCAAGCTCCGCTATAAAAAGGACCCTCCAGATACGCTAATCTCTCTGATCTCTAAGCTCTTCTCTTCTTCTCCACGCTCCGAAATTCATTCCCGAGCACTCCATTCCTGTTGGCCAGAGCTGACTTGAGCGTTGGAGGGTCCTACCGGAGCCACCCCCACCGGCTCTGGATGGAACTTTGTTTTGCAGGTCCCCGACGGCGACCTCATCGGCCTCAACTCCAGCGGACTCCAACGACGATCAGTTTCTGCGTCAACACCAACCATTCCCATGCATATAAAATATCAATGGTACGAGGTTACGTTATGACATTTTCTTGTATCTCGATCAAGAAATAATCACTCTCAAAAATAAAAATACACCAACAAACATCGGTCCAATGGCAAGCTACATTAGATCAAAATGATAAAAAATAAATCAATATCATAATTCAATAAATAATACATACTTAATAATATAACAAAATTTGTCATAAACTTTAATATATTAAAAATAATTGACATGTATTGTATTCAAAATGTAAATATTTTATGCACATAATTTATAGAGAAACTAGCTACATCTACCTTTATAAATGAGCATGAGTAAGCAATTAACATGATCATAAAGTCAAATCATATTCATACCACAGGTTGCGTTTGGTAGCTAGCAATCTATCTAAATTACTGATAATTTAAAAGAATCTCACTAGATTATTATGTTTGGTATACATTTTAGATTGGTAATCTAGATTGCCAGATGATCCAGATTACCTCTCATGAGATAATCTGGATTACCAAGGGGAGGGGTGATTATCCAGATTACCAAATATTTGGTAATCTGATAATGACAAGTTTGGACAGAAATGCTCTCATCAAAAAATATATATGATATAATATTATATTACATTATAATAATATAATATTATATTATATAATAATATTATAATATATATTATAAATATAAATATATATTAGAATATAATATTATATATAATATATAATATATATTTATATTATAAATATAATATATTATTATATATTATATTATAATAATATATATTATAAATATATATTAGAATATAATATATAATATATTATATATTATAATATATATATTATTTATAATATATATTTATATTTTGTGCATGGGTATAATTTTTAATAAACTTGATTTTAGAATATTTTGAAAATTTAATGTTACATTACCAGTAATCTGATTATCATATCAAACATATCAATCAAAATTTTCAATAATTTTATTGCAATATTACCTGTGTGTACCAAATACAATAATTAACATTACCGGCAATCTATCCAGATTATGGGTAATCTAAATTACCAAGTAATCCAGATTACCACTGCTTGATAATGCACCAAACGCAACCTAAGAGGAAGCAAAAAAACTATCACATTCTACATCACATCAAGCAAAAACTGTTTTAGAAGATGCTCTAGAATTAGTATGTCTGGTTGCACAAAAAGATCCTTATAAACAACAAACTCATATTATAGGAATTTGAGTACGGGATAACATTTATAACAATCCAATCAACTAATAAAAGAAAGAGTGTCAATAGAGAATTTTTTATATTATTATTTGAGCTTCGCAAATAGATGGCTGCAAAGGTGTCAGGGTAGAAAGAAACCTGTCCGTAAAGTCCCCACCCAAAAGTAAGCAGAGCTCCAGTATCTGAGGATAGATAGTTCAATCAATAATATAATCGTCATAGATAATTGCATCTGAAAGAATGATGCTCAATCTAAACGTAAGTACATCAATTAACAGCAGGGTAAAAGATTGGAAGATCATCAAGAAACTTTTAACTGAATTTATAATAGCTGCTAGATTGTAACTGAATTGCATATTTTGCTATCTATGAAAGCATTGTTAGACCTAGAAAATTTGTAAGGCTGGATAGTTGAGAAAGCATAAGGTCAGCTATCAAGAAACAAATTTTTGTTCTCTTGGAAAAAGTTGAAGTAGAATCTCAGTGCCCCATCAAAGGACATCTAAGGAAGCATCTTTATAAGAATCACCAACCGACAGCACTTTAAGAACAATATCATTATAAACAGCTTTTTTCCATTGGATCAAAGCTAGTGCCTGAGTGTTTTTTGACAACTTGCCCTCCCAAGGACTTAATTCTCTATACCAAATATTTCATCACAAATTTAGCAACATGTTTTTTCCACCCTCCAGCACCGACATTGTAACCGTTTCATACAAATCTGAACCACCTCCCTATCAACTCCTCTTCCAATCATGATTGTTCATGAACTTCATTTTTGCTCCATGACCCATTATATTATATGATAATACAAAGTCAAAGTTTCCTTGTCCGGTTATAACTACATCATCGTTGGCTTTATCCTATCTTACACCAACAATTTCATCCTTCTTGCATTCATAAATGTTCTTGCACCCACCCTTCTGCTGGAGTTTGTGATACTTCTCAGCCAGCTTTACTGTTGTCTTATAATGTTTACCTGAAGCCACTTGCAAGCAACAATTGGTAAGACTTGAACAACATTGCTTTGAAAACATACAACTCATCCATTTCAAATTAGATATACTGCAAATCCTTGGATTTATCCTCCCATGCCTCCATACAACTGGTTGAGGGTAGTGAAAATAATAACTCTGTAAATCCCATGGCCATTGATTCTGATTCAGTCTTTAACTTAGTCTCCCTCTCTCTCTCTCTCTACCTATTGATGATAAAGTCAGAAACATGATTGGTAGGCACAGCTTTGTATATAACCATCATCTCCCAACAAACCCCCCACCCCCCACCAACACACACACACAGATGAGCAGGCACAATCAGAGATACATACGCTTCTATAATCAATGATGTCATTTACTGCAATAGGATTACCATTACTAAAATTTTCTTTTATTGTTTCACCACCATTTCCATTTAAAAAGGTCAAAAAAAAGAAAGGACATAACCATAGTAGTATTTCAATGATATGAGCTGGAATTAAGTAAAACAAAATAGTAGCATGTTTTATATGGGAAAAGTGTTCGCAAACTAAATGCCAACAGTATCCATTCTGACACAACCAAAAGCTATACAAGAGTCAGGCCATCAAATGCTGACCTATAACTACAGCATTATGATGACCACCACAAGCAATGGCAGTCACATGGCTTCCTGTGACTTTGCAAACATGACCTTTCAAATTCTTAATCCCTTTTGAAGTTGTTGATGGCCAATCCTTACTACAAGCAGCAGACTCAATGCAAGGTATAGGATGAGGAATACAGACTGCATGGATACGAGAACCCAGACCAAGTTGTCCTTCCCCTCTATGTCCCCACCCCCACACCTGACCAACATCTGAAGCTTCAGAAAAACATAGAATGCATCAATAATTTCTACCCTGCATAATGATGGAAGATAAAACTACCAGACTACTGAAATATTTAGGAAAAGAACATAGAACTACATCACTAATAGATAAAAGAAGTCAATTAACCGGACAATGCTAGCATATGACACCCCTTGTAGCTACTGTAGCAATCCTTACTCATGTACGTATTTAGTGTTAATAGACATGGAGATGCTGAAAGAAATTCATCACCTGATGTTAAGCATTCAAGTCCTACTTTAGCTGAAGATAATCTCCAACGCTTTGAGCTCTCATCACCACCTCTCCTGAAATAAGCAGATGCTGTATCACTATTCTTTATTGGGCTGGGGCTCTCTGTAATAAATCATCCTTATTATATCTCCCGACAGTTAACATGACTGGTGTTTTTGTCCATTAAAATTGTGAAAAGAGAGGCAGTAACTATGATCACCTTGATTGTTCAAAATATCACTCTGCCACTTGTCCTATTCCAGGGTCCCCAAGAACTGGTCTTCAATGACCCTCCCTGTTGGAACACATTCTTTCCAGCCCCACATGTAGACTTCACCATGAGCTGGTTAGAAAATATATAGTTTTACTGGACAGCTACAGAAAAATATTTGTTGACACACTTGTTTGATGGTCCGTACCTCACTTTCAAACACTCTCCCTCTCTCTCACCGTGAGGGCCCCACCGGCCTCCCCTCCCTTAATCTCCCGCATGCCCTCTCCCAACCCCCCCCCAACGCCCAACAAAAGAAAAAGAGACTCTAATCTAAATTTTGGAAGTACTACATATGCACCATTCAAAATCACCTTATTCTCTAATACTTTAAGTAGGTGAAGGATTTGAAAGAGAAAAAAGAAACTCTGGAGGAAGATCTTACGGATGGAAAGAAATGACTTGATGAGAAAGAGGATGAATGAAAATGTTTGATAAGGAAAAAAAATGATATGGACGGTCTTTCGAAGGCTCCCTCTCGGGCATGCAATTTTGTTTTCTTTTTTTTAATTTTCAGTTATGGAATTAACGGACTCCGTTAGTAGGAAAGTCCTATTCCTATTTGACTTTCGGTTTCCTTTTTAAGATGTGAGAAAAAAGAAATATAGCATAAAAATAGATATGCTCCATAAAAATGTGACAGAGACCAATGGGAGGTGGCAACGAGGAGAGCAGGGAGAAGGTGGGCATTTGGGAGGGCTTGGGAATGTTCGAGAGGGCTGGCTCGAAAAGGTCTTGAAAAAAAAAAAGGCTGCCGAAGAGAAAAACATCGACGGGAGTTCGGAGCTCGACACGTGGCATGCTGAGAGAGCTCTGAACTCCCTTTTCATGTATAGTATAGACTAGGTCATGCATCTTGCATGGCTCACTTAGGGAGTTCTTAGTTTGGGAAATGTATGCAGGTCTAGTTGGTAATTTAGGAAGGATTAAACCGTTGCCTTAACTGAGGATACTAGCAAGTAACCCATGCTATGCAACGGACACTGCTTAAATGATGATAAAAAAATAAAGTAAAACATAAAAATAATAAAAAATTAATATATTTTTTTTAGAACATATAATTTTTTTCTCTAAAAGATTATCTTGATCTTATTTATTCTCTTCAAAACATATAATCATTCAATGCAAAGTAGTTGCTATTGAACAATGGCTCAATAAACAGCTACATACATCAAGTATAAGACACTGAGTATCATCCCTATCTAGAACTTAACCGAGAACCTTCTTTCCTGAGGGCAATTCTGCGATGACTGACCCCTCTTCGACACCGTTCATCCTGCATTTTTTTTGACTTGGTAGAGCAATCCCCTTGCTGGCCTACACCTCCATGGCTAGCACCATCGACACCTGATCATCAAATGGTCGAACCTCCACTGATCGACTCTTATCCTTCCTGGGCAAATGAAGTCGTAAACTGCTCGACTGCTGGGCCCTTCTCGGGGATGTCTGCGACCCATCGACAAACAAACCCTATCGAATAATCGTCAAGGACTAACAAAGCACACTGGTGATCAGCTCAAACTGACCAAACTTCAACTTCCGATGACCAACCCGACCTTGGCCGTGTTTCTCTACCTGCGCGCAATCTCATTGAATCTCCTGACACCCTACATCTTTTCAAGGTAGCAAACGTCCACGACCAACAATCTTAACAGACACCCGTCTGACGGACGCCCACGACTAACAAACCTGGCAGGCGCCCACCTGATGGACACCCACGACTAGATAATTATTTTGCCTACCTCGACTGCCTACGGACTCAGGCCTAACAGGCTCTGAGTTTTGCCTATAAAATGAAGCCAAAATGAAGACCCAAAAAAGGTATGCCATCGCTCTCTGCCTCTCACGCTCTTTCTATTGAACGAGATTATGACTTGAGCATTGAAGGATTCCCGCTAGAGCCACCTCCAGCCTAAAATTTTCTTGCAGGTCTCGTCTCCAAAAGATCGATCTCGATCGTCCGCTCCAGCACCTCTGGTGCTAGTCGAAATCTGGCACCAACAAGTATAATATAGGTAGCTCACAATAAACTAGGTGGCTCTTGGGCTGAAGATAGCACTCAACACAAACATCCCATTTAATGATAGGCATAATGCTTTTTCTCGAATAGATTGATTATTTTTTTTTCCTTTTTCCCTTTTCAAAGTGAACTCTCCCTATATAGTTAAAATGAAAAAAAAATACAATGACTACCCATTCACCTCTATTATGCCTCCACCGAAAATACCATCTGCCGGCGATCCCTGTCAAATAGCCCCCGCATTGTTATCATGAGAACAGAGCCCCATAAATTGAATTTTTTTTTGTAGCCAAAGAAGAATCCATTCGATCAAAAATCCCCAAACCCTACAAAATATCATGCTTCTATTCAGATTAAGCTCTCAAAACCTCAAAGGACCAACTCACACCATCAACCCAAAATCCACGGGCCCGTTAAGCCGAAACCCAATAATTCAATTTCTCCACCCGTTTGCCCATGCCCAATTCACTAATTCAACACCTTGGCTTCTTTTCTTTATTCACTAATACCTTACCCAATCCCTAAACTGGACCATTTGTTTCCTACATTGCTTCTTTCTTCTTGGTTTGAGCACTAAAAGGCTACTAAATGTGAACAACAACCATGCTACACCTTTTTTTACTGTGGAAGGCTGCCAAACCATATAGCAACCCTTTGTCCCTTCCTCTCTCAAATGATGTTTGTGGATAGAGTGGAAGGCTGCCCAGACACAGGCAGCAACCCTTCGATATTTCTGATGAGAAATCAAACACGGCTTCTCATATAATGGATCGAAAAATCTAAAAGCTAAGCCTAATGAATGATTAAACAAACCACAAAAAAAAAAAAAAAAAAACAGAGATATGCAACTCATCTTTCCTAGCTCAATTCTCTTAGTTTCTTCTCGAGCAAACTAACCATAATAATAATAATAGTAGTAGTAGTAGTAGTAATAGTAGTACTCATCTTTCCTAGCTCAATTCTCTTAGTTTCTTCTCGAGCAAACTGACCATAATAATAATAATAGTAGTAGTAGTAGAAAAAACACCACCGCTAACTTTACCTTTTTCTGTTCAATCGAAAACAAAAAGAAAAAAGAAAAAGAAAAAGAAAAAGAGCGCTGCCGCTGCTTAGGGGTAAAAAACCATCCAATTGGAGACTCCTGTAGTAGTAGTAGAAAAAACATCACCGCTAACTTTACCTTTTTCTGTTCAATCGAAAGCAAAAAGAAAAAAAGAAAAAGAAAAAGAGCGCAGCCGCTGCTTAGGGGTAAAAAACCATCCAATGGAGACTCCTGAGAATGGAAAAAGCAGAGGAAAAACCGCTAACTTTACCTTTTTCTGTTCAATCGAAAGCAAAAAGAAAAAAGAAAAAGAGCGCTGCCGCTGCTTAGGGGTAAAAAACCACCCAATGGAGACTCTTGAGAATGGAAAAAGCAGAGGAAAAACCAAGCAAAAATAAGGAAAGATGGAAAAATTAAAAGACAAGACATTTTCTCACATGCCCGTCAGCAGGAAATTTGAGTTCCTTACTACATCGCGGTTCCTAGTTTATACTTTAAGAAGTCATTAAAGGACAGAACAATAAGAGTGCCACAAGTTCCGTTTCAGAAACCCCCAAAAGCAATTTCAAGTTCAGCAGTTACATGTTATATAAGGAACTTTTTAAACCGATAACAACGGATCAGACATCGGTCACCTTTTGTAAAATGTAAAAATAAAGAAGGAAGAAAATACTATTTCGATAACTCTTTGCATAATAAGAATCTGTTGAAACTTCAAAAATCCAAACTTTGGCTGCAGTTTTATACCATTCAGAATTTAAATACCATATATGAAATCTTTGAGGTCAAAGCAAACCACAATAAAATCCAAGCACGAACTACTTCATTGACTCAAACAAATAAATAAGTATGAATTACAGCACTACAAAAAAAGGAATCATTTTACGTTTGAATAAACGCAAGAATAACTAAAAAGACCTTTTTCTTCAACAAAAAAATACCCCATTATATCAAAAAAACCACTGAATCATGCAAATCTCTGTTGTTTATCCACAAATCCCAAAAGATATCGCATCATAATTAAAAACCCAGCAAATTCAGCATATTTTTCGCCATTTTACATGAACCAGACACCAAATTCACCCAGAAAAAAAAAAAAAAAAGAAACAAAAGGACAAGCACGAGTACCTTAAGATATTACAAGCATTTCATCAAAATCCGAGGCGAAGAGATCTTGTCAGAAAGAAAGCGCCCAATCTCGAGCATTCCAAAAGAGATACAGAACGAAATCCAGCGATGCCGGCCTCGGACGCGAGCTCTCGAAGCACGGAATCTGGATTTAAGGAGATTCGAAAGAGATCAGATAGCTCTCCGTCGTGGATCGAACCCTAGTTATGGAGGGGGAGAGGCGGCCCGAATGGCGGTGGAAACAATACAAGGCAGATGGAGGGGGCGCAGATCTCGCGAGGGAGAGGCGGCCCGGATCTCCTCCGTCCATGGGCTTAGTGTCGGGGTCCAACCGCCGGCGAGCGGATCTCCCGACGGAGAGGGAGAGGCGGGTGCTCGGAGCTGGAGAGGAGGGGAGGGAGAGGCACCGTCGAGTCGAGGAGACAGCGAGAGAGCCAGACTGAGAGAGGGATCCAGGCTTCTTTATCCTTTAAAAAAAATTTTAGATCACTGGATCCGTTTGGCTCAAAATATTTTTAATATATATATTATATTATTTAATTATGAATCAATTGAGTGTGAATATTAAATATTTAAAATTATGTTCGATATTAACATGAATCTACCAAATAAATATCTATAAATTTTGAGTTTAGACTCGACCCGATGATAGCTCTATATACAATAGCATTTTCTTAGAAAAGAAAAAAATAGTGTGCTACTGTATAACGGCATCCTCTCAAAAAATTAAAAAAAGAATTGATTAATCCAAGTGAGAAAAAGCCTTGCTTTTTAATTTTTTCTTCAATCCTATTTTTTTATATTTTTTAAAGTTTTTTTCTTGTTTTTTTCCTTCTCTAAAGCCTCAATTGGATAGTTTTTTTCTCCAAGCAACAACAATACTTTTTGCTTCTTTTTTTTTTATTTTGATTCAACCAAAAAAAGATAAAATTAGCAGTATTATTTTTTTATTATTTTTATTAATTTTTTTTATTATTTTGTTAGTTTATTAGAGGATTCAAAGGATTAAAAAGAATGATATTTAGAGCACTTAGTAGAGCAAGATAGGATTAGCAATGTTGTTTCTTATTGATTATTTTTTTTAATTATTATTCTTTTGTTGTTTCATGAATTTGCTTGAGAAAAAATTAAGAGAATTGAGAGATGAAAGATGAGTTGCATATCTTTTTTTTAATGATTTATTTAATCATTTATTATGCTTTGTATTTTCTTATTAGTTTAATGGAATGATGTTGATGTGAATCTGATAGTTTTTAGATTTTTCGACTCATCATATGAGAAGTCTTATTTGGTTTCTCATTAGAAATATAGAAGGTATATCTCTTTTTTTTTAATGGTTTGTTTAATCATTCATTATACCTTGTATTTCTTTATTAGTTTAATGGAATAATGCCAATGCGAATCCGATAGTTTTAAAATTTTTTGGCCCATCATATTAGAAGTCGTGTTTGATTTCTCATCAGAAATATAGAAGGGTTATCGCCTATATTTGGGTAGTCTTCTACTCCATCTACTAACATCATTTGAGGGAGGAAGGGATAAAGGATTGCGGCCATAATTTGGTAGCCTTCCATGGTAAAAGGGTGTGGCACAATTGCTATTCACATTCAGTAGCCTTCCAGAGTTTCAGTGCTTAAATTGACAAAGAAGATGCTATGTAGGAAAGAAATGGTCCAATTTAGAAATTTATTGAGGTATTAGTGAACAAAGAAAAGAAAGTAGCCAATGTGTTGAATTAGTGAATTGGGTGTAGGCTAACATGTGGAAAAATTGGATTATTGGGTTCCAGCTTAATAGGCACATAGATTTTAGGTTGATGGGCTGGTGGATTCAACTCTATTTGGATCCGAGTTATCAGATTGACGGCTGCACTAACCGAATTTTGGATAGTCGGGTTAATAGGTTGGTTCGGTTAGGGTCAGGGTACAGTTTGGGTTAGGTATCAAGATTAGGGTTAGGATTAAGTTTAGGGTTATGGTTTGGGATGGGGTGGGTGTTCGGGTTAGGATTGAGTTTAGGGTTTGAGGTTGGGTCAAGGTTGAGTCTAGGGTTAGGGTTTGGGCTAGGGTGGGTGTTCGGGTTAGAGTTAGGGGTCCGATTAGGATTAGGATTAGAATTACAGGTTCAATTAAAATTAGGATGAAGGTGAGAGTTAGGGTTGGGTTAGGGTTTGGGCTAGAGTCAAGGCTCGGTTTAGGTCAGGGCTTGGGTTCGAGTTAGAGTTAGGTTAGGGTTAGGATTTTGGAGAAGGTGGGATTGGAGAGGATGATGGAAAAAAGAAAGAAAATAGAAAAAAAAATCATGGAGAGGGTGACAAGAAGTTTTAGATTTGGATTGGAATGGAGAAAAAATGAAAAAAAAAAAAAGAAAGGAAGAATGATAGGTAAGAGAATATGAAAAATGTTAAAAATAATAGGAGGTCAAGGTGAAATTTATCTTGAATGGGTTCGGCCAGAGGTTAGGGTGCAGATGTTGGTCGAAGTGGAGTATAAAGGGATTAGTTTGTAGTAAGCATAGAGAAAATGGCCTGGAAAGTAGCCATTATGATCTCTAGTTGCAATGCAATAGGGATGAGTAGCCTCAAGACTTGTCGGAGGGAGGAGCAGAAGGTGGCATCAGGCACAGTATCCTCCAATGTACCATCTCAAGAGAGGAAATGGGTGGGAAAAAAAGCAGCAATACATTCTTCGAATAGGAAAAGAAGATCGAGATCGGACAAGAAAATGGATTGGAAAAGTGGTGATGAGAGGAGTAAGAAATGAGGGGTGGCAAAGCAATGTGAAACAAAGAAAATGAAGGAAAGATCTAGTGAGTGGTGATGGAGAAGGGGGAGAGTGGAGTGTAGTAGAAAAGAAAAAAAATAGGGAAGAAATTAGCCAACCAGTGGTGGGCAAGAGGGGAGGGGAGGGAGAGCTGAGGAATCGACAGTGTGGAGTAGATTTAGGAAAGGATAGAATTAGGTTTAAAAAAATCTAGATCGCATAAAAATTCTATGCACTCCTAATCTATAGATCCTATAAAAATTACAAGATGTGTCCGCATAGTTTTTTAGGAATAATTTAAAAAGATAGTTGCATAGTTATATTATGCAAATGCTTGCATAAAATAGATTGTTTGTGCTTATTCTACACAGGCATTCTCATAAAATGGTTTATGCTGAAATTAAATTTTTTTTAATTTTTTTTAAAACTTAAAAATATTTTTTAGCCAATATTTTAAAAAATTATTTGCTATATTTTTCTTTGGAGGTAATGTAAATTTGACATTACCTTTTTAAAACAAATAATTTATTATTATGAATTTTATTTATAATTTATTTTGCAATTAGAGAATAAAATTGCTATTTCCTAAACTTATGATCCATATTATTTTATAAATAATAATATGAATTAGTATTTATATGTTAATTAGTTTTATATTTTCCTGCTTCATAAATTATGCTTATAAATAAATTTAGAACTAAATTAATTATTATTTTTAAGTATTAATAATACTAATTTAGTGTCCTTTTTTAAAAAAAAAGAATTGCTGTGTTTGTTGTTCTTAAATTGATTTTCATTAGTAGATATAGATTATGCTTAGAATCTTAAAAAAATAATTAATTTATTTTATTTTATGCATTCCAAACTTAAAATATTATTTATAATTATCAAAAAATATTTAAAGAAATATATTTATGCTTTTCTTTTACCATGTATAATAAAAATTATTTTTAATATATATATAATTCTTTATTAAAGTATCAATTTTTTGATCTACTCTAATTGGAAGTATGGATTTAATTAAAATTTTGCCAAGATTTTGGTACAGGAGATTACTGCTAAATTAGGTCTGCTACCATCGATTATGGATTACAAGTTTCGAAAGAAGCATTGATCACAGCTCTTGAAAAATATGTTCATTCAAAAAAATTTTAGCAAACCCCTCCTCTAAAAATATCACTTCTTACAACGATATTGAATTCTTAGAATAACTATTTTATCATATATTTATTTTTTTAAAAAAAATTAATTTTTTTTTATTGTATAGAGATGAGATAGTATCACTATCGAAGAAAAAATGCATCCCAAGTATTTAAACTTAAGCAACTTATTTTCTTTGCTATAATAACCATTTTATTTAATTATGATATGGATGCAAGTTTGTAACATAGAAATATAATATTTACTTTTTAATTTCCAGTACAAGCAAAGAGAAGTTCTAAAAAGAATTAGCTACTATGTAAGTTTCCAACACAATATTGTATAACATGCATATTTTTATTAAAAATATTTTTTATAATTATTTACTCTATTCTTTCTATATTTTTGCTAAGGTATATAATTACAAAAATATATTTTTATAGTTATTTACTCTATTCTTTCTATGCAGTGGGCTTGATCAAAATGTGAAAGAAATAAAGTAAATAATTATAATTTTTAATCAAAATATGCATAATATATAATATTATTTTGGAAACTTACACAGTCGTTAATTCTTTTCAAAACTCTTTTCTTTACTTGTATTAAAAATCAAAAAATAAAGATTGCATTATTATGTTATAAACTTGCATATATATTATAATTAAATAAAATAGTTATTATAGCAAAAAAAATAAATTGCTTAAAATTCAATTACCTGGGATGCATTGTTTTCTTTGGTGATGAGACTATCTCATCTCTATACAATGAAAAAAAATAATTTTTCTAAAGAAAAATAAATATGAGATAAAATATTTATTGTAAGAGCTCAATACCAAATTGTAAGAAGTGATGTTTTTGGAGGAGTGATCTACTGAAAAATTTCTAAATGAACATATTTTTCAAGAGTTATGATCAATACTTCTGTTGGAATTTGTAATCCATAACCAATAGTATAACCATATAAGACCTAATTTAGCAGTAATCTCTTATAGTAGAACCTTCAATGAAATTTTAATTAAATTCATACCTATAATTATAGTAGATCATAAAATCAATACTTTAATAAAGAATTATATATTTTTTAAAATAATTTTTATTTTACATGTAAAAAAAAGCATAAATATACTTCTTTAAATATATTCCAACAATCATAAATAATATTTTAATTTTGAATGTATAAATAAAATAAATTAATATTTTTTTTAGATTCTAATCATAATCTATATGCACTAACAAATACAAATTTCAGAACAACAAACATAACAATTCTTTTTTTAAAAAATTAAGGACACTAAATTATTATTATCAATACTTGAAAAAATAATGAATTGAATTATAAATTTATTTATAAGCATAATTCATGAAATAGGAAAATATAAAACTAACAAATATATAAATACTAATCCATATTACTTTTTATAAAAAAATTGGATCATGGGTTTAGGAAATAGTAATTTTATTCTCTAATTAAAAAATAAATCATAAATAAAATTACATAATAATAAATTATTTTTTAAAAAGGTGGAATTAAATTTATATCATCACCAAAGAAAAATATAGCAAATAATTTTTTAAAATATTAGCAAAAAATATTTTTAAGTTTTAGAAGAAAAAGAGAAAACCTAATTTCTGCATAAACCATTTTATGAGAATGTCTGTATAGAATAAGTACAAACAACCTATTTTATGCAAGCATCCACATAATATAACTAAGCAATTATCTTTTTAAATTGTTCTCTTATAACAAGTCTATGTATATGTATAATCCTATAATTTTTATAAGGTCTATGGATTGGGATTATATAAAATTTCTATGTGATCTAGGCTTTTTATAAATCTAATTATACCATTCCCTAAATCCATCCCACCACCGCCGACTCCTCACCTCTCTCTCCCTTCCCTTTTTCTGCACTACTAGTTGGCCGTTTTCTTTCCTATTTTTTTTCCCACCACTTCTCCACTTGATTATCCACCTTCTCCATCACCACTCATCAGATCTTTTCTCCGTTTCTTGTTGCTCTACCACCCCAACTTTCTTCCCCCTCTCATCATCACTTTTTCAATCCATTTTCTTGTCGGATCCCAATCCTCTTTTCTTGTTCGAAGAATGCATTGGTGCTTTTTTACTCCACTCATTTCTTCCTTTGAGATGGTACGTCGAAGGATACTATGCTCGACGCTACCCACTACTTGTCCCTCCTGATAAGTCTTGAGGCTGTTCATCTTTATTACATTGCAATCAGATGTTGTAATCAGAGCTACTTTGATACCAAAATATTGTCATGGCGATACCACTTACACTGATACCACCTCTTGTTGGGAAGATCCCTCATATGAAATATGGATCCTCCTATCTAGGATCAAAATACCGGTGACAATGTCAATACTATAATAGAAAGAAAGAAGAGATAAAAAAATATAATCAAATATGTAGATTAGGCTAAAGCTTACTTTCATGAAGCATGCAAGCTTCACCATGACAAAAAAAAAAATTACAAGAGGAGATCATGCCCTTAACTCTCATACATCAATCGTTCTCTCTCAATAAGGAGCACTCTAATCTCTTACAAAGCTCTCTCTTTAGTTTGCCTGGCAGTCTATCCAAAGCCCCTACTTTTGCTCTCTACCGACATGTTTCTACGGTCTGTCGTTGCTAAGGCTGCAAATAGGTCGGGTTGACCCATGACCCGACCCAACCCGACCTATAGAAACCCGATCCAAATCATTTAAAAAGACTCATGGATCCGAGTCAGGTTCTAAAATATGATCTATTCTATTTTTCAGGTTGGATCTGGATTTACTAAATTTTGACCTGACTTGATCTACTTAAGTTTATGGACTTATATGGATCTTATGCTTCATAACTCGATCCAACCTGAATCCATTATATGATCCAAACCCATTATATACTAGCATGAGCTAGGCACAAATTGCAGTAGGCTGTCCACCTATACAATATTATCTTCTTTCATTTCCACTTCCATAATTAAGTAGCACCCCCTAGTTCAAGTTGATGGAGTCCCCAACAAATGCTATCTTTTTTCCTTTCCACCTCTACAAAAAATCTTTCACATGCATCAAACCTATACAACATTTCCTACTCAAGAAATTTAGAGGATAAGTAGGAAATAGATATTTTACTTTCAATTATACCTTATGACCAACCTTAGGAGCTCACATTCATTTGGCTTCCATATATACATGAGGTACATCTTGGTAGTTTTTATTGGATGTAATTATCACATGTTGATGACCACTCCAAAAATCATATTGTATCATGAATATCATTGGATGGTAAACTTATGAGATCAACTTCAACTCCACTCATGAGAATCGATTGAATAGCTACAGTTGTTGCTTGTTAGTTAATTTGACCTCCAATCTAGCCTAGGCCCAATCTGGACCTAAATCAGACCAGTATTTCATGAATTAGGGCAGAGTTATATATGGACCCGATCCGATCCGAATGACCTATTGGGTCAGAAAATTTGACTATGGACCCGACATTACCCGACCCAATTTTCTATTGGATTGGGTCTAGATCCAATATCAAGACCCAATCAAAGAACTGGGTTGGATCGGGTTCACTTATGATTTGGTCCGATCTAACCCATTTGCACCCCTAGCCATTGCTCATAGGCCTTCTGCCATAACAAGCTGCTTGATGCTGAGCTACACCAAACCATATCCTCTGCCTGCTGCCCACAGGGCCTTTTAAAGGCCTCAAATTGAGTCAAGGTCAGAAATAGGACTCCGATTAGAACTCAATCAACCATCTAACCATCTAATGACGATCGCTCACATTCCAGGCCATGGAATCGCATGATATGCACCAAAACCTATCCAAAACCATCCATAGACCATGTGAAATGGCCATAGATCCTAAGCGGTCTATGGGGAAGGCGTGGACTGCATGAGGCATCCATGGTCCGCACGTTAGCGCTATGGACCTCATCATCTAGGGGCATAAACTATGCCCCTTTTCCATTGGACCGCACTCTATGGTCCTACGTGGACCATGCAGCTTGGGTCATGCCTGCATTTGGACCGCACGAGCACACCCATGCCTAGGTCGTGCCTGCACTAGGCCGACGCTTGCTTGGGCCATGCCCGCATGCCTGGGCTGCACTAATGTACTAAGTCGGGCCTTGCTGCAGGCCTGGTTTTTCAGTGGGCTCTTCTTCTTAAGCTTCTTCATTCCGTGGACTTCACTATGGACTCATTTCTGGACTATTGTAGATCGAATTCGAGATATTTTTCTCAATAATCTCTATGACTCGATATTCGATCTCCATCTAATCTTGAGAGCTTTTTGGATGATCTTGTCTCGTCCCCATGTCCTGAGGTAAATACCTGTCAATCATGGATGGACAAACAAGAGAATTAAGCCAGACTATTCGATCTCATCTCTATCATCTATTGTAACCTGTCTGACCTGAGACTTGCTCAGGATAGCTTTTTGTGGCAATAGAAATTTCATCCTGTAACATCGCCTATTGTCCTCTCGAGTCTCTCATTTCGTGCCTGATTCACTACTACAAAAAGGATCTATGGCAGCGATTTTCGTTAACTGCTGCTATAGGTCGGATCTATGATAGCGATTTTTATAATTTTACTATCATCATCATATAAAATATTTAAAATTATAATAAATATTATTTAACTAAAAAATTATCTCATAATCGAACGTCATTTAACCCTTTGATCGCTTATTTCTAATTTAACGGCTGAAATCATTCAATACTAAATTGACCATGATAACGATATCCGATTGAAGTAAAATTTTGATAGTATACTACAAATATCATTAAGATCATCGTTGCAGATTTTTAGACCTATCGGAGTCTTCATTTATCAAATCATTATATCATCATTCGTGATCATCGAAATCAATTTTTTTGATCGATGAAGCTAGGGCCATCAGATCAAGACGATCTTTTGTGATGATACTTTAATGATAATTATTTAAATAATGAACGATGAAGATGGACATTAAATTTTAAAATAATATAATATTTAAAAAAAATTAAAAAAAATTATTTTCAACCTACGGCAGCGGTTATCAAAAATCACTGCTACAGATCTACAATAACGATTATAGAACCGCTGCCGTAGATCTATGGTAGTGGTTTTGGATAATCGCTGTCATAGATTTATGACAGTGGTTCGATAATCGCTGCCATAGGTTAGATTTAAAATTTTTTAATTTTTTTTGCTTTCCTCTCGTACGCGCTCGATCTCTCTCTCTCTCCCCCTCCTCTCCATCACCGATGAGGCTTCTTTCCCCCTCGACCGACGCCGTCCCTCCTTGCCCATCGACCGATGCCGCCCCTCCTTCCCCCTCTTCCTCCGCCCCCCATCCCCAACCATTTCCCGCCATCCGCCAACCCCCACCGGACCCCCCACCCTCTCCCCGGCCGCCCCTCCTTCCCCCCATCCTCGGCCGCTCCTCCCCACCACCCGCCACCCCCACCCTCCACCCCCAAACCCTCCCCCCGGCCACCCCTCCTTCCCTCCATCCCCGACCGTCCCTCCCCACCACCACCCTGCCAGCCCCCAGCCCCCATCTCCGACGCCCTCACCACACCGCACCCCCATCCGCCCCCCACCCCCCCTCTCGGCCACCCTCCTTTTTCCCTCCCCGACATCCCTCCACCATCCTGCACCCCCCCCCCTAACTCTCTCGATCGTCGATCTTCCATCATATGCCTCCGGGCTCCTCGTCACTATGCCCCCCCCATTCCGACCACCCTCTCTCTCTTCTCTATCTACTATCTTGCTTTTATTTTGCAAGTTATCTCTAGTGTCGTCGTCCTCCTCTAGCATCATCACCGGCGACCCTCGGAGCTTTCGGTGCGATCCACTTCTCTATAGCCGTAGGTATAATTTTTTTTTTAATTTTATAGTATTATTTATTAATCATATATATTTATAATAATTTATAAAATATTTATAATAAATATTATAAATATTTATTATAAATATTATAATTATCTGCATGCCGTAGTTTTTGCACCGTGCCGTGGCGGTAGCCTTGGGCTGTGCCATGTTCGGCGGCTGTGGACTAGATCTATCAATGGATTGGATTCAGATCGAAAAATCTGAATATTCAGATCTAGACCCAATTTTAATTACTGATATCAGATCCAAATTCGAATACCCGATGGGTCTATACTTGAAGTACCTAGACCCAGATCCTAATGGATCCTCGGAAGGTCGGACCCAATTTTGGGATCCAAAACTAAGAAATGGAGAGACTGAGAGGGAAGACCAACAGATTGAGAGAGGGAGGGCCTGATCGCTCGTCGACCGTCGGCAAGGGAGATCGAGAGTGGAAGGAGGGAGGGAGGGGGTCCGACCTCATCGCCGTCGTCGACGAGGGAGATCGAGAGAGGGAGAGAGGAAGGGAGGGATCCAGCCTCGCCACCATCATTGGGAGGGAGAATCGAGATGAGAGAGAGTGGATCGAGAGAGCAGGAGGATGGAGGGGTCCACCTCATGTTTACGGGAGTGGGTGGCCTTACCGTGAGGAATCGGAGAGTGAGAGAGGGATGGTTCCGCCTGTGGGAAGATCGAGAGAGAGAGAGGAAGATCGACAGATGGAAAAGTTGGAAGGGAGGGGTTCGGCCTCGCCGTCGTCGCCAGCAAGAGAGATTGAGAGAGGAAGAGAGGGAGTGATCGAGGGGATGGCACACAGCCGAGCCGACTTGAGCCATGATTCAAGGGAGTGATCCAAGGAGCAGTCAAAGCATACTCCATCCACCTCGGCATTGACTGCTCAAGGACCTCCACCATCAGCTTCTACTCCATCGACAGCATCTACTCCACCGACAGCTGAGCCTCTACCGTCATCCATATCTGAGACATATGCTACTACGCAGGCATCTGAGTGTACGTTTTTATTATATTAGCATAACTTTATTTTTTATATAATATTTATACACTTATATATTTGTATAACGTATTTGCATTGCAGATGCATCATCCAACCAGACATTTTGTAGTCCCACACGTATGGCACACATGTGAAATCACCAATATCAGGTGATGGTCTAATGATAATTATTTAGATAATGAATAATAAAAATAAATATTAAATTTTAAAATTATATAATATTTAAAAAAAATAAGAAAAAAATTATTTTCAACCTATGGTGGTGGTTATCAAAAATCGCTGCTATAGATCTATGGCAGCGGTTATAGAATCGCTGTCGTAGATCTATAGCAGCAGTTTTGGATAACCGCTATCGTAGATCTATGATAGTGGTTCGATAACCGCTGCTGTAGGTTCGATTAAAAATTTTTAAATTTTTTCTACTTTCCTTCCGTACGCACTTGATCTCTCTATCTCTCCCTCTCCTCTCCATCATGGGTGAGGCTTCTTCCCCAATGACCAACGCCACCCTCCTTCCCCCTCCCCCTCCGGCCCCATCCCCGACCCCACCCGGCCCCCCCCCTCCTGGCCGCCCCTCCTTTCCTTCATCCCTAGCTGCTCTCCCCACCTCCCGCACCCCCCACCCGACCCCCCACCCTCCCCCCGGTCGCCCCTCCTCCCCCCATCCTCAGCCGCTCCTTCCCGACATCCTGCCGTCCTCCCCACCACCCCCCACCGCCCCCCCCTCCCCCGGCCGCCCTCCTTCCCCCAATCCTCGACACTCTCGACACCCTGCGCCCCCCCCACCCCCCACCTCCCCCGATTGCCTCCTCCCCCATTCCGATCGCCCTCCCGTCCCTGCCACCCCCCCCACCACCGTCTCTCCACCCCATCGTCCCACCCTCCTCGGCCTCCTCCATCACTATGCCCCCTTCCCCTGGCTCCCTATCCCCAGTCATCCTTGCTCTCTCTCTCTTTTCTCTTTCTCTCTCCTCTCTATCTCACTATCTTACTTTTATTTCATAGGTTACCTCTAGTATCGTCGTCCTCCTCTAGCATCGTCGCCAACGATCTTCGGAGCTTTCGATGCGATCCGCTCTCTATAGCCGTAGGTATATATATTTTTTAATTTTATAATATTATTTATTAATCATATATATTTATAATAATTTATAAAATATTTATAATAAATATTATAAATATTTATTATAAATATTATAATTATCTGCATGCTGTAGTTTTTGGGTCGTGCCGTAGCGGTAGCCTTGGGCTGTGCCATGTCGGCGGCTGTAAACTAGATCTGTCAATAGATTAGGTTCGGATCGAAATTTGGATATTCAGATTTGGATCCAATTTTAATTACTGATACCGGATCCAAATCCGAATACCTGATGGATCTATACTAAAAGTACCAGATCCAGATCCTAATGGATCCTGAAAGGTCGAACCTAATTTCGGAGCCCAAAACTAAGAAATAGAGAAACTGAGAGGAAGACCAACAGATTGAGAGAGGGAGGGCCGTTCGCTCGTCTGTCGCTTGTGAGACGGTCGGACATCATTTTCGTAGAGCCTAGAGACTGGCATTTGATAGATGCTGCCATCAGAGACTAGATATAGAAGAAGATATGGGTAAGTACATGCATTTTAGTTATATTTATGCATTTTATATATTTACACTATATATGTTTGATTAGAATAATTTTGTAACTAATTTTTGATAACTTTGTACAGAGGAGGTACGACTTCTCCGATCACGAGGGTTCGAGATGTCCGATTGAGGAAGATCGGAGAGTTATACCAGGGTTACAAGGTCAAGCTCCATAGAGGATAGCTTCAGCGCCGATGAGACACTCCGAAGAAGCTTATTCCCTGGATACGGGATTGTCCTTCGAGTCAGTGGGAGAGGATGGTTAGACACTGAAGGAGCCAGGAGTTCGAAATAAAATTCCTAACTTTTAAATTTTTTAATATGCTTAAAATTTTATTTAAATATTTATTATTTATTTAAATACTTATTAGACTATCTTTCATCAAAATCGAGAGAATCGTGCAGTCCAGGAGTATATGCACACTTTAGGCCGCGAGTCTATGATCAGTCGTATGTATAGAGAGGTAATTAATTTTAAATCTTATTAGATAAATTAAATTCATATTTTTTTTCATCTTTTTGATAAATTTATTCTTTGTTATAGCTGATGAAAGATGGAGTGATGTCCAGCCATAGCGAGATCTTCCGATCCAGCCGCACAGACAAGACGGGCAGGCCGATGAACGTCGCGATTGGACGTATTTTTGTAAGTACTAAATATATTAGTATATATGATTAGTATTATAGTATTTCTTATAAAATTTTATTTTAATTTATAATTATAGGATCAATTAGATGCGCTCGCGAGCGAGAGCTCGGATACCTTTGGGCTCCATGACCATCTATCTCAGGTCTTGAGGCTTGAGCACTCTAGGAGGATCCGATGCAGGCCTGGACACATACTGATGCGCTATTGGTCCGAGGTGAGCATCTCCTCATAGACTTTCGGTGTCGTCAGTCAGAAGAAGCTTGAGGAGGCATTGGAACAGGTAGATCATGCTGCCACGCGGGCAGATCGGGCTGAGGAGCACGCATCTCATCTAGAGGGCATCGTGAGAGACATGATGTCGACGCTCAGCACGTATTTTGGAGTCACGGGCTTCGAGAATATGTTGGCCTGCGTTCCAGCTTCAACTTTGACTCTGGCTCTAGCACCAGCTCCAGCTCCGGCTCCAGTTTCAGCTTCGGCTCCCGGTGATGATGACGATGATGTAATTTTAGGAAGACTTTTGATGTATTTTATTTTTTTAAAAAAAAATATTATAATAAATTTTATTCGATAATAAAATTTTAGTATTTTAGAATAATTTTTATATTTATTATATTTTTTTATGTTATATATCTATATTTATCAAAGTAAAATATATAAAAAAATAAAAATTTTATTTTTTTAATTATTCAAGATCTACGACAGTAATTTTATAACCGCTGTCATATCCGTATCAACCGCTGCCATAGATTTCTAATGTAAATGGTGCCAACCACTGCATTAGATCTATGATAGTGGTTGCTATAGGTCGATCTATTACAGCGGTTTATAAACTGCTGCAATAGGATATCTATGGCAGCGGTTCAAACAACCACTGCCCATAGAACTACGACAATGGCTACAGTAGCAGCGATTAGAGAACTGCTGCCATAACTTATGGCAATAATTTTTTGGGCTACGGCATAGTTACGAACTGCTGTTGTAGTAGCCCTGTTCTGTAGTAGTGATAGTTGATTATGAGCTCTCCTAATATGTATGCCAATGTTACTAAAATTCCAAATGTTAGTATTAGAGCTAGAAGTAGGCCAGGTCAAGTCGGGTTTTACCTCTACCCAGCTCGATGCAAATTTTTTTGGGTTTGGGTTGGGCTTAGGCCTGAAATTTTTTTAAAAATCCAGGCCTGAGCCCATCTCGAAGCCCGATTGGGCCAGCTCTCCTTGCCGACAGGGAAGGATGCCTGGACAGCGGCGGATGGCACCTTCCCTTCTCATCGTGGGTGCAACACAGGGGGATGAGGCGACGGGCGGAGCCGTGGAGGGGTGTAAGGGTAGCCATAGGGGGGTGCAGGGGTGGCAAGGGAGCCGCAGGGGTGCGAGGGTGCGATGGGCGTGGGGAGCTAGAGAAGCCACATGAGGGTGGGGTGGTGCGACGGACCATGGGGGTGCCAAGGAAGCCACGGGAGGGCTACCGTATGGGGGTGCGACGGGCGACGGTCCGCAAGGGTGTCTGCGAAGTGTCGGGGTAGCCGTAGGAGGGCATGGGGATGCGACGGGTTGCGAAGGTGCGGTGCGAATGCGGGAGCCGGAGGAGGGCCAAGAGGAAGAGGGGAGAAAGGGGTTCTGTGCCGGGGGAGGGGGTTTCGCACGGGGGGTTCAAAATGGAAGGATTTTAATCAATCCTAAATCGGACTCTATATTTTGGTCCGAGCCTGATCTGAAAATAATATGGGCTCTATATTTTGGCCCGAGCCTGGACTAAATAGTTTCGGACCGAGCCCAAAGCCTGATCCGAGCCCACTTCCAGCCCTAGTTAGTATGGTAAGAAAAATATATTTAAATTTGAAAAAGAATAAATGAATAATTTAACAAATATATTGATATTAGTATGGTAAGAAAATATATTCAGATTTGAAAAAAAATAAATAAATAATTTAACAAATATAGCAAGCTTAGCTCTCTAATATTTCACTTAACAAAATTATAGAAGTTTTCTTATGTGCGCATATTTATTATAGATTATTTGGTATTCATGGCTAGGTTGAAATTTATTTTTTTTTTAAATTTTTTTTATAATGCTATTTATAGTGTTTCATGTTATAGGTCAATATGGGCATAAGCTACACCATAATAAAGTCATCAATCGAATAAAACTGTGAATCTTATTATTATTTTTTATTATTAATTTTTTATTATATTTTAAGAATATATTATTATTATAGGTTTTAGTTTGTAGGAAAAATAAATTTTAAAATCAAAGATGAAGTTTTAGATGAGGATGATATCTAGTGTCTTATACTTGATATACGTAGATGTTTATTGTGTTATTATTAAGTATCAACTATTTTACATTGAATGATTATATGTTTAAGAAAAAATATGATTAAAATAATTTTTAATATATATATATATATATATATTCAAAAAAAAAAATTTATTATTATTATATTTTATTAATTATTTATTATCATAATTTAATTAGAGTTTGCTGCATAGTGTGGGTTGCTTGCTAGTTTTGTCATGAAGCACGACGCCATGGGTAATGATGTGAATGGAAATTATTTCTCAAGCTAACAATAAGAATCGGTAGGGTAGGTGATTGTTTTATATTAATATTTTGGTTTCTGTGCATTTTTAGCTGAACGATGACTTATTAAATTCTATGATGCAGGAATATACGTTTCCATATCTGTTACACGCATTTTATTGTGTACATAAGTTTAACATTTTAAGAAAAAATAGAACAAATAACCAAAAGCAGGGTGATTTGGATCCATTCTAACACTTTTCCAGTATTTTAGCGGTCTCTTTGGTTCACTCGCTGGAGTAAAAGGAGCAGCACTGGGAGAAATTTGTCATAACAGGTTGCACGGTGGTGCAACCTAGCTCGTATGCAAACATCACCCCAGGATTTACCAAATGTGTGGTTGTGAAAGAATAGCAACCGCATCTCAGAATAGCTCTGGTTGCAGAAAATCTCTATTAGTCCCGGTTATTTATGAAGAAAAATTTAAAGACAAGAAAAGGTGATAATATATCAAAGTAGCAAAGATTGAAAAGAAAAAGGTTTCATCCTTGGTTGCATCATGAAATGAAAATTGTATCAATTAGTATACCATGATGTAGGATTTTTTCTAGAAAAATTATTGGGACATCTTTTGAGATTCATTTACACTTAGATTTCAAAAGAAAAAGATTTCAAATAGATCCAAAATTTAAAAAAAGTTGTGGAGAGGCCTAACTGCCTAACTGTCTTTCTTCGATCTAACAGCATTCATAGAAAAGGAGAAATAATTATCCTCAGTTCAATGGATTTTTTCACCAATGTTATTTTTTTTTCTTTTTTTTTCTTCAAATCCTTTCGAGCCCTTACAAACCCATCTCTATACCTCATGGATGCCATCCCATCGGTCTTCGCCGTCACCTTCCCAAGCACTCAGGGACACGCACCTCCACTGCTTCGTCGTTATCTTTTCGAGACCTCACGGATGCCTACCTTTGCTGCCACCTCCCATTGATCTTTATCGTCATCTAGAGATCGGCGCCTTCTCAAGCCCTCACGGAAGCCCACCTTTGCTGTCACCTCCCGTCGATCTCTGCCATCACCTTTTCGAGCCCTCATGGATGCCCACCTCTTTCCCAATCCTTTTGTTGCCATCTATTGTCGATCTCCGTCGTCGTCGTTCTATTAATCGTCACCTAAATTGACCTCCACCCTCCAATCTTTCTCAAGTGCTTTTCTTTCCATAGATTTCCAAAGTGGAGAGACACCGACCTCCTCTCCATTCTTCTCGCTGTCACATCTTGCCAATTTCTGCTATCGTCTTCCTTTCCATTTCCAAAAAAAGCGAAAGAAATACGAAGAAACAAAAGAAAAAAAAAATTAATCAATTAATGCAGAAAAAAGTCATGCCTTTTAATTTTTTCATTTTTTTTATTTTTATTGATTTTTTCTCTATTTTTTTTAAAAAAATTTCATTCTCTTGAGTCTTAATTAGGCCATGTGTCAAGCTCTAAACTCTCAATTTTGTCAAAATAAAAAAAAAAAATCTATGAAGGATGTTTATAAATTTTTTTTGACGCTTATGTTATAATGTTATCCATCGAAGAAGACGGGCAACGGTTGGGTCTCTTTGCAATTTTTCAAAAGTTTTATGGTCTATTTGAAATTTTTTTTTGAAGCCCAAGTATAAATAATCAAATTTCAAGAGGTGCTCCTATAATTTCTTTTTTTTCTTTCAAATTATGAAATTTGGATTAGTGTGGAATCAAAGTCAAACATGAAAAATAGAGGTTTTGGTGATTATTTGCTCTACAGTTGCTTTATGTCTTAATCATCAGTGACTCCTAATTCATCATGCAGAGAACTGTTATTGTTAGCCTCGATCACCTTGTTACTCCTGAATGCCATCCAAGAAAGGATCCAGCACAAGGCCAAGAATATGGTACTGACATTACTCAATTTTGATGCAAAATCTTGCAGTAAGCTGCAAATTTCTCTCCTTTGGAAGCCTGGGTGTTGGTCTCTTTTTTTACAAAGAAATTATTTACAATCGATTTGCTTTCAGTGTGGAACAGAAAGAAAACAGAAGGCATACAATCATTTGTTCACATTTAGAATTAGATGGATTCATATTAATCTTGAGTTCGTTTCAAAACACGTCAAGACAAGAAGAAATCGGTGCCGGAGAAGCCGGTGCAATTTCTGACGCTCCTCATGCTTTTATTCCTCGACACCCACGCAGGTCCACCGTATATTCTTGCTGTGACAACTTCAGAAGATGTCCGAAACAAAACGGAAACTAGATAACAATGTTAGCTGTCTCATAAATGGGACCCCCAGTTGGTTGAATATGGGAGATCCAAGCTAACATTTCAAGAAGATATTATATTTGTTGTTGTTGTCCAACTTATACAAGCTGTTTTTCATTAAAAAAAAAAAAAAATGTGTGAAGTTGGGAGTTGTAGAGGGCGATTCTTTCCAGAAAAAAAAAAAAAAAAAAAAAAAGAGAGTTTTGATTTTGGATTCACTGATTTAGTTTCTTCCTCATAGAGCAAGGACTCTTGAAATATATCCTTTTTAGGAGTCTTTGAGAGGGAAGGAGATCACGAAAAAAATTCTATAAAAAGAATCACACAAGGAATTGGGGAGTCCAGATTCTAGAGGCTGACTATCCTTGACAAAAAAAATGCAAGAGTTTGGGTCGTTGGGGAATTGGTTTCTTCCAAAAAAAAAAAAAAAAAAAAACAAAAAATGGTGAGGACTCTTGCGAGGAAAGTCGTCGTTCGTGGGTCTAAGTATTGCATGCACCAAGTGCAATTGGAACACGGTGGATAGCATGCCACATTATCCTTGTATTTCACCAATTTCCAATCGTGCACTTTCCACGATGAAGATGCTCTGAGATTTGCCCCAGTTCACTTAGACCAGGTGCATGCAATAATTTCTCCCTTCCCAGGGAGTCATAAAGAGATTTGGGATTTGTGGGATTTGAGATTCTTCTTCTAGAAAAAAAAATGCACGGGATTTGGGACTCTTCTTTTAAAAAAAAAAAAGCATGGGATTTGGGATTCGAGTTCAAATTTATGAATTGAGTAGCAATAAATACCAGCTCAACTCGGGTTTTAAGTTTAAGTATTATTTTTAAAACTAACTAAAAAACTCATGAGTTTGTTTAGTTAAGATATCCACTTTTAATATTCCATTCCTTTTCTGTTTTATTTTAACTATATTTCTTAATTATGATTAAGGTTAGAGCCCAAAAATTTTGAACCAAGTTGAGCTAAAGCCTCAACCGACTCAACTTGGCTTGATTGCACCCCTAATTGAATGGTTGTGGGATAATATGTGAGTTTGGGATTTTGGACATCTAAAATTATCTTATATCTTCTTTTATATAAAAGTTTAGATGGCATCTTAATTAAGTAATCTTATTACTAGATTGGTCCTGACCTATAAATTCAATTTGAAGATTGAATAAGTTTCAGATTTGAACTAATTTGAAGATTGAATTTATTCATCTATTCAATTCTTATGCTAAAATAAGAATAAGATTAATAAAAAAAATAGTTTAAATATCAAAAAGATCACCAAATTTGATGTAAATCACTTCGATCACTACGGATAAGATTGGACAGGATCTAGGAGCAAGATTTACTCCATCAAAAAGTCAAATCCATATCAAACTTTCGGAGGCCATAATTTAGTCATATGACATCCAATTGAGATGATTTTAACTTAATCATATGACATCCAATTGAGATAATTTTTTTTAATAAAATAATTTTTTGATATTCATGCCATGATATCAAAAAACTCTTTTCAATGGGTGACAGCCCTAGTTATTGGGTCCAACTCCTTCATTGGGGTCTAAAATAGACCGATCAAATTGAAAATTTCTCTTTTGAATAAGATTAATCTTAGCCTTTCGGTGTAGCCTCCAATCCAAGAAGAATCGGATGAAATGATAGAAAGTAGAGTTGATATAAAGATCAAAATCTACCTTTTTTTTAAGGATCTTAGCTTTTTGAAACTTATTTCTAGTACTTAGTCATATTAGAACACAAATCCATCTCCAATTGTTTAAGGATGGATCAATTATTTTTATAGACATGGCTATTATGCTGATGATTGAAAAAAGAAAAGAAGGCTTAAAATCCTACTTTCTTAGTTATATATTGTGCCTCTAATCGAATTCTTATGATAATTAGCTTGATTGTAACAACACATCAACGTACGATCAAGCCTAATATGACTGATTTACTGGGAAGCTCAGCTTGGGAGACAGATGCAAAAGAAGATGATTTTGTTGCTGACCGACTCTTGACCTCACTCACTCCTGGCTCTCAAAATGTTCAATCAGACTTTTTACTGATTCCTACCAACCAAGGCTACAAGTACATGCTGTTGGCAATTCAAGTCTACCTCCATTCGGCAAACTCAATGCTTTCATTGGCCATGAGGCTTTCCTTGTCATTTTAGACTGCATCAATGATTTTTTATCCACATCCTTGGTCGAGACAAAGTCAGTCCACGAGCTTGATTCGTAAAAATTGCATGATTGGATATTTTTACTACTGACATCATCATTTTATCATTAATGTATCAGATTTTAGTGACGATTAAATCTATCATAACTAAAATCTATCGTAACTATAAATAAACACTTTAATAACCACTCTTCTAGTTGGTTAATAATGAGGGTGTGCATGTGTACTGATTATTTTAAAATATTATCACTAAAAATATATATTTTAATGATGAACCATTAAATCATCATCAGTGCATTAACCAATATCAATTTTTGGTGTAACAAATTATGACAACATACTTTCTTATCACTAAAAATATATACTTTTAATAACCACTCTATCTGCATGTCATTAAAAAAATATATACATATAGTGACCACGTCAAAATATCATCATTATAAATAAAATCATCATCGATGAGTTGATTAACATCGACTTTGACATTAAAACTGTGACAACATTACATATCATCATTAAGTTAGAGACCTTTAGTGACCACTCTTTAAGCATGTCATTAAAGATATATAACTATAATAACCAATTTTTAATTATCGTCATTAAAGTCATATGTTGTAGTCACAAATTATAATATCATCATTAATAAATTGACCAAAATTAATTTTAGTATCAAAATTATTTTTTCGTCTATAAGATCTCTATTTAGTAATATTTTTTATATGACAAAATGAAAAATAGTTCGATGTTTTATAACAATATCGTATTTCGTTGTTAGAGTATTTGACTAAAATGATTTGTTGCGACTAATTTCAATATTTGTTGCTAAATATAGAAAATTTAGTGACAAAACCTTCCATTTGTCACAAAAAGTTCGTCAACAAAAATCTTAAATTTCTATAATGTTAAGACTATTTTCTATATATTTTTGAAAAAAATTTTAGCATATATTTGGATAATATGATTTTTTTTTTTGCCTGAATGTTCCATAGTCAAATTAAGCAACCATAAATGAGTTGAATTGAACATCAGACATTTGTCCAATAGCCTACCAATATCATTAAATGTTAATTTAACATTAACACTAAATATTTATATTCTTTTAACATTGAGTTCAACTAACAGTTTAATATGATTGAATCTCTATTTTGACATTAAATGACATGAATTTTAACATGCGAGTTGCATCGAATATCGAATAATTTGATTCTGCTTTAACAATTTGAGCATTATATGTTATGCCAATTAACATTTGTAGCACAACAACTATATTATTTTGCATGCTAAATCATTAAAAATAAACCGGTAGAAATCATAAATTCTATAGCATGGAAATTATAAATATAAAAATAAGATTTACATTTGTGAAAAAAAATAATTTATATTTGTAGATTTTTATATAAAAGATTATAAGTAGAATAGGTTATTAATAAATATTAATATTAAATAATAGTATTTAATATTAAATAAATAGATAAATATTAAATTTCTATTAAACTATATTATTAAATAATGATAAAAATTTAAAAAAAATCTTTATCCAAGTTCTATATTAAATGTTAATACAAGATTTTTTATATTAATATTAACTTCAATTAATAGTGAAAATTAATATTTATTAGATAATGATACTCTATTAAATATTTAACATTTTATAATTCTAAATATTAAACAAATATTTATTAATAATAATATGTTCTACGCGTAAACTTGGTGAAAGATTAACAACATATGTATTATCTAACTTCTACATCCATAGCATGGCAACTATCATTATAAAATAAAAATTTATATTTATGAACTAAAAAATTTTAAGATCTAATATTATGAGCATTCACATCGTACCTGTGGCAAAGTTCTCTCCCATATTAATCAAGTTTTAGGCTTCAGATTTAATCTTACAGCAACTCTAACATTACCATTATAAGAAAATAAATAATTGAATTATAAGAAAATAAATAATTGAATAATTGCAAGACGAAATAGAGTTAAGATTTTTCCTTTTTGGGTCTCCAAATATCTTCAATCACCGTGACATATCTATAGAACAAAAAAAAAAAAAAAAAAATCAAGATGAAGATAAACCTAAAGATTGGATATTCTTTAGCCAATAGTTAACTGATAAGATGTCCCACTGTAGCAATACCGTGTAAAAGATCGGAGTCATGCGGAGATCTTCTTAGATGACTGCGGAGAATTCGATCACTGAAGGAGTCTGAAAGAAGTTCGACCGTTGGAAGAATTCGAAAGAAGTTCGACTGCTGGAGAAGTTCGGAAGAAGAATTTTCGATCGAAACTCTTCTATGATTACCAGTTACATTAGACTAAGCATCAGACTGGACTTTGATGAAAACGAAATTTATCTCCAACAAATACTAATATCATTTTCTTCATTTTTTTTTCTTTTTTTATCCTTTTTGTCCCCTCCGTTCTTCATATATTTATTCCTGCATTTTCCGATTGGGCAGGTATGTGCATGGTAACGACACTCGCTCTACGGGGAATCGACCATTCCGGTGTAGGATATTGATTCCATCTTTTTTTGGTAACAATTTTAAAATCCCGTAATAGATCTAGGAACATTTCCAAAAGACCTGCTAGCTATAAACTCCGGGCTCGGACCAGGATTTCATATCAAGTTATTCTGCCTGCCTCCTATTTGAGTTATGAATAATAGCTCGATCCATTTGTGTTAAGGATGCAACCTCTCCAAGCTCAGGCCTTCTAATTGCTGATATGTGGACATGAACTTGCCCATCCGTCGGGATCCGACCTAGATTAATCTTAGTTGTAGCCTGAATCTCCAACAATTGCATTCCAGCAAACATTCCATAACTTAATTAGAATAAAAATTTAATTAAAAAAATAATTAATTATATTTGATCCATCTGAGCTTTGATCTGATTTTACTAATCTGAACAGTAGTACTTAACCAATCCGTCGATTCAGACTCTCTCCCTTACCTATCTGGGATGTAAAATGAATTTTAGGATTTCTTTTTACTGCAATTTTATTGCCATGTTCTTCCCCAAAACATCCATCGGCTATTTGGATTTCTTCTGGTACTCGAGGAAATTAGCACGAGGATGTTATTTCTTATGTGGGACCTAATACACTCCAATCATTGCTTGTTTGTGGGAAAAGAGCCGTCCTAAACTAACATGATCCCAACGATGACCTGGAAATTTAGGGATCAGCGTCTAGAAAAATGTTGCTTACAGTGGCCTCTCACCACCTCCAGAAATTCTTGGCTGGGTTGTGATTCATACATTGTTTCTGGTTATGTTCTATAATACTAGATGGTTTGCAACTCGAACTCACTAAGGTAGGGTAGAGGCGCAATCACATGATCATGTAGCTATCTTTATATTAGCATAATTCACCAGCACGTGCTTTGAAAAATTATAGAGTCAACTGGAGAACTCCCTCTTGGTTACGTAATGCATGTGTTTGCAATCACGTTATGTGCAGAAACAATCAGCTTTGATTCTTTTTTTTTTTTAAAATATTCGGGTATGGGGGAGGTAATTAACAAAGATCAAAGAACAAAGCTTACATGGAAGTTATATGGTAGATTGGAAATGCATCATTCAACTAATATATGAAAAGCTCATGCAATCAAATCTCAGTCTAAGAGGGCAGAAATTGAAGCATCTGTGAATAACAAAAGGGCAATCTGCTGAGGTAGATAATTTCACCTTAATCACATAACCCTTTTTTTTTTTAAAATATATATATATATATATATATATATATATAAAGAAAAAAACGAGAAGGGAAGAAGCAAGCTATCCAGACCATGTTTAAGCTTTTAACTAACAAAGAACAAATCTCGGCCGCATTTTTGTGTATAAACTAAGAGGGTGGAAATTCAGGCATCAAACAAAATTTTAGCTGATATAGAAAATTCCGCGCCAATCACATCCTCATATTTTCTCTTACGCTAACACGACGACATCCCATTATCTTCCGATCGAAGCAAGAACTAATAATTTTAGAACCGAATCTTTTCACGAGTCCTCCTGATTTATTGATCCGATGCGTTGTGCGATACATCGGAAGACAGGCGATGTGCGCCAGGCCTGTTCACTGTTCGACAACGTCAACTCTCTGATAAAATCGATGGAACCCAGCAGTGACATGACGAATGATTCCAATCATTTACTTTCTGGCACACCCACCCTTGACCTGTTATTAGTGCTTGTTGGTCTGGGGTTCAATTTGGTCGTGGCGTCGCGAACTGCCGCCTAACCCCCTACCCTCTGAACACCCACGCGCCCACCCTGTAAACAAAGCGCGATAAACTCCCTCCTGACTCCTTGCTTCCTATTTCCAGTTATCCCTCCCCTTCACGTTTCAACCTGCTCCATCCTCCCTCCCCGCCTATCCCTAGTTTCTTCTTCTTCTTCCTTTTTCTAATTCTTTTTTTTTTTTTTCCTGATCCTTCTCTCTCTTTCTCATTTTTATCATTTTATCGTTTCAATTCCTATCCTTCCCCTCGTTTCAATTAAAAAGGAAGAGAGCCTAATTTTCAAAAATTTAGAATTTCTTTTATTTCTTTTGCATCCCTTGATCAAATAATTGTTATTTTTCCTAATTCCGGGGGATGGGAAGGGAGGCCTCGTCGGGGCCCGATGTAAGGAGCAACGGGAGGCGAGGGGACAATACCATCTATCCGCTCGAGATAAACCCCACGGCGCCGCCGCCGCGGGGCGGCGACGACTTTCGGCCGTTCCGGAGATGGTTCCCGTGGCTGTTGCCGCTGTTCATCGTGGCCAACGTTGTCGTCTTCGTGGTCACCATGTACGTAAACGACTGCCCGAAGACATCCACCAACTGCGCCCTCGACTTCCTCGGGAGGTTCTCGTTCCAGCCCCTCAAGGAGAATCCTCTCTTTGGGCCCTCATCGTTCACGTGAGTAGTCTTCTTTTATCTAATTGAAAAAAGAACGGATTTTTATAAGAAATTTACGATCTGCTAATAATTAGATGATAATCTTGGATTAATCCTGGATTCTGCTGGTTGGTTTTTGTGCATTATAATGGTGAATTTTTTTTTTTTTTTTGTTTTTCCGATCTGAAAAATGTATCACAAGGTCTTTTTTTCAAAAGAAAAATAGGTATGTGATGTGTTTGTTTGTAGCGTCTGCACTGGCAATTGGAAGCATTAAATGTTTCGTGTTGAAAAAATAAAAAGTATCAAATGTTTTTTTTTTTTTTTTTTTTGTGTGTTAATAATCTAAATAACTAATGCTTGCGCGAGAATTTGTAGATGCTTGGCATTTTGCTATTTGTACTTTTCTATTTGGATTGCTTAGCAGGTGCCAGGTTCTTGTTCTGGATATTTTAGGTAGCAGAGATATTTTATTATGTTGATATTGGCAACGGTTGGCCAAGTCAAAGTTCAAAGAGTTACTCGGAAGGCCAAGTTACTTTTTACCTTACAATCCGGGCTTTAATGTTGCTAACCAGTTGCTTTATTACTCTCTCTTCATATAAGTTTACACGTTTTCCTTCTTGAATAAAGTTGTCCCTGATGCTGATTCTTATGCATTAATTTCTAATTATTTTCTCAAATATCACGGATGATAGAGGATTTGAGTGACATCTATTTCTTTAATCTATCAGGTTACTGAACATGGGGGCTCTGGACGTGAACAGAGTGGTTCACGGGAACCAAGGATGGCGCCTCGTCACATGCATGTGGCTACATGCTGGAGTCATCCATGTACTTGCCAATATGTTGAGTCTCCTATTTATTGGCATTCGACTTGAGCGAGAATTTGGATTCGGTATGCAGCAAACTGGGAATAGCTTGACATTATTTATTAAGATCACCATCTACATCACTCAAAATTCAAACTTATAAGATAGCTATGTATCCAGTAACGTATATATGTTGCAAATGCCTACATAAATATGAATCCAAGGACACCTGCATGTTAGGTTCTATATCTGTCTTTGCAGGGTTATGAAGCAAATAATGCTAACTAGAAGTGACATTCTAAAATGTTTGACATGATATGTGCAAGTCTCATACTCATACATTTGATTTTGGCACAAAGCTGCATTTGTCAAACTGGAAGGAACCTTAGCTTTCACATTTTGGCCAGGTTCAGTGCTAAACAACTAAAGCTTTTATGATATCCCTTGTTTGAGCACCTTTGTAAGCTAAGCTTTTCGAGTTTGCATCAGTTTGGCACTGACACTACCTTTCTCAGCTTTTTGGGCTTGGAGTCAGATAATTCATGATCCCCCTTTTGTAGGGACAAGTATGCAGAGATTCGGTCCCTTATAGATATGTCAGTTATGGTCATCACAATTTGGCCCTTTCCTTCAAGCAGTCGTCAACCTGAAGTATGCCCATTACCTTTCTTGTTTGAAATATTGAAGGACATATGCAGTGTTTGCTAACCTGAGTGCATAAGGATTATTTTTCATTCTTCTGGACCTCTAATTGACAGTCAGTAATGCCTTGCCATAAACATCAAGCCTTTTCCTATATTATCTAGGATCAGCTTTAGCATATCAATCGGGCATTAAATTCAAGATTTAAAGTTTCCTTATTACAATGTCATGAGTGTCATTGTTTATAAGGCTATTTTAATGAAATGGCTCCCAGTAATGATTATACTTATCTCCTAACAGCTGAGATCTTTTGTTTAGTATATTGATGAGGTAGGAAGTGCTGAGCTAGATGGTTCAATGCTTCCTTGAAAAGGCTTTTCTAAATTCCTTGCTGTGATGTGTCTCATTTAACAGCAGTCAACATTTGAATCACAGTTCTCCTCTCTCTCTCTCTCTTAATAGTTTGCATCAGTACTCCGCATGAAATTTGGCAGAGCTTGCCCTTGGCCAGTCGCTAGTCTGTCAAAGTGGAATTAAATTCAGCATGTTTATGATTCTAGTTTTGTTTATAGAATATCAGAATATTCATGCATAATATAAGATTAGCCTCAAATGTTTTCCTTTGCCCTTTTGAGTATACATAATTGTATATCTGTTGAATCTTTCTGCTTTTTCTTGCCTCTGTATTGGCCTTGAAGTGCATGAAGATACATCTTCTGAAGACCTAAGCCTTCCCTTTTCTTTTGCAGTGAGAATTGGCCCATTATATGTCATCGCTGGCTTCGGTGGGAGCTTGCTGTCTGCTCTTTTTCTCCAAACAATCATCTCTGTTGGAGCTTCTGGTGCTCTCTTTGGATTACTAGGAGCAATGCTTTCTGAACTTATAACAAACTGGACCATTTATGCAAATAAGGTTCGCTGAGAATGCCAGTAACCTTTTCTGAGTCGTATGATCGATGGGATCTCAGTTCCCTGCCTTTATGTTCATTTATCTAATACTTCTTTTCAATGCCAGTTTGCAGCATTATTGACACTTGTCGTCATAATTGCAATTAACCTAGCTGTTGGAATCCTTCCACATGTCGACAACTTTGCTCATATTGGAGGATTTATTACAGGGTTTTTTCTTGGTTTTGTGATTCTAATTCGCCCTCAGTTTGGGTATATCAGCCAAAAGAATGCTCCTCTGGGATATCATAGTGGCCCGATTAAACGGAAGCACAAGACATACCAGTATGTGTTATGGATCGTTGCAGCTATTGCACTGATAGTAGGGTAAGTTAAAAATATTCTTTCTATCTTTAAATACATATTTTCTTTTGTTTAATGCATGCCTTGCAATATTCTTGCTCTACGTTACATTACACCCTAACTTTGGAATTTCACTATCTTATGGCCCGACCATTCTATCTTCTAGTGCTTAATAACTTGTACAGCATTCTGGCATTTATTATTCTTCTGTATTGCAAATTTTGTGGTGCTATTATCCTAATAAGACACTTCCGACAAGATGAGAGCACAGTGCATGATTTTTAGCATTTTTGTTCCCATTAATGTAGGAACAATTAACAAAACTTGGCAGCACTCTGTAAGGCCTGTCAACAAAGTTATCTTATGCCTATTATATGTGTGGACATGACAACCTCTTGTGTGGTCATGTTTATGCTTGCTAGATGTAGATGTATGATGATGGGGATACATCATACTCAAAGAGAGGTGAAGGAAATATCATAGCAGCAAACTAAATTGTCTCAATTTGCTCTCTCTTGCGTGACAAGTGAATAGGAGGCCGTCAGGCCTTAGTTCTCGGGAAATAAACAATGGCTCAAGAATACTATTTTTGATGGTTAGAAATGGTAAAGGGAGAGGATTGAAAATGCAGATGTCATTTGCGCATCCCCCTTTTTTATTTTGTTTTGGTGTTGGGCGGAGATTCACTCATTCACATGTTGTGCTGTGTTGATAAAAATCCTAAATAGAATGTCACAATCCTGCAGGTTCACTGTTGGCCTAGTTTTGCTATTCAGAGGGGTCAATGCAAATGACCATTGCTCGTGGTGTCATTATCTGAGCTGTGTCCCCACTTCAAGATGGAGCTGTGGGACACAAGCTAAGTCCTGCTTGGTAAGCTGCTTGGTCTTTTATCTTGAATCTGTATGAAGTCATCTTTTGTTTTTTGACAGGAAGGTTTTTTTTTGTTTCTTTGCTCCAAAAGGAAAAAAAAAAGATGCTATTTGTTTCAGAGCAATCTTGGGTGCCTGTCCAGAGTTTTTCTCCTGAAAATATGGTTAATATTGTCAAAAGAGACCATCTCTAACTCCTTCACTGACCATTTTGACGTTAGAGACTTGAAAAAAAAAAACACCTATGTGTCTCTACCAATTCCAAAGCCTCTGCTAATCATCTCTAGCTAGCTTATTGGGCTAGGGAGTGACCTCCAGCCACTTATTCAGCTCAAAAGTCAAGAAGGATAAGTGGATAAATAGTATTTAAACATGCTCGGCAACTAACCCTTTCTAACACTATATCTTCTTGCCGCAGACCTCCCAAAATGAGCATCAGTTGAATTTGACATGCCAAGATGGTGGGAAAACCAAAGTATATGACTTATCTAGCATGACTGATGCTGCATCTCAGATTTATGAGCTTTGTGTCGAGCTTTGCAGTTGACGAGAGAGGGATATTTCAGTGTTGTGACTTTCTTGATTTATAATATATGCAGGAAAAGGATGCATCAAACCTTATGTAGTTTGTAAGAGTTAAATCATCTGTAGTGCAATTTGTTCTATTCTGTAATATCATTTGATTGTAGGCCTGTAGGGTCAAAAAGATATCACACTCAAGAAGAAATATATATTGCCTGTATTTTCTTACAGTATAAAAGAAATTGGCTGTCAGTTTTCTTTTCTTAGACACAGGCTCTGATAATTGTTCCAATCTAGTCTTGCTACGGATCGATGAGAAGGGTCAGAAGCTTGTCATCAGAGCATGCTGAAATCATGAAACTTTAGTTATAATAATTTTGTCAAAAGTCAATGTACATTAGATCAAGCCACCTTGACAACAGGAGGTTTGTCGTGCAGCCAAGATAAGCACCTAAATTTGCACTTGTACAATTGATCTTGAAACAACAGCGACAAAAGGCTTGATATTGAAGCTACCTTTTGCAACTCCAAACACGCTAATGCGACTGTAAATAGATTATTTTTTTCTCCTTGAAATGTGCTTAATGCCCTGGATTGTTATAGCTGTTATTATGGTGTACAAAAGCTAATCATTAATTTCACACATAGGAAGTTGTTGGGCGATGGCATTAATTAATATCGTTAAGTTGAAATCTCCATCTCCATTTATAAATACATCCTGAACCTGAAACAACGCAGTGTGCCAGGCCTTTTCTATTCAATCAATTCTAACATTTGTGTTGTTATCAAAGGATGTAAATGAATGAATCCCAACATCTTATACTAACTAATCCTTAGATGAGCCCGTTTGTTTTCGTTGTAATGGACTTGTGTTGTGGGGCACTGGGCCAAAGTTAAAGCTAGCTGATAGGCAACATAGCCTCGTGGATTGAGACCATTTCAAGGAAGCCGATGGCTGTATGCAGCCCAACTGAGCTCATCCACCTGGTTTGTTAAAAACAATGACAATGCACGATCTCTAAACGTTCCCTGAACTCCTAGTGGAATTTATTGGGACTCGGTCTAAACTTTTGTCGGTAGGCAGTGACCTACAAAGCATCAGTTGCCGGAGACTAGCTGAAAATAATCTGGAGACATGCTCAGGTTTTGGCGGTAATGGTGAATTGTTGCTGGGTTGTCTGCTTCATCCTTGCCCGTGCCAGCGGTTGCAAGAAAATCTTATAACCCGAAACAGCAAGGCGTGAGGATTCGCCACAGCCGGTGGTCCTGCCAAAATTACCTTTGTGGTAGACTTTGCTGCCCCATCTTTACCATGTCGCTGTAAAACTCGGCAACGGTACCGTGGTCGGCAGCTGGGGCCCTACCTATTTTGGTAAAGTAGGGCCCTAACTATTTAACAACACTATTTTATGAGGAATAAAAAAATAAAAAAAATAAAAGAGAGTATCAGAGAAAAAATTTTGAAATACAACTACTTCTAAGTTGTTCGGGAGAAATGGAGTGCCATGCAACTAAATCAACCCGACACACAGGATAACATCAGCTAATATCCGGTCTTCTTGTAGACTAAATAAAAATTTTGTGCATTCCTTTCATGCAACTGGCTGTAAATTTTCTTATCTAATAACAAAATGACATTATATGAGATCTTGCACACCGCGACATATGTTGCTTCTGGGTGTGAGATTTCGATTTCTTGTAATCCTGCGCCATTCCCTTTTCTACGGCTGTCATCTGGAATTTTCCCCCTTGTTTGGACCCTCTCTCTCTCTCTCTCTCTCTACCCTTGTGCGTGCTGATGGTTGGCGAGTCTAGCTTGGACGATAACATCTCTTGACCCTTTAAAAGTCGGTGGATAAAGCATATATCAGCGAGAAATGACGACGACGATGTCTCTCCTATTGAGCACTTGTGTCATCATTTTGCTCGCTATGAGGCCCTCCAGCCATCATGGCCATGAAACCACAGCTGGAATGTTTGTTTGTATAGATGATGTATCCATGTGTTTCCTAGCTATGCATGAAGGATCTAGCGCGTGATTTGCCGCATGCCCTATGGACGGCGCATGCTGACCTCGTATGCAACTAGTCATAATTCCTGCCACACCATCAAGTAAAATGACATGTCCGGATTGGCATAGCATCACTCTACAAGGGGGTTGAGTCTGGTGCTCACCAGATCCTTTAGTGATCCGATACCACTGCGGTCCTTGGATCTAAGGGTCCGATGGGCGTCGGACCCAACCTGCTTCCCATCAATCTTTAGCATAATGACACCTACTAAACAAAAAGAAAACTAAGAATATATCAATGGTCAAAACACGTAAGCTAAAAAAAAAAAAAGGACCGTACCAGTCCACCAGATAAACATAAAGAAAGACATTAGACAGCAAAAGAAGATAATAAAATATATTGGGAGGATGAATTGGGCTACGACATAGCGGGAGAAATGGAACTTGATGCACCGAATGGGTGGGGTTTTTTTTAAAATATTATGATTTAAATATTAATTTTTAAAAATATTTTTTTAAAATTTTTTTTTAAAAATATTCTATCTAGAATGAGTGAGCTTCCACGTCGATAGAACTCGCATGTTGGAAATGCGAGTTTAATTTACCTGGCCACCATCCTGAAAAGAGCCGAAAAATAAAATCAAAAAAATAACTCGCATCTTAAAGCTGCGAGTTCAAAGTGAACCTCCATCTTGAAGATGCGGGTTCATCCTCCTTTACCAAACCCCACTCGAGGGATACCTTTTCACTAATCGATCGTCCCCCACCTCCATCCTTTTCGCCAACCAGCTTTTCCACCCTGCGTGGTTCCCACCTTGGATCGTCCAACCACATGGTCCTACACCTTCGACCGCCCGATGGCTTGGTCCCCCACTCCACGTTTGATTACCCTTCATGGTCCCCACTCTCACAGTCCAGCTTCCTCCCTCCCCGACCGGCCTTCCGACCAACTTTCATCCCTCCCCGACCAGCCTCCGACTAGTCCCCCCGACCGACTTCCACCCCTCCCCAATCGGCTTCCTTCCTCCCCGATCAGCCTCCCAACCGACTTCCGCCCCTCTCCGATCGACCTCCCGAGCGGCTTTCTCCCTCCCCGACTGGCCTCCGGACAAGATATGCAACAATGTTTATTCTAGATGCATTGATTAGTGAACGTCCGATGAACCACAGATAATCCATATCAGCTAAGAAATATGATGATTTATTTATCTATGCATGCTGCTTTAATTGATCGACTGAATTTGGGCACCTAATATATAAAGTAGCTCTCATATGATTTTGCTCTACCATTTTTCTCATAGTTGATGTAAGTATTTAACTGATGTGTGCTATTAATTTTGCATTATATTACATGTAGAATTCTCTTATCTAATAAGAAAGTTTGTCCTTCTAGATTTGTTTATTAGAACAAAATAAAATAAATTTGATGAATGTTTCTAGTTTACAGACTAAGTATGATCTTGATAAATATTGCACATATGGTATATGTGGTCGCTAATCCTTTTGGTCAATGCCTCTAGTTTACAGTGGATTAAATGGTGCCATAAGACAGTATTGATTATTTTGGAGCCATATCTAAGTAGCTTATTGTATGAGATAGTTTCACCAGTGTGCATGCTTAGTAATAATTTTTAGAATTTTAGCCCATAGGATGTTGTTATTGATAGCCTAATTTTAATTTATACTTTTTATTATATAGGTAGTGAGAAATGGCAGAAACTATTATAGCATTATACTATATTAATGGTTCGATAGTTAATAGATCGTTTGGCATCGAGTATAATAGGCGACTACAAAAGGCCCTCAGAATTAAAAATGGAATGAAATTTGATGAGTTGGAGCAAGAGTTGTACCAAATATTTCGTGTAGATAGAAGTCGAAATAAAATAACAATAATATATATATATATATATATATATATCCACAAGTTGTACAACCATCAGTAATTAAGTATGAAGGTATTTCGATTTCAGATGATGATGATATAAAGATAATTTTGTAACAGCAAGTTTCCATCCTTGTTTATCCGGTGCGAAGTTGTATCTTAGTGTTAACCCATAGAAAATACCGAAAATATTAACGATCAGGATAATTTTATAGTATGTGATCGAAATTTAGGAATGACAACATAGATAGAGGAACCAACTATTTGCTCCAGCCAGTTTGGTATAGAGGACGATGATATAATACAAAATATCATCAGAGAAGCATCAGTATATACAAGTAGTATTGATATAATTCATGCAGATAATCAGCTTTTTTATGAGGATGATGTGCTAAGTGAAGATGATATGAAAGTTGATGCTGAGAAAGCTGGCACATCACACAATGCGCAAAGCGCACACGATATTGATTTAAATGATACAGGAGTCCCAAATTTATCGATTTTTTAAGCTCCTTCCAGTACATTCAGGCAGTTTGATTGGGCGGCTGCTAATATATTAATATGTTCTGCATTGCAAGCACAATCTTGTATATGGAAAAGAGGTGAAGAGTTATGTAAGGTGCTTTGTTTTGCAGATAAGGTTGAGCTATAAAATACGGTAAAATAATATTCAATTGATACACATCATGAATTCAAAGTTATTCAATTAGAGCCAAAATTATGGATTGTTAAATATAAAAATAGAGAGTCGGGATGTCAATGGATGCTTCGAGCAATTAAGCGGCATGACTATTTTGAAATCACACGATATGCTGGTCCGCATACATGTATATCGGCTATACTTTCTCAGGATCATTTTGGACTAGATTATAATTTTATCGCCAATGAAATACGAGATCTGGTGAAAGAAGTACCTACAATATCTATTGCAGACATTGGTGCAGTCTTAAAAAATAGATTCAACTATACGCCGAGTTATAGAAAGCTATGGAAGGCCAAGCAAAAAGCAATGGCTATGGTATTTGGTGATTGAGACAAATCGTATGAATTGTTACCGAAATGGTTGTATGCTATAGAGCAATTCAATCCCGACTCTTGGATTAAATTCATCAGTACTCCTACAGGTCATCCGGCATGTGCTACATTTGACCATGTTTTTTAGGCTTTTGCACCTTCTATTGAAGGGTTCAAATATTGTAGGCCGGTGATTAGTATCGATGCTACCTTCTTATATGAAAAATATCGAGAGAAGATGATGATTGCAATAGGTGTGGACAGCAATAATCAAATTTTTTCTCTCATATTTGCTATAGTAGATGAAGAGTCTTCTTACACGTGGGGTTGGTTCTTAGCGTGTATGAGAACTTAGCGTGTATGAGAACTTTTGTTACCACACGTCAAAATATTTGTCTGATTTCATATCAGCATGTTGGTATTTTATCTACGGTATAAAATCAACATCTTGGTTGGCAACCATCACATACATTTCATGTATATTGCTTGCATCATGTAGCAAGCAATTTTAACACGCGATTTTGGGATTCAAAACTACGGGATATGGTGAAGAAAGCTGGCATGCAAACACAGACCAGTAAGTTTGAGAAATGTATGATAAAGATTGAAAAGGTGAAATCGGACTAAATGAAATTTTTTTAGATAAATGGACTCAAGCACATGATGGTGGTCGACGATATGGAACAATGACTACTAATTTATCAGAGTATTTCAATGGAGTTCTTAAAAATGCTTACTTTCTGCTAATAACAGCATTAGCAAAATTGACATTTTTTTCGTCTTGTATCTTATTTTGAAGGTCGTTGTTGATGCACTTGAAAGAGGGGGCCAGCAACTTTGGATGAGGAGATGGAGGGAAGGGAGATCGGTTAAATTGGAAGGAAATTAAGAATCCTGATCGTTCTAAATTGATGGGCAAACTGAACTCGATGGTTGAAAATTCGAGTTTAAATTTAACTCAAATTTTCAACATGCGATTTCAGCATTAAATTGAAAGCAAACTTGTTGAACATACGAGTTCACATTAAAGTCAAATTTTAAACATTCTAGTTCATATGGGCTCAATTTTTTAAAATTTGAATTGATTATCAAAAGTGAAGATCACGTTGGAGATGCGAGTTCAGAGTTAAACTCGCATTTCCAACATAGAACTATGATATTCTCAAAAATATAATTCAATCCATTATATTTTTAAAAATTAATATTTAAATTATAATATTAAAAAAAAAAAATCCCCGAATGGGTGCATGGTTTGCAAAATAATAATATACACCTGTCGAGAACTAAATCGTGCCATTGACGCTGAGAGGACGGCAACCTTACGATTAAGTCGAATCATTTGCTCCGATATCTAGGTAGAGCAATCAACGTACGTATTAGCGAAAAAGCCAGGAACAGGGGACCATGAAACATGCGTGTTCTCTTACCCACAGCCCCCTAAGCTCTCCGCGTCGCATCGTAACTCTGAATTCGCTTGCGTGGGAAAGAGACGCTGGAAGGCAATTTAGATTAGAGGGCACGAGTATAAGAAAGACGGGCCCCAGGTTGCACGTTCCCTTGTCTTGCGGTCCAGGGGACGCCAATGGGTGAGTGCTCAAAACCATGTATATGGGTTGCATCCCATCACAATATTGCACTGCATTTCCTTGCGACTTGTCTTGATAGCATTCGCAACCGGCGAAGTTGACGCTGGTGTCTTCTGAATCTTGGGATTACGCGGTGGTGGCACTTTAATTGGTCAAGGAAATGATGCTGGAAATGGAAAAGGATAAGAGAAGGCAAACCTGACCCCGGACTACAAGGGGTCACCAGGGGCGTGTGGTGTGAAACATTGAAGGCTACAAGGATGGAGAAGATGTCCCTTTCTCATGATTAGACAAAGGAGAGTACGATAGAATATCAAGGGATGAAACAACCAGGCATGGCAAAACAACCATGTTCGGGGTGGGGTCATCACCAGTTGGAGTGAAGATATATGCTTGTCGTCTATAAAGATGGGAAGGAATCTTCCGTAAAAAGTGTGATCCCAAACATTAGCAGCGGGCCATATAATTAAATATCATTTATGAATTTTCGATGAAACCCCAAAAGCAATACACATATTGTGATTTGGTGTTTAATAACTTGATTAAGTCCACCTTAATTGTGAGATGATGGATATGCACGAGAGAGAGCGAGAAAAGCAAAAGGATAATCTCATACCCAGACACATGGATGCGGGCGGGATTCAAATCTAGGACATTGGATATTAAGATCCAATTATTCTACCAACTTTGCTAGTTTGCAATGGATAAATTTGTCGGCAGCACGATTTAAGCTTAATTATAACTAGACCAAGTTAAACAATAAAATAGAGAGAGAATTTTTTTCCATGCAAATGTTGGATCAATGTAAAATATACTGCCTAAGATGACAGATAGAGGAAACTGATCAATTCCCAATAATGCGGATATACCCCATTAAGCTAAGGTTCAACAGACGAGAGACAGATCAAGGAACCAAAATGGTACAAATTTTTGCATAGTCTAGGGAAGGAAGATCGAGAAGCAGGTAAGTTTAAACTTAGGAAGAATAATGAGGTGAAACGAGAGGAGATGGGGAAAGGGAGTGGGTAATAGCTAGCAAGCGGGAGGCACATGGGGTTGCCTAACCCGACCAATAATTCCCCTCACATGGCTGGGTGGTGGTTGGGAGCCCAGACCTCACCTCGACCCACCTCTCACTTTCATTGGACCGGCTCGCTGAGCAGGTGCCACGTGTTGCCAATCGTGACTTCACAGACGCGAATCGCGCCCATCTTTTCACAAGATCATCGTAACTTCTGTTCGACGCACCCAGAATCACACCCTCCTGCAGCCAAATGCAAAAAGTACAAAAAAAAAATTACGGACATGTGGAGCCCCAAGAGTGGGGAGTGGGTACCGTGCGGTCAGGATAAGGGTGCAGTCTGAGTGCCGTGGGCAGTGGTATGCCGAGAACGTTCCTTTGGCCATGGCCACCGGCCTAAAGGGATTAGGGTACCCTTGCCCTCGCACCAACGGATGAACCTAGTCGTCAGAACTCGTAGGTAGCCACCACCAATCGCCACCCGAAAGCTGCCTTGGTAGCAAAACCTTTCTAATAAGAAGTTCTTTCCTTTTTTTAAAAAAAATTTTTGAACTTGCGATGTTACCGTCTATTGCCGTCTAAGCAAGAAATGAGTCGTTCTTCTATTCCCGACAGCCACGACTCTCCGCGAGCAGTATAACTCAGTCTGTCGGATACTACCATCTCTCACCCTCTAAGCAGCGGTAGGGGTTTGATTAACTTTACTGATGTTGCAAATCAGATTAAGATAATGTGGTATATAAAATATATAGCAGCGATAATTTAGAATTTTCACAAACGGTTTAGTGTTGTATCTGAGATGTTATACAATGGTTTCATAGCTATATACAGATGAAAAGATCCACCGAACTCACCCTATAGAATATTTTATAGCTGTAGTTCATAAGCTTTCTTGCGTGCCTGGAGATGTAATAAATATGCCATTATGTATATCTTAGATTCCCCAAAATCACTTTATAGACTACTATATAGCATTATGTTTGTTTCACGCCCAAACTATAAGCTGAAGCTTATATCTTGCAAAATGTTGTTATTATAGTGTCTGCTTATCAGTAGAACTCCTTTTTAAGTAATACTTTCTTCGAGTCCTGAGATCCACAAAGCTTGATCTCTCTACCGTGAACCTAGCATAACTCTTTTACGAGAGGCCAAACCTCCTTTTTACCACGTCTGAGAGACAAACTTAGAATTCTTTTTTAACTATAAGATATAAGACCGCACAAACATGGTGTCTTTCTATAGGACCACAAATTTTCAGATTGCAATGAATGAAGGACATGGAACATGGCTAGATATTGGGTTGATATCTTGGAACATGGGACATGGACCACAACTAATATTATTTTATTGAATCTTATCTTCCATGCAAGGCTATCCTTTACATCGCTTTCTTCGCAGAGAGAGATTTCCTACAACAATTTCTAGATTCATGAGGAAACATATATTCTTTACTTTGTTGATTAGTCTATAGAAATGAGTCTTTTTCATCACACTTCTAAGTGTATGATCTTTGTGGTGATCAAATTATCTAGAGACTATTCCTCGCACCTTGCAATAGACTTTTGTATTTTTTTATGACATAATCAAACGAAAGGATGGGAGAACTTAAATAAAGTTTTCCTTCACTATAATAGATGAGAAAAAAAGACTTTCTACTGATATAACATCAAAAAAAACTCAATCCAACAAACCAAAATCCAAATTTTAATAGAAACGACATGGCAAATCCAAAGAACGATCCAAGTCACTTGTTTGGTAGACCTTCGAGGTTTTTTGTCATATTTTAACGCGATTTATGATGGATTTTGAGACTTATGTGCCTCATTCATAAACTCAAGATTACCATCAAGTTGTAATGCAAGCGGATTTTAAAGCCTGCCGTATGTTGCAAGTGGGTCATCAATCAAACTTGAAGACCGGAAGGGAGTAGGCCACCACGATATAATGTTAGGTAAGTGCGACTAGCGGCGACAATGGGCTCGAGGTGGGATCACTTTTCCAATTAAATGCCGACGTGTCGAGACTGTTCGCGCTTTTTGTTCCCTCTCCTCCCCAGCTACCACGGTTCCGGTTGGACATTTCGCACGAAATAAGGATTGATCTTTTTTTTTCGTGACATCAACCGTTGGATCATACCTAGCACAGCTCTGAAAGCATGAAAGGATAAAATGACCGGTCCATGGAGGCATGGACTGTACTGCATTGCAACCATCATATACTCTATTCATCCCATCCTAGCCACTGCTTAGGAATCAGTTGGGTATTAACACGAGAAGGCTTATTAAAAGCGGCATTTTCGTAACTGACCGGTTCAAGCCAAACTCCCTACCCCCTTTCGTCCTTTTATTTTTCTTTCTAATATTTAAGAAAAAATTTCCCTCAACTCACTCCATAAGTAGCCCACCCTCTTCCCGCTTTCAACCCCAATCTCGCCCCCCTCGCGCCCATTCACACCGTTCCCTCTCATTCTATTCTCTCTCCAAGGATTCCAAAAATGGCCTTCTTCCACGGCCCCGCAGCCATCGCCGTATCTCTGCTCGCAATCTTGACCCTCGCCGACGCCCGGATCCCCGGCGTCTACGCCGGTGGACCGTGGCAAAAGGCCCATGCCACCTTCTACGGCGGCAGCGACGCCTCCGGCACCATGGGTACCACCCACATTTCTCTTTTACGGCTAGCTCGTTTGGCCTACATTAATTAGGCATCGTTTGATTTGTTTTCTTTTTTGGTTTAAAATGTGAAATATTAGGAGGGGCTTGTGGGTATGGGAATCTGTACAGCCAGGGGTACGGGGTGGAGACGGCGGCCCTGAGCACGGCGCTGTTCAACGACGGGTTGAGCTGTGGGGCGTGCTTCGAGATCAAGTGCGAGGACGACCTCAGTTGGTGCCACCCGGGGAGCCCCTCCATCTTCATCACCGCCACCAACTTCTGTCCCCCCAACTACGCCCTCCCCTCCGACAATGGCGGCTGGTGCAACCCTCCTCGCCCCCACTTCGACCTCGCCATGCCCGTGTTCCTCAAGATCGCCCAGTACCGCGCCGGCATCGTCCCCGTCTCTTTCCGCAGGTATATTCGTACATATATTCCTACCGCCTCTTGATTTCTTTTGCTTTTTCTCAAACCGTAGATCTAATGCTACCGATGAATCTCCGTCCCTTGACCAGTAGTTCCACCGGCTGTGATGGAATCACTCCACTTTCACTCGCTACTACCACCCTCTCTCCTAGGGTCGCCGTTTTTTTTATTTTCCTTTTCTTTACCCCTTTTCTTAGCGTCCGTCACTTTCTTTAAAATCGGTCGTCAGTCGTCAGGGACCGTAATAATTCGATGTAATTATTGAAATCATTAACTGCCCCGCGTTAACGACCTCCATCCGTTTCATCGCAGCATTGGCTTCCCCATTTACTGATGTTCCACCCCTACTCTTTTATTTTGACGGGCAGGAAGGAACCTAAATTGTATTTTGGGATAATATAAAATTAATTATGAGATTAAGTACTCACTACCAAAACGGAAAAAATAAAGTACTAAATTAGTACGAAAAAGAGCAGGACCGGTCGTGGTCATCGATGTGTTTGACCATTTTGGACTCGATATCAAACGGCATTCCATTGTCTCGCCAAATCTCAGGCCCCCACACCCTTCACGACACCCGTGATCCCTCCACATGCCCGGTACTCTCTCCGCGTTTTTGGCTGCTCGTTCGTCTTTTTCTTTCAACCTAAATGACCAAAACCCTCCTCCTCCTCCTCCCGATCGGTTCGATTTCAGCCCTTTGGCGTCCCATCAGGAAGGGCGGAATGGTTAATTTAAATGTCCCATCACACGTCTCGAAAAGAATGCCGCGTGAATCCTGGGAGGGGGAGAGAGAGACCGAGGCACATGTCCCCATGCGCCTGCCCGTCCCATCCCTTTCCCACCTTTTGTATTAAATTTAGTTTATTTACCGCTCCGAAAATATTTATTTTTCGACAGGGTGCCGTGCCGGAAGTCGGGAGGGATCCGGTTCACCATCAACGGGTTCCAGTACTTCAACCTGGTGCTGATCACGAACGTGGCCGGCGCCGGCGACATCGTCCGGGCGAGCGTGAAGGGGTCGAGGACGGGGTGGATGCCCATGTCCCGGAACTGGGGGCAGAACTGGCAGTCCAACGCCGTGCTGGTGGGCCAGTCCCTCTCCTTCCGCGTCACCGCTAGCGACCGCCGCACCTCCACCTCCTGGAACATCGTCCCCGCCAACTGGCAGTTCGGCCAGACCTTCGCCGGCAAAAATTTCCGGGTATAATGAATTTGCCTATGATTGATTTATGGGGAATTGCAGACATGGCGGCGGGACTGGGATTTCAAATTTCCCGCCGTGCCATGCTGCGGTGTCTTTCTTTTTGTAGGCGCCAATTTTTAGGCTATATTAGTAGTAGTGGTGCTCTCCGGGTATGGGGGATTGAGGCAAGGATTTTGGATGGTAGTCGTGAAGAAAGGAGAGGTTGGGACCTTTTATGTTTTGATTAACCGTTAGCTCGTGATGTTATTGAAGATAGTGGGATGAGAGCGAGTGTAGGGCGTAGCAGCGGCGGCTGAAGTGGCTGCAAGCCAAAAGCATGAGTGCCAGTAGCCCGCAGCTGCTTATATGTAATATCTGATTATAGCATGATGGTAATATATATGTCGATTGAGATGTAGTTTGATATTCATAGATTTGAGCAAGTTCTGAGGGCAAGAACAAGATTTGCCTGGTTTTGGTGTTTTCAGTTTTTATTAGATTCTGTTTTTAAGGCATTTTAACCGCAAAATGACCGTCGAAGCATTCATATTCCGTAAGGTTTTTAGATGTTTTAATTTGCATCATGAGGGACTCGACTTGTATTACCAAACAATAGAATTTGAAATCTAGAGGACTTCCAGCACCGGAGAAATGGTAAGTCTCTTGCGTCGTCATGCCGCCACTCTGATCTCGAGCTCGGCTCCCACCCGTTCTCGATCTTAAAGAAAAAGGGCTCCAGAAAGGGCACCACTCGAGTTATAATTTGCTTTGTTCCAGCCCTAAGGGCTTATTTGTGCTGACCATGTCACATCCAAAATTGTTCACTATGACATGTGAGGCATCATGAAGCCTTTTCGTGCAAGCATGTGACTAAGATCTAGACTGGAACCAGATCTAAGAGAAGAGGAGACATATTGACATGCAATCTTTGTGGACCATGGCTATCGTCTCCTACTTTAATTACTGTGTCCAACGGACAGATCCGTGTTAATAGTGCGCATACTGGCGTTTCCTACTACAGCTACGCAACGGCTCTTTGAACAGCCGTCTCTATGTGCTAAAATAACCGTTGCTAAGCCTAAAGAAAGAGCTGCACTATTGTGGCGAGTGGCCGTGGCCGCGGGCATTGTAATTCATAGATCACCCAGTAAGACTTTGGAACCTAGCTTTTGTCTTGAAAACAAATTGATCAGCTGGGCAACGGGCAATATCGATTGAGTGTCCCCTTATTTCAGCAGGCTAGCTAGCTATTGGTTTTGAGTTACAGACTGGACCCATGCCAGTGACCCATGGGAGGGCAAGAGAGTTCTATCAATATAAATGGTCCCTGGAACAGAGGAACCTTGAAGTGGCTCTGATGAGAGGACTACCGTTAACGTCCCTTCATGTCCCCACCTGCATTTGTGGAAGTCCCCAGCGACCATAGTCTAATGCAATAGGATCGATCCATGTGGAACCCAATACAAAAAGGAGACGAGCCACCAACACATGGGATGAGACCTGGTAGTGCACGCTGTTCAAATCCTTCAGCAATTGAGCCGCACTCGGTGTTCTCCGATTCCTTCCAACCTCAATGTTCCTCCAAATAATTTTCCACTCGCTCGCACAGATTGCTCCAACCTACATGGTTCGCATCATATATTATTTGTTGCCGTGAAGCTCCAAATCCATATGGCTAAGGTCGATCTCCTACCAACCTCAGATCTGGTATCCAATTGGAGCGTCTTTGCCTTATAGCACCTAAAAAAGAGATCTACACTTATTGAAGATTTTTCGGTTAGAAAGAGATCCTTTAATGCTTAGATTAGCCGAAGCTTGAAAATAATAAAAAATAAAAAAGATGGAGAAAGTAAGAGCTCCTTTTTCTTAAATTAAAAAATTTATTAAAAATCTTCCTCTCTCTCTTTGTATAGAGAGGTAGCAACTGTTGCTACTAATTTCGATAATAAAACCGGAGAACCTATACCAACTTAACTGAGGATGGTGGGTGCACATCAAACACACTAAAAATAGGAGCACAATTGCGGACTTCAGTCATGCACGTCATTCGAGATTTATATGCAATAATCCAGTCCACATGCACATTGTTGAAGAAGAGACTTTTGGAGATCTTATAGAGTTGAGACATCGGTTAAGCACCCAGTCGGCAAGGAGACACTAAGCTGAGCCCTCGATCAAATTCGAGATCAGCCGAATGCATCCAAGATCATACATCTCGAGATCAGCCTATGCCTGAGCTCAATGTCGATCTACACCCAGCATCATGAGGTGCTTACTCAACCTTTTTTTTTTTTTGGATAAGATCCCTCCAACTCTTTAACAACATAACAACAATATTAAGATTTGTAGTAAGACGCCTCCTTGTCCAAAAGCTGAGCCGAGCTAGGCAAGATGATGGTTCACTCCCTTAACATTATCTCCTCTTCCAGCACCCCAGCGGTTCTCAAAGCTCCGCCTGAATGCATCTTTTATTTGCAATCGAGAAAGCTTCATTGGGGACGCAAACAGAGCTGGGCGAGAAATGCCCAGGTAGACCACTCAAATCCCGTGCCCTTGTATTTCACGAATTCCCAATTGCACGTTATCTACAGTGCATGTGCTCCAAGATTTGCGCTGATCTACCAAGGCGTGGTCCAGGCAATAATTTCTCGAGCAGGGAACGGCAAATGGTGATCTGGCGCCCAATAGATACCCGATAGCGTGCATAACCAAATTACCATTTATCCTTCACGGTTCTCATTGTGCAGACCTGTGCGTGCGTGTTCGGTGCTTGACAGAGGGTGTGCATCCTAGTCATTCTCCGCTTCCTTACCCTACTATTTTGTATATTTAAAATCACATACAACCAGTTCTGCTTAGAGCTGGATTCGAGCACCAAAGCAATAATACCTGCCATGACACCATGCCATGGACACTCCTCCACTATGATAAAAATAGCCGATCCATACCATATGGTAGCAGGACGAACCTGGGTACAACCGCGACATAGGTGGAGTCATGCTAAGGTATAAGAAATGAAAAAGTTTCATATCATTAAGAAATCCATCAAAAATCAAAAATGATGCAAATGAAAGTGATGAAATTATCATATTTGATCCATGATGATGATGATCCTACATCACAGTGATTTTAAATCACCTCCACTTCTTAAATCATCCCCTTCGAGATTAGAAATCCAAGATCACCACAAGCAATGATCTTGACTGAAATATAAGATCAAAAATATCCTCAATCTAACCAAAAAAATTGATATATCAATATACCATTAATATATTTTATCAATATTCTATATACGATAATATATTATATTTGATATTATTTATCATATTTATAATATATATTATATTATAATGTATTATTAATCATAATATTGGCATGTTATGATTCAATTATAATTTTATTAAAATTTTAAATTAAAATAAAAATATCTAATTTTACTTTATATTTATATAATAAAAATATTTAATATATTATTTTTATTTATTTTATTTTTTAATCAAAATAAATTTTTATATTAATAAATAATATATTATAAATAAAAATAAAAATATTAATTCTATAATAATAATCAATATATTTTTATAGGATTAATAATTTATAAAACTAGTAAACATATTTTAATAAAAATTATTAATTATTAATATATTAATAAATATAATAATATTTTATTTATAATATTATATATAATTAATAAATATATTTTTATAAAATATATTATGAATAGCTTTGGCATTATACAATCATTGATCTTGGATTCTAATAAAATATCAAATTGGTTGCTCATGAATATCTAAAAATTTTTAATCACCATATCATGATGTATCAAAGATGAAGATCTTAAATCACTTGTTGACACCAGTGATTTTAGATCACCTTGACGATCCTAGCTAAAATATGAGATGACGTCGATCCCAAACACCACCACCTTCTTTTTGCTTTTTCTTTGCCCCCCCCCCCCCCACCACACCACCACCACACACACACACAACAACCCAGAGGAAAAAAAAAAAAAAACCGGAATCAAAAAAAAAAAAAAAAAAAAAAGAGAGATTAAGGAGAGTGAATCTTCTTCTCTCCACTATAACAACGGATGCTTTCCTTTTCTTTTAAAAGAAAAATGACAACGGATGCAAATAACAATCTCCATATAATTTTGGAAAAAACGCAACCTGTAGAAGGACGGAGATCGTGATGCATGAATTCCTAAAAGAGAATGAAAATATAGCAGGAAACACGAAATGTGAGGGCCCATGTCAAGGGCATCCAAGGGAGAAACCCGTCTTCGTGGAAGAAACCCAATCCATCTATTTGCAGCGGAGATACAGGGAAGAAATTTGGTGGAGAGAGACAAGACGCCAAGCCAAGAGAGCGGCACCTTGCCTCCCTCCCTTCCTCTCCGCAGCAGATGAAAGCCACAACGTTTCGGGGACCCCACTCGAGCCCTCTCTCTTTCCAGTCACATTGCGTACATAAAACAAGGGGAAAGAACAAACACACCCTAGGCTGTGTTCCATCTCCCTCCGTCGACGCCCCCCGAGAAACCCAGCCCCAATTCTCATCTTATATCAGGCATAATAGCATGATAGTAAGAGGACTAAAACACCCTTGGCATGCCTTAGATCCTGTGTGACATACAAAGGAAAAATAACATAGCAGCATACGCTACAACATAGCTAAGAACACCTATAAAATCCAGTTCCAATACAATAACAATCAATAGCAATAGCAAGAAACCAAAATAGGTCGGTAGGAGGGAAAAAGCCATAATCGAGCGACATGGCTAGTCACAGAAAAATAAGGAGATCAGATGAAAATGATAATGATCTCCTGTAAATTTTTATGCCATCTGCAGGTGTGCTTTCGGTGATTAAGGAGCGTTTGTTAAGCATTTGAGATGACAAGAAGACTAGTTCCTACCAATAAGACGAGAGAAAATAGAAGTTTCAGGAGCTTAAACAGGGTTTTCCAACATCATTGATGAGCCGCCTAGTTACCTCTCTACAAGATACAATGAATGATCAAACTGGGTACGGAAGAAGAAGTACCGTCTCATTTGGAAATGTTAGCAATTTTCTACGCTTCATGGTAATGCTGATAGCCACCTACCACTCCAACAACTACAAAGAAAAGAAGGGTTAACAACTCATTGACTTCAATAAATGTCCATTCTGTATTCGAAAAACACCAAACGTACAATATAAAGGAAGATGGCTCCACTATGCTGAACAATTTCTTCAGATCAAGAATTTAACATGCAACAAAAAGCATTTTGTTATTCATGCAAATTTTTCATTCTATCATCCATTGCTCGTAGGCCGTAGCAACATCAAGCAATCAAAATACATTATACATATGAAACAACTCTACCATGTAAATTATCAAAAAAAAAAAAAAAGGAAGGATATAGAGAGACATTCAGATACATTAGCACATGGAGAAATTCTCTCTTTAGCACCATTTTTTCCCCTTAGTTAACTTGGCTTTCTATTCATTCCCAAGTTTGAGGTACCGAAGGCTCGTACGTCATCGTGTACCCAACACAAAATGGGTCGGGCAGGTTAGCCCATCCCCAGCAGTGGACTCGCTTCCAAGCCGTGCCCCCCATATGTTTAACAAGAATGGACTCGCTTCCAAGCCATGCCCCCGTATGTTTAACAAGAATGGGTATGGGGAGTCATTTTTTATTTTATTTATTTATTTTGTGTAAAAGTTTGATATTCTCTGAGATTTCAAAAAACAACTTGAGAAGTACCAACCAACAATTTTAATAATGCACCATAAATATACTCCTCGCTGCAAATAATGCAACTATAATAAAATCAGCCTGCTGTTACTAAAATTCTAGTGGGTATTCTATAACATATTTTGTACTTATACAGAATATGTTGAACAGGCAAAAGATAAAGAAATAGTATCTTTATATTCTATATTTGTAGACACGGATTAGCAGACTGGTCGTCTAGAATTTTTAGATAGTTGACCTTTCATCTTTACAATACGGGCACGTCATCTGTTCCTTAAAATATAAAATCGGGTAATCTCTCACCAAATGAACAAAGGTTTGCTTATTCAGATATTCAGCAGACTCATGAGATGCCAAAATGAAAAGAAACTCAGCAAGCATTCTGGTTTTTAGCTCTTTATAGCGATGGATGACAAAAAGCAATTCTTAAGGCCATCCCAGCTAATTGGATATGGCCTGTTGGTCATGAGTCTCTACATATTAGGTATAAGGCATTCTTGATATGTGGATATAGTTCTCTAAGCATTAGAACTTTAAAAGTTTGAAAGCATTTGCTTCAGACTTCTTTTGTCTCTTCTTATGTTAACAACAAAAGTGTAAGGTACTTGTTGCGGATGGCTTTTGCCTAAAATGGTAATTATGAAATCAAATCAGTTGTCAACTAAATGATACAAGTCCATACAAGTTTATCGCATGGAGAGTACCATGAAAAGTGAACATGTACCTCTTCCTTGGGCTTTCACCGCTTATGCTTTTGAGCCTTCCATTCATCCAATACATGTCGTACAACCTCTTTCAGCATTGCTTTTCGTCCCTCCTTATAATTCCAGAGCTCTGGGATGACATATCTACCACCGGGATTTATTTCCAACAGGGCAGTTGTAACAGCCTCCCAAGCTTCATTTCCCAGCTGCTCCTTCAAGGCTGGCAGTTTCTCATCAACCTCATCTATCACTTCCTACACCAAAAAACATTGATTTACAAATCAGATCTGATATAATATATCATAAGGGAACGGTGGCATTTTTTTTCCCAATTACCAAGTTCAAAAACATGTCATAAAATAGGAAGTAGAGAAATTCCTGCCGAATGTTGAGCATGTTTGGGCTCATGTGGCTCAGGTGACACTCCCTTGTCCACAGGCTAATGGCTGAAACCAGAAGGTGAGAAAGAAAGGAAGACACTCTTGCAAAACTGATGGAACACGAGCACCTAGTAAATTTATCCTATACAAAAAACACAGCATAAAGTCATCAAAATCAAATAATTGATGTTGCCTTTTCTATAAACCATCATCACCATCATGATTAAATACGGTATTTGATGCTGTCCTTTCCATAAACCTGTTTTGGTGCCATCATCATTATTTATTATTATTTTCCCCAAACAACCGATGAATTGATTAAATATGGAATGACACCATCTGATTACATCTCCTAGAAAACATCATCATCATCATTATCCTTTATTATTATTATTTTTTCAGAAATAACTTATGGATTGATTAAATATGGTGTAAGACCACCTGAATACATCCCTCAAAATACATCATCTGAACTAACGTTAGTCATGATCAAAAACATTAGCAATATATACGGTTTAACAATGGAATGGACAGGAAGAACTAGGAAAAGGGTGCAGATGCAAGAATAAGGTTTTCGGGTATGTTCAGCTCCTTATGAGTTGTCAACAACTGCTTAAACTGGTGTTGCTAGATGTTGCTGTTCCTTTTATCTATTTTGAGGTAGGTAAACCAACATTCACCCCTGAGGACCCTAGCACTCACAGCTATATGCAATTCCATAGGTGACAAATGAGAATGACAATTACCTTTAGGGTCCATTCTTTTGTAGGTAAAAAATTTACCTAAAAATCTTTTTTTTTTTCTAGATAAATATTTTTCAGGCAACATTTAGACAGGAAAATAATTATCTATGTTCTTTTATGCATGAAAAAGTTACTTCAAAATTCGTTACCCATGTTTTTTTGCATTACCATTTTTCTAGGTAAGTTGTTAAAATTTATTCATATTTTTCATAATACCCCTTATGCTTTTTAGATTTAGAGAAAGTAGATGACTGAGTTATTGAGCATTGAATAATAGGAACATTGGAAATGCAAATGGGATATTTTAGGTATAAAATTAAATGCCTACTTTACTGGCTAATGGAAAAATGATTTAGCCAAAATCTAGGTGGGTAAGATTTTCTCCCATTTTATGGGTAAATGCTATCCTTCCCCATCTTGAAAAATATAAGAATATGAGCAAGTTGGTCAATAAAAAAATAGACCAACTTTTTCATGATATTTATCTATAAAAGAAAGGGCCCTTAGGAATTCTGTTAATTTACATCAAACAAGCTTGGTTGTATAGAACTACTTTGCACTAAGTTCCTATCCTAACAAGGAATTCTGTTAATTTACATGCGAGTCTAAATAAGTGATGAATGAGAATAACAACTTCATTTGAAAAATTCTCACTTACTTACACCAAACAAGCTTGGTTATATAGAATAACCCTGCACTAATAATACCTAATAAGGAAACCGAGCAGCAAAACTGAAGACCAATAATAAACTAGACAGCCTATACTAGTTCATATAAGCTGTAAGATTTTGTAAGTTCAAAAGCTTCCTAGCATACTTTGAAACAATTTGCAATCCTCTAATGAGCTTTAAAAGTCTATCGAATTCTTTTTTGAAACCATCCATGTCCCCAGGCTTAGGGAAAAAAATTATACCCTGAGATTTGTCTGCTTGCATATTACGAAACATAAAGGTTAAACTGTCACTCTATGACATTGTGAAGTTGCATGGTAAAAGCACGATGGCATCCTGATCTTTGACGACTACATTAGCTAATGAGTCAAGCATGAATTCAGAATACAACAAAAATGTACAAATTAAAGATCTCATACTGCTTAAAAAGTAGTTTTCATTTAAATAAAAATCATTTGTGCAATTATCATGTGATGGTTGCATAACGTCAGCATAGACAGTTCTTGCGGTCTCAGTCTGGGACTTAATCGTAGCCGAGACTTTGCAGCAACGCTAACAATTTTATAAGGACGCCAACTTGGGTCTTTCAAGTACTCTTGCCACACAGAGTAAAACTCTGCAGCTTTTGTATCAGCATCATTATTTGAAAATTTTCGCTTGCATGCACTTCGAAATGCCTTAACATCAACTTCAACCATTCTCTTGATTCCATTTGTAGATTTCTTCCCCGATATGTCCTTTAAGTCCTGTATCATGCAAATGATTTCGGTACATTGAGACAGTTTATGGCACATTAAATAGCTGGCAACTCCTGAGAATTCCACAAGATGATTACTGATTCAAAAAGAGTCCTTTAGACACCATAAATGAGAAAAGTCCATACTTTAATCAATTTGTTCCAAGCTTCCTGTAGCTCATCATTGCTTATATGTTCTTTGACCACAAGAGTTTGATTAGGAGCTTCCAGATCTTCCATTTCTTCAATGTTCCCTTTTAATTCTTCACTCATTTCTTTCCATCTTTTTCTTGACCGCTGAGTCATCTTCACCTAACATGTGCTTCATCACGGGTAATTTACCTTTCAATTGTTGTATTTCCAATTCCAGTTCTTGTTTCGCATCCAGCTGCTTTTATAATGGAAGAATTTTTTTGAGAGCAGACTCTTTTTCTCTCTGTCCATTTGTTTCATTGTCAGATGATAGATTTCACCAGATATAGACTTGGTAAATGATACTATATAAAGAGAGCATCAGGTTGAGGGCAACAAACCTTCTGTTCTTCAGTAAGCCTTAGAACATTTTCGTCGGCCTTTTTCTGCTCCATAGACACCATTTGAAGTAAGCTGTTTTTCATTGCATTCTGAAGGAAAAACAAGAAAATTACATTAAGCATCTTCACAAGCTAGTGCGGAGCACTTGCTGAGAGCCTGTGACTACCATGTATTTAGTTGGTTAGGTGAACATGAAAAGGAACCTGGCAACCAGTATTACATATATGTATTTTTTTTTTTCTTTTCTGTGGCCTCCATTAAACATCGTACAAAGTTGTAGGATTATATTCTACCAATATCAGTCTACATGGCTGTGAAGTCATCTTTTAATCATGTTTTGACATATTATTGAAGAAAGATTCTCAGATATACAGCAGCTAAAACAAGAAAATATAAAATTGGTCAGGATCATCTAATTCATATAGTTTTGATGCTACAGAAAATTCAAGTTGAACATGTCAGTTACTATTTCTGCCATCTAGAGATAATGTTGTCAAATTAATCTTCAATGTAATCATGAGCTAACATGTGTGCAATTTTTTTTTTAAAACAAGCAAATATTCTTTTCTACATATGATTTTTATATGGACACATTGAAATGTAAAATATCTGAACACATGCATGAGTTAATATGTAAGCAATGTGCTTTTATCTGATGATATGGACATTTTTTTGAGAATAGCGGCAGGCAGGCCACCATCTTGTTTGGACTCATGACCTCTCCATTGAAGTGAGGTACCAATCTACCCAAGTCCACTATATGAATATATTACCCAACATGAAACGGATGTAAGCTTGCCCTTCATCACTGGATACTACTGACAAACTGTTCATCAGTTTATGCTAAAAAAAATAGAACCAGTGATCAGTAGTACTGCAGCCCTTAAAGAGAAATCAGCCACAAAATCAGAGCATTTCCACGCATCCCGTAAAACCTGACTTTCTTCTAGAAGAGTACAAAATAACAATCAGGAGGATATCCAAATAAGTTCACTAGGGAACCTATTTCTTGAATTTGGCAGAATCAGACTCTGATTTTATCAAGATTTAATACTTGAATGTTACTTGCCACAAAAGGCTTATTACAAAACACAGCCGCACACTATTTTACCCAAGTTTGCCATGTAAATACTTAATAACATAAAGTAGAAACCTATAGAAGAAAAATATTATTATATAGCAACCTTCTAATTCAAATCCATGATATTCATTGAAGGCATGTCTGGCAAACAAGATCAAGTCTCACTAACTTTTGTTTCTCATCATTCAGTTTCATCCTCTCAATGTCATTTTGAGTGACCAGTTTATTTAGTTGACTAGATCTCAAATCAAGCTCTCTTTGTTTAGCATCCAGTTGTGCCTTTAGTGTTGCGTCTCCTTAAACATCCTGTATGAATGTTCCTGAGCAAGACACTGCATCTTTCATATTTCTGATGGAAGGACAAAAAAATTACAAAACCTGTGAGAGCTCCTCATTAATGGATGTTAGGAAATAATAAAAGGATAACACCAGATGAAAGTTTGATCAAGATCACAAGCATCATTATTTTTAGAAGTGCCACTCCAAACAAAGCAACACAATTTGAAGAGCATGAGACCCATTCCATGCTTAAAATTCAGACTTGAATATAATATTATTATTTACAACCATGCTTAGCCAATATCTTACATAAAAAGTGAGAAAAGAATTTTAGGCAATGTCAGAACCAATTGGGTCATGGTGCATTTCAGTCTAAAGTTCAAAAAACAACAACTAACTTCTCGTATAAATTGGAAGATTGTATGGCTAAATCTTTTTCCTTTTCTTTTTTATGGTGGTGGTTGGGTGGGGGGCATTGCAGGGGACGGACAGAAGCATGCCTAAATCTTCTAATAACAAGATGTTCCGCTAAAGGAAGCAATGTTAGAGTACATAGGGTGCATCTTTATACTGAGATTATATTGGGGAAAAATTGTAGACAGGACCATATCTGAGTGTAAAACCAAAAGTTCTTTGGCTAAAATGATTTCTAAAGCCTAATAAACACAGCAATTTCATAAACGATCAGGAAAGCAATATATGGAAATGAATGAAAACCTAACCATCATATGTACCTCCATTATAAGATTGAAGTAATCGATCTATCTCTTCCATCATCTTATCAAGGGAGTTAGCGCTGTCGTTGTACTTGCATTCCAATTCTTGTAAATGTTGTTCTTGACCTCAACCTGGTTTGCTAGATTTGCCACAAGTTTATCTGTTTTACAAGATTCTTCCTTTGAAAGATCAGTTACTGTTTTTAGATCTCCATTTTTGTGCAAATATGCTCCAGCTGGATCCTTTGAATTATAATCATCAGCTCTTGCAACCGATCCATAAATATCACACCCGGGATCTTCCCTTTCAAGCCAATCCCTTTTACCAAAATGTTTAGCATCAAAATAATTTTCCAATGACATATCATCCTTCAACCCAGTCCAGTCCTTGCAGAAATTCACGATTGCATTTCCTGTATGACCTCTGTACCATAAAGGAATGACCTTTAATGGATTAAATCTAGATAACTGCTCTTTTAACCTGTTTCCACTCTCACCAACTTGTCTGCCATTTTTCCATTCAGTGGGAACATTGACAAGGATACCCATCCAAGGCCACACAACCTGATCATCTTCTTGGGTCTTCGAAGAAGGGTCCTACTATATTAAAATTAGTTGCTTCAATGGGCCTGCTATATCAGCATGCTCAGCCTTCAAGAGTTTTGCTTATGCTCAATGATTTGCCTTCACTTTTGCTTCTCAATTAGACACACCCAATCCCGTCGCTTGTTGAAGCAGACAGTAGTTTTGTTTCTTTCTTCCCACATAGAAAGGACACTTGAAAGTGTTGTCTTCATTTTTTACTCATTCCCTGACTTCAAAAGTTGGTGTGGTTTGGCCTCACGGTCATCTATCTCAGAATCACTTATCTCTGAAGCCTCATCAGAGGTATTAATACATCGAAATGGAAGTATCTAAAGCCCTGAGAAAAGAAACGAACAAACAAAATAATTTAGTACGATGATGAAAATTTCAGTTGCGGAAGCATAACTATAATACAACATGTAAGACAGCAAGATATATTTATATCCGAGGCAGGTTTTCATGGAAATATGCTATGAGGTAAATTTGCTGAAACTGAGTAACTATAAAAATTAGTTTGTATTTTACATGCCTTGTTCTAAGACAGAAGTTATAAGCTGTAGAAATGAAATCAACAATCAAATTTCAATCCATCACTATGAGGAGTGCAAGATATAAAGCAACACAGTTGGAATAATCATTTGGTTCTACATGTTGCTGGCTATTGGTAATTCACAACAACCAAAAAAAAGGATTCTTATTAACAATAGTCAGCTCTTTTCACCAATAATTAACTTAGAGTAATATTTGGACTCATGGAATTGCAAGGATGTAGTAGTAAACCTAAATTTGCACTTGATAAGCTGCCAAAAACAAAAGGCACAATGATGTGATAGAATCTTGGGGGATCATCAGAGCACTTACAGTAGAATATTAGGACCATTGTTCATGATATTACCGCATAAAGAAGCACATATAAGCGATATTATACCTTCCCATGATGATGATTCTGAAGTTGATCTTTGCATTCCCAGGAGACACTGAGGCTGCAAAAGCATATGACTCTTAGAGGATTACCATCTATAGCTACTTCAGTCTACAGGCTTATCTTCCATATCTCTGCTAGGCTCTGAATCTCCAAGAACCGCAGGCTAAGGGGTTGCACTGCTGAAAATTCTCGTCCAATAAGCTTTTCTCCCCTCTCTCCCTCTTCCTAATGGAGAAGAAACACCTTATGCCTCTCTTCTACTCTCTCTCCTTGTGTGTGTGGTGTCCCCTGGGTTGGATTCTTGGATGCCCAAGAGGAGGGGCATGCCCCCCTATATAGAAGAGGGTGCTGTCCCCTCTTCTCCAGAACCCTATTCAGATTTTCATTAGGACGAGACAAGGATGGAGGGTGTGGCATCTTTATCTTGGCCACCCCTCTCCTAAGTCCTCGTAGGACTCGATGTCCAAAGAGAGAAAGGTAAGGATAGTGACCTGATAAGTATGGCCACCTCCTTAGAACATGGTGCCCCTAGAGGCACCCAATAAGGCAAGAATGCTAGCAAAGGTTTGCCAACTCCTACTTGGGTCTAGTGCAGGTGATCCTGATCAACCTAGTTCAGGTCTCGCTTGACCTAACATAGCCTAATCCTTATATCTGGGCTAATTCTCTAGCCTAATCTCTTCCCCAATCAAATCTGCATCTTTTTTGATCCGCTTAATAAGAAAATCCTTCATTAGAATTCAATTCCAATTGAACTTAGATAGATAGCACATGCTAGATGTGTTATTAGGATAGGTCAACTCAGAATCCCGCTCATGAAAGATCCGCATCTTCAAATCGACCTAATCATACATCAGCAACATGATTTGGCATGGGATTTGAAATTTATTTGGTATTACTAAACCTTTTGATGGATAAGATGAAATGAGTTGGTCTCCCTATTCCTACACAAGCTATATCCTACAATTCAATCTTCCATCATTTCAGTGTCCTCATACAATCATTGAGCATAGCACTATCAGACCTTTAGTCATATGATGTTATGGTCCACTAGACCCTGGATCATGATAGACATCTTTACATGAGAACAATTTGCAAGAATCATTGTAAAAATAATTAATTATTTTTCATAAGTAATTTGTAAAATAATTATTTTCAAAATCCTTTCAAGTTATTACTTGGTCTATAACTTATATGTCTGACCATGTCTCTGCTCTAATATGGACAATACACCATTATAACAGTTTCCATGTTGGACAACCTAATGCTCAGTCATATCTAAATCCAGTAGACATTGCAATCCCTAACAAAGACATAATCCAAAATATCATGGTCGATACACATGTTTGGCAACAAATTTACTTATCTCCAAAATTCAGTAAGGCATCCTGCTCTCAAGTCAAGAGATCACTTGCAAGCTTGTGTATTTGGTTCATACCTCTGCCCATACAGTGCTTAATGTGGTGAATTGCCAATGTCTATAGGAGGTCAGACCTCAACAAAGGAAGAACTCCATGCAGCCACTATCTACCTTGATAGCCTTATAGGTATGATGCCCAACCTCATCTACAGCTATAAATAAATATTGACTACACAGATCTATCCTATCCTCCTAATGAAAAACACCTCATCCACTTGGATAAACCCCCTGAAGTACTTATGGACTCTTTTTGGCTGTTTGGCTGACGTATGACACATATCCTGCACTTTATATGATCATGGAAAGGAAAAATTCATGTATTAATCTAACAAATACTTACAATTACATGCAAATGACTTTAGGGCATACACTATAACATGATGATGGGCTAGTGAATAAGAAAAGACAACTCACTCATTCTTAGCATACTTGTTTGACCATACCAAGCAACATTTCATGATCGAACCTGATTTTATGTTTTTAAAGATGAAATAAGCATCTAATACTAATACATCTGTGGATGCAAAATAAGTTAATCTTGGCATGCTGAAGAATTATATGTTGATCCATTACAATTTCAAGCCTTGGAACCATCTCGCTACTATGTAAACCCTTGACCAAGACTTGTGAATGACTCAGTCCTTGCTAATTAGACAATGAGACAAAAACAATAAACTTGATTGAATAATCTATTGAAATTTATTATAGTTTATTTGTGGGAGGATAAAGATTGGCTGAAACCATGGTTGTCAAAAATATGTGGTTCACATGCAACAACTTTCCCAGCGCACACTGTCTGCTGCACAAGGCACAGGCATCAAACCCAGTCTAGCAGTAGTATAAACATGGCTACCAAAATCAGAAACGGATCCTTCAAAAGGAATATGAGATGTCCTCACAAGAGATGCTGCTTTACAATCATTTTTTTTAATCAATATATCACAACCGAGATTAAAACTCCCAGTTACATTGTAAATATGCATCCTATACATGGTTTGACACTCCAATCCATCAGGCACATGTAGAATTATTAAACTTCTCCTCGCCACATGTCTACATTTAATCAACATAAGACCCACTCACGTCACCATCCATCACTTGGTCAGCGAGAAAGTAGAAATTTCCACTTGCAATAATTTACATCTTCCATTGAAGGGGCCAGAAAGAGGACTGCTAAGTCTACGTGCATGTAAAAATGAATAGCCTCAGACAAGTGCAGTCATGAACCACATTGCCCCTCTCATTGTGCAACACTAGCATTTGATGCAGGGTCCGCACAATGAATACTGGCTGTGGTGCGGTTCATGCAACATTCATAGATACAGCATTTCTCTTGCAAAATAATCACTTCACAATGTGTTAAGTTTCTACCTGATGGGAGCTTATTCTATCATCATACTTCCACTAAACTTAAATTCCATATACTCCTGTTTTTATCAAAGAAATCTTTAGACTTAATTATTCCTTTTTTTCAGCTGAGATTTTCCAAAGCAAGTGGTATACATAGCATTTCAACTCGGAGTAGATCTAAAATGCAGAGCTAAAACACCATTAAACCACCTCCAAATAAAAGATAAACATTCTACGAAACATCTGAAAACCAGAACAGTTCAGAAAATAACAGGAAATAAAAAGAGCGAGGTAAAAACTAAAACCCTAACGTGAAAATTTTGGAGGAAAAAAACAATGACCGGTGTAACCAATCACCACAAAAGAATCAGAAAGATAGAACAGCCATAGATCAAACAGAAACGAGGGATATTTACAAATTCGACATTTGGACTCTATTATTCTTCGATCAAGAGATTTTTGAGGGAAAATTTTGGAATTTCTTTTGCTTTTACCTGCCACGAATGGTAGCCGAAGACGGTGACCGCCCGAAAGGAGGGGACGGACAAGAACGCCGAAAACGGGGAACGGGAAAGCCAGCCAAGCGCTAACCGCCTTTTATACTCGGGAGCGTATGAGGCGCGCTTCGAATTTTTTGGTGGGTCCACGCCAGTTCCCGCTAAATACACGTCTTGTAAACCGGCTCCTCCTTTGGTGACAAAGCATCTAGCGGGGGTCCATCATTTAAAGCCTCCATGTACCGGGTGCAAATTGGACCGCGCCAAATCCACGGTGGATAACACGCCACGCTACCCTTGTATCCTAATTTTTGATCGTGCGCTGCCCACCGTATGTATGCTCCGGGATTTGCTCTAGTCCACTTGCACCTAGTGCATGCAATAATTTCTCCAAGAGCTATTTGGTTGGAGATAACGTGATACAAAAAATAATTTTAATATTAAATTATAATATTTAATATAAAAAATAATAAAAAAATGATAAAAAATTAATGAGTTTCGTACTTATTTTTTTAAAAAAATGATAAAATAAATATCATGAAAAATTGATATTTGATAAATTCTTAAATGATGGTAATTCATGTTTAACAAAAATACTTACAATAAAACTACATATGTAATTATTAATTTTATTTTAATATTTTTTAAATTTTATTTAATAAAAATTTTTATAAAAAAATTAAGATGAAAATGACATTATACAAAGAATTATGTGATTATAGTTATTATATAAAAACTAATTAAAGATGATAATATCATTTTAATATTAAAAAATTATTTTATGTTAAAGGATATATATGTAAATTTTATTATATTTTTATATAGGATTATCTTTAATAAAATATAATAATTTTTTTATGATGTCATTTTTTAAAGTAATTTTTTTACTAATCAAATATAGTAAAAAAAAAATTATAATTATTTTTTTTAGATAAATAATTTTTTATAAATTATCATATTATCCCATAAATTATCATATTATCATATTCGTAAAAAATGATTCTAATGGTTGAAAATTAGAAAAGGCAACGATTTGAGGATACTTACTTTTCCGACTACAGTGATTAGGATGTAACTAGGTGTCATTATCCAGATACGTAAAAAATGATTGTAATGGTTGAAAATTAGAAAAGGCAACGATTTGAGGATACGTTATTAATGACAACTTATTTTTGATAGGGTTAGACTTCGGAAAGCTTGTTCGCATGGATTATTCGCCACCAGATTGGTCATGTATTCCACAAAAATCCAAATGTTAGGATGATTTAATGATAAAAAAAGTACATTCGCACGTATGAACGTGCTCTCCATAGACAAATCTTTTTTTGATAAGTGACGCCGGTATCTTTTATGTGCCATTCATTCATGTGCTTACTTTGCTATGGTCAATCAAAGAAAGGAAGGAATGTTTTCTAATTTACGTTGGACCACTGTTCGATTAGATAAGACTCCCAAAGCGTAAGTTGCCACATACGAGCAGTTCATCTTAAAAAAAAGGAAAAGAAAAAAAAGACAAATAAGAAACATCCAAACATCATAAATTTAATGGAAAGCGGATAAATGGCGCCTTGTTTGTACTCCACTGGAGATAATGAATTATTTGCTAACTAGATTTTTCATTTGCAGGTGCAAGGATTTTGCACAAGCTTTAGTTGGGCATTAAAACCGTAAACTGTTTCGAGCTTCCATCAAGTCCATCTCCTCTAAGATGAATGGTGTGGGTGTTCGAGTTATACACCATGTGAGGCAATAAGCACATATTTGGTTGAATTTTAGAATAAAAAAACATCAACATTATGTAGCACAAACTTATCTCAAATTTTGAATTTTAGAATACATCGATGAACTAGGATCGCATGCATATTTAGCACCCATCACTAAACAAAAATCAAGACGCATTTCTTGCAAGAATTAAAGTTGCCACCACTTCATCTATATGCACCCAAACATGCCCCAAGTATCAATGACCAATTACTTCATCAACCGATGGTGCTTGCAATCAGACCATTGTACACAAGACTCTATTGATTGTTTACACTAAATTGGCTAAATTATAGATGTCAACACGAGTCTTGTGCCTGATACATGAGAAGCTATAAGCATATTTATTCATATTTTACAGATATTTAGAGCCTTTTTGCATAATCCAATAGGATTATGTTGAATTTCTCACTAGATTTGTATATTAGGCAGTGTATTTAAGCATGACTCGTATCAATCCAATGCCTTTGGTCGAAATTCTGAGCAAAAAAAATAAAAAAACTTTATACGTTCTTCTGTTTTCTTTCTCAATAGGACATAAACTAGAATTTAGGATGAGATTTAGACAAATCCGTAAAACATCCAGCTGAATGGGTTACCAGTTCCGGTCCTTGCAGAATATTTCTATAAACACATGTTTTAGTTTGAAATAAAATATTATGCCTTGATGGTAAAACACTATAGCGCCTGCCATGGCGGTGAAAACCATGCTGGGCTCCTTGTTTGCCATATTGAGCCTAGGCCTACTTCTGCTCTTCAACTAGTTGCAGCCAAGTTGTCCTTTATTCCTGTATGTCTTTATTCTTTATGCTCACGTCCTTTCACAAGCTCTCTACATAGCATTCTAAGGGTCGGATCTGGATCCTTACCTATCAACTCCGAAGATCCAGCCAATCTCGCACTTGCTTTTTATAGATCTATTGGTGAGTTAGACCTCGGTCTGAAATACTATCTGCTGCAGAAAGATCTTAAAAGAATATTGCCTAGCTTAAGACCAGAAAGTGAACCTCTCTATAAGTTGACGGTAAATTTTAGCCCAAAGGCTTCAACCCAGCTTCGGTACATGATCCGGAATGTTCTTGAGGTTGTGGAATATAATGAGATTTTGCTTTATTTAGGGGTTCCTATCATAGGTCGTATGCTCAGGAGGATTGAGTGTGCATCCAGGAGTGGCTCGAGGGTTGGTAGGAGAGAGCTCTATCCATGATCCACAGGCTTATCTAGTAAGATCAATTCTTAGTGCTATACTTAATCTCCTGTCCAACACTCTTCTTCCTAAGATACTAGTAGTAAAGATCGAGCAGAAATTTCGAAGATTTCTGTAGGGCTTTAGGCTTCCAGGAGGCATGCATTTGTTAGCTTGGGACATTGTATGCTAACCACTTACAGATGGAGGATTGGGGAACTAGTTCATTGCTTAGCATGCTTTTCCATTTTTGCTTGACCCCAATAGCTAGTGGAGCTTAGTAATGAGGACCAGATATGGCTCGTGGGTTGCCAAAGCAGAAATTCATGCAAGTCGGAGGTGCTCCTTTCTTTGGAAGGAGATTTGTGTGTGGTCCCCGAGGTTATCTCCTAAACTTGGTAGCTTGTGGGAGATGGTCAGTCTTTAAACATTCTAATGGATTCCTAAGTTGCTGATGTGCCGCTGAGTCGCTGACCGACCTTTATTAGCTTGAAGATTGGAGATTCTCTAAGAGTGTGCGATCTACTCGCCTAGGACCGAAGATGGGATTCGGAGGTTTTGACTCAATTATTCAAGGGAATCTTGGCAGAGCGTGTGCAGTCTTTAGCATTTTGGCCCACAGTACTCAGGATGTTAGGGTCTAGAGGTCTTCCTGCTTACCAAGGGTGGTGATGACTGACCTTTACTACCGATTCTCGAGAGAATCATTTAGGCGGTTGGATATTGGATGAATTTGGATAATCGGAGTGCACCCACGGGTCAGTCTCTTTCTTTGGAAAATCGCTTGGGCGCGGCTTCTGATCAAGACTATCATGAGGGGGGGAGACATGCATCTTTAGTCCATCTGCCCGACTTGCAGCAGGGAGGAGGAAACCATTGCGCATACTCTTTTTCTGTGACTAAGAGCGATGTAGGTGTGCTACTCGGGACCGCTTCTATAGACTGACATACGAGACACCCCCTACCCCTTTTAGAGATATTTTATTTTCTAATTTATTTGGATGTATTCATACTAGAAAAGTCTGAATGACCCGTCTTATAAGAAACTCCTGGACTTGCTAAGGTAGAGTGCCGATATGGGAGCATCGGGGCCAATTGGCATCCGAGCAGCCTATATTGTCTAGCAGATTTGACTATCTAGAAATAATCTAGTATTTGAGACTAGGAGGTATTCGACGAGATTTATCCTGAAGAGAGTCCTAATTTTAGCTGCTGAGATAATTGATGTGACCTTGAGATCTTCAAAGATGTAGGACTCTCATCCTGCTCCTGCAGCGGTCCATCAGGCTTTTATCATCTGGGAGCCCCTTTCGATGTTTCTCAAGATCAACTTCGATGGTTGTGTCAGAGATAGAAGTGATGGAGTTGGTTTCGTGATCCATGACTCTCCTTCCAAACTTGTAGCAGCCAAGGGCAATCAACTCTATGATCTGTCTGTTCCTAATACGAAGCTTCGAGCCATCTAGATCGGATCATCGAACTCTTTATGCTGATCATCTATTCATTGAAAACTTAATCGCAATCATGACCTAGCTTCATTGGTATATGTGGGAGGTCGTCTAATTGGATAACTATTTTTGTCACTAAACATTCCCACTATTTCTATGAACTGACATGCAAGACATCCCTAGTTCTTTTAAAGATTTTTTATTTTTCGATTTAGTGGGACGTGTTCACGCTACAAAGATCTGAATGATCCATCTTGATAAATGGCCGGTCTTGTTAAAAAAAAAATGATAGCCCCTTTCTGGGAAAATATCAGAAGTTTTGGGAGCTTTTCCCGCCACGACAAATTAATGGTTGGAAAAATGTTAGGAGTTGGGACGCATGCTGCACGCTGCACCACCAGGAAGCGGTGGTACCCTACTCAGCATGGTCAATTGTACCATCATAATGATAATCCAATGAAATAAATTTTGGCTTTCAACTAAATAATTTTGGATTCAAATCATGACCGTATTTTTGATTAAATATTAAAATTTACAATGATTCATTCCTAATGATCTGGGACTGGCACGACGTATTCACTCGTTATGGTGATACGAGGAAGAAAAAATTTAAATATTGTTCAATAAAATTTGAAATCTCGTAGTCACGTCCAAAAAAAATAAGCTACGCGGGATCGTCCTTTTTCAAATCTCGTTTTGTTTATAAAAAAAAAAAAAATCAATTGTTTCATCGGTCGTCAACCATTCGTGGCAGCGAATTGCGTCTTCCCACGTGTTCCACGCACAGACTTGTCACCTCATATAGAAAGAGACATCTTATAATAGTATGTTTAAGGACGGCTCAGGCGCTCAGCTGTCACCTCATATAGAAAGAGACATCTTATAATAGTATGTTTAAGGACGGCTCAGGCGCTCAGCTGTATCGTGTGTATGTATATATATATATATATAATAACTGTTATAATAATATATAAAATAATATTCATAAAAAAATATATATAGAGGCACCTTACAATACCATGTTTAAGGACGGTTCAGCAGCCGGCTCAGCTGTATCATAATATATATATATATATATAATAATCGTCCTATTATTTGGCCATCATAATATTTATATACGCACAAGAATGGAGGTGGTGTCTGCACTCTGAAACTGGTAATTGAAAATCCTGGTCTGACCCAAACCACTATAGGAACTGAATAACAGAAAATGTATCCCAGACTATTTTGCTGCAAGATGGAAGCTATGTTAAAACAACGCTAAATTAAAACCTTAATAGGATTGCTCACATAAGAAAAAAGGTCCTACACAACCGCCCACACAAGATGACATGCAGTGTTGTCACACTCCTTTCCACAAATATAGCGTGCCAACCGGTGTCTCTCTAGCACCTGGCACCTGAATTCAACTACTAAGCTCATTCTACATCTTACCAACAATTTAGAATTTGTCATACCCTCAAAACCTGTCGTGCATAAAACACTAAATCCTCAATCTAGAAAAAGAAAAAACCTTTTCCTTTCAAAAACTTAGTTATTGAATCTCAAAACTGTAATTAGACCAAACTGGAGACAGAGAAGCTGCAACTCAGAAACCAAATAGATCGAAAAAGAATTATTAAGGCCTGCATGTGTCAGCCAAATAACAGAACAAGCGGGCCTTGATAAAAATTGGATAACAATATATATTGAAACACATGAATAAAACCTGAAATGCTGGAAAAGCTGATCCCTGTCCATTAAAGAAGTCGCAATCACTATCATATGACGGTGTGCTGAAAGTGATCATATAGAGAATCTATAATACATAATGCATATAAAACTATTAGCAATACTCCTGATACATCTAATAGCATCCACCAAATTGATATTTTTATGTATCTCCAGCTTAGCATCACAAAACCATGGAACAAAAAAGGTCCACCTGAATAACTTCCCCAGATATCATGTCCTATCTAGGAAGTTGGCACAACTTCCAAAACGTCACCCTTGTTCTGTCTCCGGCAGTGCTGCAATATCTGGTTCAGTTAATAAACAAAAACTTTTCCCACTTCACATCCTCGACGGTCTCCTGCACCAACCAGAGGTTCATCACCGATACGTTATCAATTAAAGAAAGAATGCTTGCAGAAATGCTCATCTTATAGAAACCGTCGATGAGAACAAAATTGACCGGCAATCACAAAAGTTCCAGAGTCATTTACCGGACATGTTGCAGTATTTACAGATACCAAGTATCTTCATAGTCATGGGAACCACTGCTTTGCCAATAGTTTTTAGTACAATTCGTTTCAGACAAAAAGCCTAGTGCAATACTCACATCAAATGTAACCATGGCCTGCTAACAAGTATCTTTCATTCCCACTACAAGTTTAGCAAGATATTTGCTATCACAAACACTGTTCTTTAAAATGAAATCAAACCAAGTAGGAGCCAACCTTTTATATCTCATCTTTTGCGCTTATTATTCTTCCACTGCTTAAATATGTACTGGATGACCTCTTTCATTGTAGCTTTGCGCCCTTCCTTAAAATTCCAAAGCTCTGGTATTACATACCTCCCACTGGGATTGTACTCATTTATCTCGATTAAAGCTGTTTTCACAGCATTGCACACATCATCCCCTAGCTCAATCCATAGATTTTTCAACTTTTCATCATCCTCATCTATAATTTCCTGTACAATCAAAAGTTCAAGTTGTTATAATATGTAAATTAGCATACATGAGTGCAAAGAAATTAAGGTTGAATCACAAAGAACATTTGTGTGTGTGTGTGAGTGAGAAAAAGAGAGCATCGATTTGCCCAAGACATCCAAAATCAACATTCACAAGCATTTACTTCAAGTAGAGATGCCCCCCAAAGGGACACATGCATACATCCAGTATAGGATTTAAAGCCTCCAATTGACTGCAAACAATTCTCATAACATGCAAACACACACAATACATGCATACAGCATAGCATTTAAAACCTCCCCTTGCCTGCAAGCATTTCACAAATACATAACTAATGCTTTAACATGTAAAGAGATTCATCTTAATATGAGTAACATTTGAATTCAAATTTTGTACCCGAGCCCCTTCTTCATCATTAACAATCTTATACGGATGCCATGATGGTTTCTTTAGCTCCTCTTGCCAGCTAGTGCACAATTCTGCAGCTTTGGTATCAGCATCTTCAGCCTTATATCTTTTCCTGCAAGCATTGTGGAAGGGCTTTTCATCGAGTTCGCCCATTCTCTTGATTCCAATCAGTGTACGGCTGCCCAATAAATCATCCAAACCCTATAACATAAACAACTTCTCAAAAAAGAATTTTAAAAGGAATGTAGTTATTGTGAAAAAGATATACTCAAGTGCATATCTAAAAAAAGGGTTGTCCCAATGCAGGCTCCCTCCACTGCAGGGTAATATGGCGTTTTTGGGGTCGGGTGGGGTGTGAGGGTCAACTGTAAGCAGCCTTACCCTCATATGCATATGGAGAGACTGTTTCCATGTTTCAAATCCGTGACACCTAGTTCACAGTTGAGCGTCAAGGCCCATCCCCTAAGGGAAAAGAATTTTTGTTTTGGATAACTATAATAGGAAAAAGATCCTCACCATAATCAACTCTTTACGCGCTTCTTGCAACTCATCGTTGCTCTTGCGCTCCTTGCTTATAAGAGTTGAATTTAAGGATTCTAGAATATTCTTTTCTTCTTCCAATTTTTCTGTCAACTCTTCCATCTTCTTTTCCATATCTGTATCGTCCTCTCCTTTCAAATGTTCCATCACACGTAAGGTCCCTTTCAGCTGTTCTATTTCCAGCTGCAGTTTTTGCTTTTGGTCTAGTTGCTTCTCTAACTGAAGTATTTTAGCAAGAGCAGCCTCCTTTTCCCTCTGAACAAATTTCCATACCCATCAAAAAATAAGCACGTGCAATCAATCAACAGATGTTAGTAGGCCTGGCAACATAATTAATGACAAACACTAAAATACTGTAACTAACCTTCTGATCTTCGACCAGTCTCAAAACATCCCGATCAGCTTTCTTTTGCTCAATAGATGCCAATTCTAGCGAACTATTTTCCAGTGCAGTCTGAGCAAATTGCAACAGCATCAATAAAGTGTAAAGCATCCTAGGGGCAAATTTTACATGTAACTTAAAAGCTGTGGTAAGAAAGATGATGTTATCATACAAGTGGTTAGTTTGCTAGTTGTTAACCATAAAAACAAGTTATTTATTTATTTATATCTCACAATCTTCTGAAAATGGCCCTCCATGCCTTTCAATCCAAAAGTTATTTGATAATTTATCATCTACATGCCTCATTAGCATGCTTGACAACTCATGGAGGATGGCTTTGATTGCAAAAGAGCAGAGGACCAAGCAATGGTTATACCTTATCTGTGGTGACGATCTTGCAAAACAGAAATTCTTTATTCAACACTTCAGCACCCATGAAAAGGTGGAGCTGATTTTTTTTTTTTTTTTAAGAGCAATCATAGAATAACCTGATGATTTTTCTAATAAAACAAACAATGCAGTATAGTAAGCAAATCAGGTGATAAAGCAATTAATATTTCATTCTTTAAAAAAGAGACTATCTCACATGATTTACATTGAGTACAGAAAAGATGTACCAGAGTAAGATACCTTTTGCTTCTCGTTATCAAGTTCCTTTTTCTCATTGTCATTCTGGACCTCCAACTTATCAAGTTCTTTGCATCGCAAATCAAGTTCTTTCCTCTTCATGTCCAATTCTGACCTCAATTTTTGATTCTCCTCAAAAATCCTGTGAGCATTTTCACGTGCCATACGCTGCATATTCCTCATTTCTGACAAAAATGTATCATAAGGGAAAGTTGCATCCTCAGAGCATTGATACACAGAAAAGAAAAAGGCAAATATATAATTGCACATTAGGTTAAGCACAGCTAGGCTTTCAATACACAGAAATCTAAACAAATATTCAAAAAAAGAAAAAAAAAGGAAGGAAATTTTGGTTGGGTTTTGTGGGGGTGGGGGGAGTGGGGGGAGGGATCACATTGTCATCCTTGTATGCCTACAAGACATTTGGTGCTTGGAGAAGCTGATTAAAAAGTCATTAGTAAAAAATGCTGTTTAGAACTGCATATGTGGATGTTACCTGTTGGGGATAAACTCCGCGCCTGCCGAAGTCCAATCTGATGCTCAGCCTAATGTAACCGGTAGTCATGGAAGAGCTTCAGCGAACAAATCTTAGCCGAACTCCTTCAGCCGGCCGAACTCCTCAGCGGCCGAGCCCCTTCCGAACTCCCCAGCGGCCGAGTCTTAGCCGAACTCCTTCAGCCGACCGAACTCCTCAGCGGCCAAGCCCCTTCCGAACTCCCCAACGATCGAGTCTTAGCCGAACTCCTTCAGCCGACCGAACTCCTCAGCGGCCGAGCCCCTTCCGAACTCTCTAGCGACCGAGTCTTAGCCGAACTCCTCAGCAGCCGAGCCCCTTCCGAACTCCCCAGCGGCCGAGTCTTAGCCAAACGAACTCCTCAGCGGCCGAGCCCCTTCCGAACTCCCCAGCGACCGAGTCTTAGCCGAACTCCTTCAGTCGGCCGAACTCCTCAGCGGCCGAGCCCCTTCCGAACTCCCAGCGACCGAGTCTTAGCCGAACTCCTTCAGCCGGCCGAACTCCTCAGCAGCCGAGCCCCTTCCGAACTCCCGAGCGGCCGAGTCTTAGCCAAATCCCTTCAACCGGTCGAACTTCTCAGCGGCCGAGCTCCAATCAAACTTCTCAGCAGCCGAGCTCCAGTCGGACTCCCACGAGAGCCGAACCCCCTCCGTGCCCCTTCAGGCAGACTTCCACGAGAGCCGAACTCCCTCCGTGCTCTTCCAGTCGGACGCCTACGGGAGCCGAACTCCTTCTGAGCTTCTCCTTCGGCCGAACTCCTCCAGGAACCAAACTACTCCCGGACTTCTCCCTCAGTCGGACTCCTCCAACGGGTTACCTCGGATAATCCCCACCAGACGTATTCCTTTCAGGAGTCCGAACCCCTTTGGAATTGATATATGCCGAAGTCCACCAACCAACGCCTGCTTCCTCGAACTACGGCTATTGAACCTCGGCGGTATGACCGCCACTACCAGTCTGACGACACCACTCTCTCCGTACCGAGCCCCATGCGGCCCATGACCGGACAACATGGCTGCCATTACCAGCCTGGCGACACCGCTCTCCGTACCGAACCCCATGCGGCCCACGACCGGACGATATGACTGCCACTACCAGCCTGACGACACCGCTCTCTCTGTATCGAGCCCCATGTGGCCCACGACCGAACGACATGGCTGTCACTACCAGTCTGACGACACCTCTCTCTCCGTACCGAATCCCATGCGGCCTCGAGCGGCCCGCTATCAGACGGTATGGTCATCACCATCATTCAAGCTCCGTTTATAAAAGGAACCCTCCAGATATATTTTTCCTAAGCTTTCCTCTCCCCTCTAAAACTCTAAGCTCCCTTCTCATTGCTGAGCGCCCCATTTCTGTTGGCCAGAAGAGCTGACTTGATCGTCGGAGGATCCTGTCGGAGCCACCACCACCGACTCCAGACGGAACTTTGTTTTGCAGGTCACCGACGGCGACCTCGTCCTCCACTCCAGCTCGATCTGACGTCAACCAGATTCTGCACCAACAGAATTGACGCTAGAGGAAGGACCTTCTGTTCTTGAGGTTCTCTTATTCTTAAAGGAGTGCTCAGCGACGACCTCTCCCTTCCCTCTCCAGATATCTCCCTTCTTCCTCTCTAAAGTTCTTTCTTGAGAGAAAATGCCTTCCAGGAGAGCTTCCACCCGACGATCGACGGCCTTCACGGCCCGATCCCGTCTAGACCCATCTGCTCCCGCTTCAGCCCCGGTAACTCAGGTTCCGCCTGCAGCCGCGGTAGATGCGGAGCAGTTCAACCTACTTGTCCAACAGGTTCGTGGCCTCACGAAGGTGGTGCAGGCCATGTATCGACAGACCCTGGCACCAGTTCGACCGGCACAGGATTCTCCGGAGCCCTGTGGTCCGGCCCGGGAACAGCCGACTTGGGCTATCCAACCTCTGATCCCTGGAAAGGAGAAGCAGAGGATGGAGGGCTCCTGCTCGGACCACGACTCGACCCAAGGGGAAGCTTCGCATCTGTCCCAACAAAAAACCCTAGAAGTCAAAGATCGTGAAGATCTCTTGGATCAAAGGCTCTTAGAAATGAGCCGATGAATCGAAAAGCTCCGTCACACTCTTCTCACACGGTAATGTCATTTGTACTGACCCTCCTTTTTCGCAGAAAATTATGTAGGAACCGATCCCGCCGAACTTCAAGCTCCCACGGTTTGAGAGTTACGACGGGACCACCGATCCGATCGACCACCTGAAAGCCTTTCGGATAATGATGATGCTCCACGGCGCGCCAGACGCTATTTTGTACTGGACTTTCCCCTCCACCCTCAAGGGAGCCATGAGGAACTGGTACTCGGCGCTGAAATCGAGTACTATTTTATCGTTTGATCAAATGAGCCATCAATTCGCAGCCCACTTCGTCAACAGTCGACGATCGCGCCGAGGTTCGGATTCCCTGCTGACCATCAAGCAGAAGAAGGGGGAATCCATCCGGGTTTATATCACCCGATTTAATGCTGCCGCATTGGAGGTCCGGAATCTTGACCAATCAGTCATCATGGCCGCTCTTAAGGGCGGCCTTCAGAAGAATTACTTGCTGTTCTCCCTGAAAAAGAAGTACCCTAAGAACTTTGCTGACATATTAGCTCGGGCTAAAGGTTATGCCCGGACTGAAGAAGCTCTCAAGGCCAAGGACGATGAAGCCTATGGCGAGCAGCGAATCGACGGGCCGGACAAGCCCGTCGAAGGAAAGTCGAGTGCAGCTCGACCGCGTTCCCGAACTCCTTCCGAGCGCAAGCGAGCCCGAACTCCCCTCGAGCTCGGAGGCAGGGAAGCCCCGACGGAAGGGCGCGCCGAGGTTCTCCCCAATGAAGATTTCATAATTACGCCCCCCTTAATGCTCTAAAAACCCAAGTGCTGATGAAAATCAGGGAACAACTGTCGAGGCCAGAGAGAATGCGCTCTCACCCCGGCAAGCGTAATTCCAACAAGTTCTGCCTTTATCATCGTGACCACGGTCACGACACGGAGGAGTGCATCCAACTCTAGGATGAGATCGAGTAGCTCGTCAGGCTTGGCCGATTCCTACGGAGACGGTCCGAAGGATGGAAAGATCGACCGAAGGCGTTACCGCAGCCTAAGCCACTAACGGGAGAGCACCAACAAGATTGACCGCCCCTCGACGTCATCAATACCATCTCGGGGGGACTTCAGCAAGGAGAGGCCAGCGGATCCGAGGGATTCGTCAAGAGATGGAGGACCGAAGAACTCGTGACTTTTACCGAGGCAGATGCCCAGGGGGTCTAGTTCCTGCACAATGACATGGTTGTAATCTCTTTGAACATTGCCGACTATGATGTACGCCGCATTTTGATGGATAATGGAAGCTCGGCCGACGTATTGTTTTACGATGCCTTCTCGAAAATGTCCTTACCCGATGACCGCTTGGGACCTATGAACTCCCCGCTGATGGGATTCACTGGCAATGCCGTACCAGTTGAAGGCATAATAACTTTGACTGTGACTGCAGGACAGCGCTCGAAACTGGCTAAAGCGCAGATCATTTTTCTAGTCGTAAGGACTCTGTCTGCCTACAATGCTATTCTCAACTGATCTGATCTAAATGCACTTCGGACGATGGTATCAACCTATTATTTGAAGATGAAGTTTCCGACAAGTCACGGAATCGGAGAGGTCAGTGAAGATCAGGCTCTGGCGAGGCACTGCTACTCGATCGCCCTACATAAGGAAGAGCGGTCCGACCCTTATCTTGTTAACGGGCTGGATGTCCGCGACGACCTCACTGAGGAGCGGGGCGAGCCTATGAAGGACCTCGTCTCTATACCCCTAAATGATGGGAACGTGGAGCATGCGGTGCAGATCGGCTCCAACTTGGTAGACGAGGTCCGGGAGCAACTCGTTGCCTTCCTCAGGAGAAACACGGACGTCTTCGCCTGGACCCCAACGGATATGCCGGGAATCAATGCAGAGGTCATGCAACATCAGCTGACCGTTGATCCAAAGCATCAGTCGATAAAAGAAAAGATGTGCCACCACACCCCAAAGAGGCAGAAAGTAATCGCCGAAGAAATAGACAAGCTCCTTAAAGCCGGATTCATCCGGGAGGTTAATTATCCGACCTGGATCTCAAACGTGGTCCTCGTCAAAAAGACGAACAACAAGTGAAGGATGTGCATTGACTTCAAAAAGCTCAACAAGGCCTGCCCGAAAGATAGCTATCCTCTATCTAGAATTGATCAACTGGTGGATGCGACCTCGGGCCACGAGCTCCTCACCTTCATGGACGCCTTCTCCGATTATAACCAGATACGGACGGCACCTGAGGACGAGGAGAAGACCGCTTTCGTTACTAACCGTGGTCTTTATTGTTACAGGGTCATGCCCTTTGGACTCAAAAATGCAGAAGCAACATACCAGTGTCTGATCAATAAGATTTTCAAGGAGCAGATCGACCACAATATGGAGGTATACATGAATGACATGCTCGTCAAAAGCCGAGCTTCTACAGGCCACCTTGTCAATCTTGAAAAAACTTTCAGCGCACTCAGGAAGCACAAGATGAAACTGAACCCGACCAAGTGCGCCTTTGGTGTGACCTCCGAGAAGTTTCTGGGGTTCATGGTATCGAGGTGCGAGATTGAAGCAAACTCCAAGAAAATCCGAGCCATTCAGGAGATGACTGCTCCGAAAACAATCAAAGAAGTTCAGCGCCTGACCGAAAAGGTGGCGTCCCTAAATCGCTTCGTCTCAAGGTCGGCCGAACGATGTGTGCCCTTCTTCCGAGTTTTCAGGCAACCAAAGAACTTCTGCTGGACGGCAAAATACCAACGGGCATTCGAGGAGCTTAAAAACTATCTCGGCTCACCCCCATTGCTGGCAAAGCTCGAACCCGAAGAGGAATTATTTCTGTACCTAGCTATCTCTCCGGTGGCCCTGACAGCAGTCCTGATCAAGAAAGAAGCGAAGATGCAGCGATCGATCTACTACGTAAGCCGGATCCTGAGGAATACGGAGACCAGGTACTCTAGGCTAGAAAAATTAACTTACTCTATTCTAATTACTGCCAGGAGACTCCGACCTTATTTTCAGAAGCATACCATAATGGTCCTCACGGACCAATCAATAAGAGCAGTTCTTCACTGGACGGACGCTTTCGGGAGAATCGCAAAATGGGCAATTGAGCTCATAGAATTCGACATCAACTATCGACCCCGGCCATCGATCAAGGCCCAGATATTGGCAAATTTTGTGTTAGAATGCACCATTCCAGTTGAAGCCGAGCTTGAACAGAGTGAGACCGGCGCCCGGTTATCGCAGTCGAACCTCCCCGAGGAAAGTGCCGACCTTTCCGAAGGCTTTTGGGCTCTGCACGTGGATGGTTCGTCCAACTCCGCTGGAGCTGGTGCGGGGTTGGTCTTGGTCAGCCTCGAGGGAGTCATTGCTGAGTCCGCACTACGCTTCGAGTTTCCTGCGACCAACAATGGGGCCGAATATGAAGCGCTGATCGCCGGATTAAAAATAGCAAGAAAATTAAAAGTAAATCGGTTTCAAGTCTACAGCGATTTTCAGCTGATGGTCGGCCAAATTAATGGCAGCTACGAGGCACGGAAGGAAAGCATGGTGAGATACCTTGAAAAAGTGAAGGATTTGACTCCGACCTTTGACAGTTTCGGCATTCGACAGATTCTGATGGCAGAAAATGCAAGAGCCGATCTTCTCTCCAAGTTGGCCACTTCAACCCCAGCCGAACTGCCTAAAGAAATATTTTTGGAGACTCTGAAGTGCCCAAGCCCAGAGGAATCTCAAGTCATTCTGCAGGCGAAATTCGAGCCAAGCTAGATTGACGCATTGGTCGCCTACCTCAAGAAGGGGGTCCTTCCTCATGACCAGAAAGAAGCTCAGAAACTCAGGAATCAAGCCTCTCGGTACGTTTTGTATGAGGATAAGTTGTATAAGAGGTCGTACTCGCTGTCGCTGCTAAGATGTCTCCAACCTTCAGAGGCCGATCTCGCTCTGTAGGAGGTGCACGAGGAACTTTATGGAAGTCACGTAGGAGTCAGATCTCTATCACAAAAACTACTTCGCAAGGGTACTACCAACCGACCTTGTTTTATAATTCCGTAGAGTATGTTAAAAAGTGCGACCGCTGCCAGAAGAACGTAAACATACAAAGACAGCCGGCCTCCGAGCTTACTCCACTAAGCGCACCTTGACCATTTGCGCAGTGGAGAATGGACATACTTGGTCCCTTCCCAACGACGTCTGGACAGCGGAAGTTCCTCCTGATCGCGATCGACTATTTCACTAAGTGGGTCGAAACTAAACCATTAGCGAAAATTACCGAGACCAAGGTACAGGACTTCGTTTGAAAGTCAATGTCTGCCGGTTCGGTTTGCCCTGAACTTTCATAACCGATAATGGGCAACAGTTCGTTAGGACGAGGCTCGCCGAGTTCTGTGAAAACCTAAACATCTTTCACCACTTCACATCAATAGCTCACCCACAGGCCAATGAAAAAGCTGAAGTGACCAACCGGACTCTACTGCAAGACATCAAGACGAGGCTCGACAGAGCAAAGGAGGCTTGGATGACGAACTCTACCACGTTCTCTAGGCATACTGAACCACGCAAAGGCTGCGACTGGGGAAACTCCATTCGCCTTGGCCTTTGGTACGGAGACAGTTATCCCGATTGAACTTAAGCTTCCGTCAGCACGGATCGTGGCCTTCAACGAGCAGCACAACCCACAGAACCTCAGAGTCAACCTCGATCTGTTGGAAGAGAAGAGGGAGGAAGCCCACGTCTGAATGGCAGCCTACGAACGGAAGGTGGCCCGGTACTATAACTCCAGAGTCAGAAGTAAGACGTTCAGAGTGGGAGACTTAGTGCTTCGACGAGTCACCGTCTCTCAGCCTTAGAGCCAGAGAAAGCTCGCCCCAAATTACGAAAGCCCATATGAAGTGGTGGAGGTCGTCCGGCCCGTAACTTATCGTCCGAAGGAGCTCGAAGGAATAATGCTTCCACGGCCTTGGAACTCAGAAAACCTAAGGATGAAAGAAACAACCGAAAATGGCCATGTTGAGAGCAGGAGGAGAACCTCGTCCTAACATGAGCAAAGTCGAAGACCGAGCTTCGAGATCTTCGCCAGCAGGAGCCCGAGGAGTTCAACCTTCAACCTCGGCTGCAGGAGCTCGAGTTCAACTTCAACTTCGACCTCAACTGCAGGAGATAAGATCTCCCCCGAGCTTCGACCTCGGCTGCAGGAGATAAGATCTTCCCCGAGCTTCGATCTCGATTGCAGGAAATAAGTAGAAGGCCTCGTTCATTTTAGACGAGATGGGGGAGAGGCCCAGACAATGGCCCTTGTGTGCCCCCACAGTCCGTTAGGAACAGAAAGAGAACCTCGTCCTAATGTGTGAGCAAAGTCGAAGGCCTCGTTCATTTTAGACGAGATGAGGAGAGAGGCTCTGACAACGGCCTTTATGTGCCCCCACAGTTCGTTAGGAATAGGAGGAGAACCTCATCCTAACGTGAGCAAAATCGAAGGCCTCGTTCATTTTAGACGAGATGGGGAAAAGACCCAGACAACGGTCCTTGTGTGCCTCCACAGTTCGTTAGGAACAGGAGGAGAACCTCATCCTAATGCGAGCAAAGTCGAAGGTCTCGTTCATTTTAGACAAGATGGAGGGAGAGGCCCAGATAACGGCCCTTGTGTGCCCCCACAGTCTGTTAGGAACAGGAGAACCTCGTCCTAACGCGAGCAAAGTCGAAGGCCTCGTTCATTTTAGACGAGATGGGAGAAAAGGCCCAGACAACGGTCCTTGTGTGCCCCCATAGCCCGTTAGGAACAGGAGGAGAACCTCATCCTAACGCGAGCAAAGTCGAAGACCGAGCTTCAAAGTCTACAGAAGATAAGATCTTCCCTGAGCGACCAAGTCAACCTCGGCTAGAGATAAGATCTCTTCCGAGCGTCCGAGTCAACCTCGACTGCAGGAGATAAGATCTCCCTCGAGCGACCGGGCCAACTTCGGCTACAGGAGATCAGATCTCCCCCGAGCGCCCGTATCAACCTCGACTGCAGGAGATAAGATCTCTCCCGAGCCAACCTCGACTGCAGGAGATAAGATCTCCCCCGAGCCAACCTCGACTGCAGGAGACGAGATCCCCTCGAGCCTCAACTTCAACTTCAACCTCGACTGCATAAGATAAGATCTCTCCCGAGCGATCGAGCCAACCTCGACCGTAGAAGACGAGACCTACTTCAACTTTGGCTGAAAGTGAGATCTCCTCCGAGCTTTAATCTGAACTGGCGCAGAGCCCTGAAGAGAACTTCGACAGTCATCTTTTCTACACTCCCTTCCTCCGAGTTTCGAACTCGGAAGTTGGGGGGACTATTATTGGGGATAAACCCCGCTCCTACCGAAGTCCAGTCTGATGCTCAGCCTAATGTAACCGGTAGTCACGGAAGAGCTTCAGCGGACGAGTTTTAGCCGAGTTCCTTCAGCCGGCCGAACTCCTTCAGCTGGCCGAACTTCTCAGCGGTCGAGCGCCTTTCGAACTCCCCAGCGGCCGAGTCTTAACCGAACTCCTTCAGCCGACCGAGTCTTAGCCGAATCCCTTCAACCGATCAACCTTCTCAGCGGTCGAGCTCCAATCGAACTTCTCAGCAGCCGACCTTCAGTCGAACTCCCACGAGAGTCGGACCCCCTCCGTGCCCCTTCAGGCAGACTCCCATGAGAGCCGAACTCCCTCCGTGCTCTTCCAATCGGACGCCTACGAAAGCCGAACTCCTTCCAAGCTTCCCCTTCAACCGAACTCCTCCAGGAACCAAACTACTCCCAGACTTCTTCCTCAGTCGGACTCCTCCAACGGGTTACTCCTGGATAATCTCCACCGGACATATTTTCTTCAGGAATCCGAACTACTTTGGAATTGATATATGCCGAAGTCCACCAACCAACGCCTGCTCTCTCGAACTACGGCTGTTAAACCTCGGCGGTATGGCCGCCACTACCAATCTAGCGACACCACTCTCCGTACCGAGCCCCATGCAGCCCGTGATCGGACAACATGGCTGCCACTACCAGCCTGACGACACCACTCTCTCCGTACCGAGCCCCATGCGGTCCGCGACCAGACGACATGGCTGCCACTACCAGCCTGACGACACCGCTCTCTCCGTACCAAGCCCAATGCAGCCTGCAACCGAAGACATGGCTGCCACTACCAGTCTGGTGACACCGCTCTCCGTAATAAGCCTCATGCGGCCCGCAACCGGACGACGTGGCTGCCACTATCAGTCTGGCGATACCTCTCTCTCCGTACCGAACCCCACGCGGCCTCGAACGGTCCGCTACCAGACGATATGGTCGTCGCCATCATTCAAAGCTCCGTCTATAAAAGAGACCCTCCAGATATGTTTTTCCTAAGCTCTCTTCTTCCCTCTAAAACTCTAAGTTCACTTCTCATTGCTGAGCGCTCCATTTCTGTTGACCAGAAGAGCTGACTTGATCATCGGAGGATCCTACCGGAGCCACCACCACCGACTCCGGACGGGACTTTGCTTTGCAAGTCACCGACGACGACCTTGTCCTCCTCTACTCCAGCTCAATCTGACGTCAACCAGATTCTGCACCAATATTACCCAAACATAGGACAGAAGTCCTATACACATGACAACAAGCTTGAAATTACAAATGCCCTCTTAAGTAATGTTAGTTACATGCATTAGGTGTTCTTACCAATGAGTCGGCTTCTGCCATCATAGAGCCTATCCTCAAAAAAATTATATATGCACTTTACATATATCATAATAAGCTAAGTTCATGAATTAGCAAAGGAAATCCACACCAGGTATCAATTAATACAGAGAACCACAAACATATGGGTAAATTATGTGCTTTAAAGTTCATGGATGGTGCCAAATGTTACTGCAATGGAGGTCGTCCAAAAGCTTTACTTTGAGGGAGGGAAAAGAGTACAGGATCAGCTCTTTCCTCAAAAGATAAATAAGGAAGAAGCACACAGCCTAGGTATTGATGTCATGCCTGTTCTAGAAAGAGAACTGGAAAGATTGGTTGCATAAACTGACCAGAGATGTCTTTCCAGCAGAAACCATTAACCAAAGATGCTTCCCTAGAAAATAAACTTAAAACCAGTTTGCCAACAAAAAACCAGTGGAACCATCCACATCAGGTTTTTCTATGCATTTGTTTTTAGCTGAAATTCAGGAACAAAAGGAGAACAATGGTGAGAACCCGAAAGTTGGCCTCAATCAACAGGATGGAATGGTTGTCTATGAATGAAGACAGAAAATCACAAACAGTATTAGTTTGTTCCACAATAGTTGTCATCGTTGAACTTGCACATATCTTGAACCATGAGCTCACAAACCACTGACAACTAATTATTTATAAGAGTACTAAAGTATCCACCATGTACCATTAATCAAGCATAACTTTTATCACCCCATGGTCATTATGGGGATTAGCAAACAAAGGTTGCTTAGATACACATGTCCAGAATGCTAGCACCTTCTTGAAGTTAAAATCCTGCATCTGTTTAATTAATGTTTCAAGGGAAAAAGAAAAAAAGAACCGTTCAATATGACCAGTATTCCCTTGTTGCGATCATATAGGGGCCAAGACTTAATGTTTCTCTGCCGAAGCATTTTCTCTATGCTCTTATACATATGGAAGATATCCCTGCCAAAGTTGGGCTTTGTAGAGAGTCATAAGGGACGAAATGGGCATTGACACTTGCAGGTCACTAAGATCTACAAGTTTAGGCTTGCTATAGTAAATATACAACTGGGAAAGAAAATTAATGGAACCAAACTTGCTATTTTGTTATGTGAAGAATGACAGGGCCCAGGGGAAGGCGGAGTGACAACTTCTCAAGAAGAAACCATTTCAAATCTTCAAGTAGCGGATTCATATGACTACTGGTCAAACACATAGCTACCATCCTAACCCTAATTTAGATAGGCATTTTTTATGCATATATATATATATATATATATATATATATATATATATGACATGTACAATGAAACATCGACCCAACATTCAAACAGTCAACAGGAGTCTTCTTCAATGTAATAGAGGGTCCTGATTAAATCGTTCATTCTATCAAATTCTTAAACCAATAGAAGCTTCAAATGCAAGCAAATTGAAGCACCGTACAACGTGAGATATTTTTAGAATATCTAACAAGATACGGACGAAGTATAAATTACACCTGTTATCCTTGTTGCGAAATTAAGAATAGCTAATGGAGCTTGGTAGACATACCTTCATTGTAGGCCTGGTGAAGCTTATCTTTCTCCTCCATTATTCGATTTAGTGACAGAGCAGTCACATTGTACCTAAACTCCAAGTCCTGCAAGTATTTGTTCTTGACCTCAATTTGATTGGCAAGAATCGCCACGATCTTACCAGTCTCCTTGGACTCCTCCTTAGTAACATCTGAAATTGTCCTCAGTTCCCCATGCTTCTGAAGATGATGCCCAACAATGTCCTTGGAGTTATAGTCATCATCCCGGGCAATCCACCCATAAAACATCCCAGAGCCATCTCCGACCCTCTCATTCCAATCCTTCTTTCCACGATGACTTGCTTTGAAGTGGTTCTCGAAAGCCATGGCATCCTTGAACCCACTCCAATCCTTGTTAAACCTCACAACCGCAGCTCCCCTCTCACTCTGACAGATCCCTGGTCCTAGAGGAATGACATCAACGGGATTAAAATCTGAGATCTTTTCTCCAAGCTTAAACCCACCTTCTTCCGCGGGGACATTGATGAGAACCCCCATCCAAGGCCAGACGAACAATTCATCATCGCTCGGCTTGGGAGCGTGCTGTTCTTGTTCGACAGGCGCTGGCTGGGAGGAACCCGCGGCGTCGGCGAGGTCCGTCTTGAGGTATCTAGCGAAGGCCCGGTGAGTAGCCTTCTCCTTTGCTCGCCGGCTGTTAGAGGCGCCAACTCCGGTGGCGTGCTGGAGGAGGTCCTTGTAGAGGTACTCCTGCTTCTTCTTCCCGGCACAGAAGGGGCACCGGAAGGTGCCATCCGGGTTCCTTACCCTGTGATTGCCGGTCTTCAACATGCTGTAATAATCCTCCTCGTATTCATCGAGCTCGGAATCACTGATCTCCGAGGCTTCCTCCGACGATGTATCCATATATCAAAAGTATCCACGAAGCCTACCATAAAAGGAAACATAGATTGATCGGAACCGAACAAAAGGAGAAGCAGAACAGAAAGAACACGATAGTGACAGTAAGAGAGAAATGGCTACCTTCCTGCTTGATTTGGGGTGGGATTCATCGGATTTCTCAGGAGAGAGCAGCAAAACAAAAGAGAGGAGGATTGGAGGACAAGCTGGATCACGGAAGCCGGAGTCGGAGAGTGGGGATGGGCTCCTGGGGGTTTTGGAAGTGGTGAATGGAAAAAATAATAAAAAAAGGGATGATTGGGTATGGTCACCGATGGTGATGCTGAATGGCATCTCCCCCGTTGGAAAGCAAATTTTTCGGACTCCAATATCCGTGAGGGGCATCGACGGTTTGCTCTTGCCTTTTGGTGCCGATAAAAGATGGGACTGGGACGGCAGTTTTGTGTTGACGGCGAGCTGGCATTTACGATACCGCACGGGAGTTACCATCGCAGATTATGTGGGCTAACCCCACCCTGACCCGGTAACTTCCAAGCTGCCAGCTCATCTACCGTAAGCTAAGAGATACGCGAAGCGGTACTCAGACGTGCATGTCTTCAAAGCAATCTACGGCGTTGAACGCCTGCTGTTTCAAACTTGATGCTGAGCAACGCCAGCATGTCCCTGGATCCTGCCACTATCCGTCATATAATTTCGTACCATATAAAAATATAATTATTTTAATATATATAATGCATTATAAAATATAGAAAAAAAATATTATCATTTATTATATAATATGTTTTAATTAGAATAATAATTATGTTAAGGTAATTATTTAATAAGTAAATTTGACGAATATAACAATATGAGTAGATAGTTTATTATTTCTAAAGTTGGTGATCTTGAATTAGTTATAGCATAACAATATTTCTACCCATCATCAAAGATAAATACCGTACTTACATGTTACGGTTATCAGTTGTAGGCATTTGAACAAAAATTAACATTCATAAGTGGACGCACCAAATAGAATAACTGTATTGCAGTCATTGAGTTGCAACAACAACTAAAATGTTGTGTGATAAAGTAATCCTTTCGCATGTAAAAGATCAAAAATACAAAACTGTCCCGATACATATTGGGTAAACTATTAATTTGAGGGCTATATTATATGTAACATACTTTATTGATTTGGATGAAAAAGAAACCATTGAAGATAAATTTTACTTTCTCCGAAGTCCAGCCAGATGCAACTGGTAATCACGGAAGAGCTTCGATCAAAAATTTTTCTCCAATAATCGGATCCCAGCCGAATTTCTCCAGCGGTCGAACTCCTCCAGTAGCCGAACCCTAGCCAAAATTCTTCAGCAGCTAAACTCCTTTCGGATTTCTCCTTCAGTCAAATTTCTCCAGGAGTCGAATTCCTTCCAGACTTTTTCTTCAATCGGATTCCTCCAGGAGCCGAACTCCTTCCAGACTTCTCCTTCATATGGATTTCTCCATGAGCCGAACTTCCTTCAGACCTCTTCTTCAGTCAGATTCGGATTTCTTCAGGAGTCGAACTTCCTCCAGACTTCTCCTTTAGTCGGATTCCTCCAAGAGCCAAACTCCCTCCAGACTTCTTCCTCAGTCGGATTCCTCCAGGAGCCCAACTCCCTTCGGACTTCTCCTTCAGTCAGATTCCTCCAGAAGCCCAACTCCTTTCGGACTTCTTCTTCAATCGAATTTCTCTAGGAGCCCAACTCCCTTCGAACTTCTCCTTTAGTCGAATTCCTTCAGGAGTCCAACTCCTTTCGGACTTCTCCTTCAATCGAATTCCTCTAGAAGCCAAACTTTCTCCGGACTTCTCCTTCAGTCGGATTCCGTCAGGAGCCCAACTTTCTCCGAACTTCTCCCTCAGTCTGATTTCTCTAGGAGCCTAACTCCTTCCGAATCTCTCCTTCAGTTAGATTTCTTTAGAAGCCGAACTCTTTTCGAACCTCTTCTTCAGTCGAATTTTTCTAGAAGCCGAACTTCCTCCGAACTTCTCCTGTCGAACTTCTCCATCAGTCGAACTCCTTCTGAACTTTTCCATCAGTCGAGCTTCTCCACTAGTCGGACTCCTTCTAGACTTCTCCATCAGTCGAACTTCATCAGAATTTCTTCAGCGGATTACTTCAAGATTTTAAGTAGCATTCCTTCCAAATGATCCTCTCTAGTCGTATTTTCTTTAGAAGTCCAAACTTCTCTGTAATTGACATACGTCAAATCTCTTCATCCCTCTATGTAGCCTTGAGCGACTTAGTACCGAACGATCATGGTTGTCACTATCAGTCTGCTACAGGCGGCGTCCCTCTCATGTGATCCCGAGCGGCCAACTATCGAACGACTATGAGTGTCACTATCAGTCTGCTACAGGTGGCACTCCTCTCCATAACAAATCCTATGCGGTTCCAAGCAGTCAGCTATCGGACGGCTATGATTGTCACTTTCAGTCTGCTCAGAGCTCCATCTATAAAAGGGATCCTCCAGATACGTTTTCTCTAAGCTCTCTTCTCCTTCTCAAAATTTTGTTGAATCCTTTCCTGAGCACTCCATTCCTGTTGGCCAGAAGAGCTGACTTGATCATCGAAGGATCCTGCCGAAGCCACCACCACCAACTCCGAATGAGATTTTATTTTATAGGTCACCGACGATGGCCTCTTCTTTCTCAACTTCAGCTCGATCCGACGTCGATCAGATTTTGCACCAATAGAATTAACGCTAGAAGAAGGATCCTCTATTCTTGAGGTATCCTTATTCTTAAAGGAGTACTCAGTCGATCCTGTGAATCTTCTTCTTCAAGGTCCATCTCCATCCTCTCCCTCAATCTCAAGAAATGCCTCCAAAGAAAGCAACTCTCCAGAGATCTACTGCTTCTATCGTCAGATTCGAGCCATACCCACCCATTCCTGCTCCAGTGCCGGCACTTCAACCTCCTCCTCCACCAGCGGTCATGGTAGATCCGAAGCTGTTTAACCTGCTGATGCAGCGGATTCAGGATCTCAACGAGATGGTGCAGGCCATGCGGCAGCCCTCGATAGTGATTCCATCAGAAAATCTTCCATCGAGATGTCAAAAACTGATCCTAAGAAAGAGCACTTAGGCTAGCATATCCGTCGCCCTTGAGAAGGGGAAAAAACTTGTTCGATTCATGATTCTTCTCTGAAAGAGATCTTTCTCATTTACAACCAGAAGCCTTTCAAGATCTGTGATCAAGACGACGTCCTCGATCAAAAACTATGGGAGATAGACCGATGGATTGAGAAATTCTACTACGTCATTCCGACTCGCCATGATGACATCTGCACCGATCCTCCTTTCTCTTTCTAAATTATGCAAGAGCTCATTCTGCCGAACTTCAAGCTCTTTTAATTTGAAAGCTACGATAGAACTTCTGATCTGATCGATCATCTGGAGGTCTTTCGGACCATGATGCTGCTCCATGGTGCATCAGATGTCATCTTATGCTGAGCTTTTCCATCTATCTTAAAGGAAGTAGCAAGAAATTGATACTCGACATTGAAGTCAGATACGATCTTCTTCTTTGACCAGATGAGCCATCAGTTTGTAGCTTACTTTATTAGCAGCCGACATCCCTGCCAAGATTTGGATTTTCTGATGAATATCAAGCAGAATGAGAGAAAATCTATCCAGACTTATGTTATCCGATTTAATGCTGCTGCATTGGAGGTCCGAAATCTGGACCAGTCTATTGCAATGGTTGTGCTCAAGGACGGCCTTTAGAAGAATGATTTGCTATTTTTTCTGGAGAAGAAGTACCTCAGGGACTTTGCCAATTTACTAGCTCAGACTGAAGGATATGCCCGAGTGGAAGAAGCATTCAAGTTGAAAAATGAGGAAGCCACAGGAGAATGGCAGGCAGGCAAGTCTAATAAATCCGCAGCTGATGGAGGGTCGAATGAAGTTCGACCATAATAACGGACTCTCCCAAGTACAAGCGAGTTCGAACTCCTCCTCGAGCTCATCGTCAAAGAAGCACCGATAGAAGGGCACGATGAAGTTCTCCTTCCAGAAGGTTTCACAACTACGCCCCCCTCAATGCTCCACAAATATCAGTCTGAAGCAAGAGAAGATCGATCGAGGGCACTACCACAGCTAGAACCATAAAGAAGAGAGGAACAATAAAAAGATCGGCCATCTCTCAGCATCATCAACACTATCTCTGGAAGACTTAGTGCTTCGGCAAGTCGCCATCTCTCAGCCTCGAAGTCAGAAAAGGCTTGCTCCAAATTGGGAAGGCCCGTATGAAATAGAAGAGGTCGTCCGATTCAAAAATTATCGTCTGAAAGAGCTCGGAGGAACAACGCTTCCATGATCTTGAAACTTAGAGAATCTGTACCATCAATAATTTTTCTTCAATAAAATTCTTTCATTTCAATATTATGGTTTCTTGGTGCAAAAACTATATAATGACAGAAAAAAATCAATCAATAGTGGCCATATTAGGAACAGAAGGAAAACCTCGTCCTAATATGAGCACGTCGAAAGCCTCATTCATTTTAGACGAGATGAGGAAAAAGGCCTTAACAATGACCCTTATGCATCCCTATAGTCCATTAGAAATAGGAGGAGAACCTCGTTCTAACGTGAGCAAAATCGAAAGCCTTGTTCATTTTAGACGAGATGAGGGAAGAGGCCCTGACAACGATCCTTATGTACCCCTACAGCCCGTTAGGAACAAGAGGAGAACCTCGTCCTAACATGAGCAAAGTCGAAGGCCTCGTTCATTTTAGAAGAAACGAGGAAAGAGACCCCGATAATGATCCTTATGCGCCCCTACAGCCCGTTAGGACTAGGAGGAGAACTTCGTCATAACGTGGGCAAAATCGAAGGTCTCGTTCATTTTAGATGAGATAAGGGGAGAGGCCTTGATAACAGTCCTTATATGTCCCTATAGTCCGTTAGGAATAGGAGGAGAACCTCATCCTAATGTGAGCAAAGTCGAAGACTTCGTTCATTTTAGATGAGATGAGGGGAGAGGCCCTATAAGGACTGTTAGAAATAGAAGGAGAATCTCATCCTAACGTGAGCAAAGTCGAAGGTCTCATTCATTTTAGATGAGATGAGGAGAGAGACCCTGACAATGATCCTTATGCACCCTACAGTCCATTAGGAATAGGAGAAGAACCTCGTCCTAACGTGAGCAAAGTCAACGGCCTCGTTCATTTTAGACGAGATGAGGGAAGAGATCCTAACAACGGCCCTTATGCACCCCTATAATCCATTAGAAATAGGAGGAGAACCTCGTCCTAACGAGAGCAAAGCCGAAGGCCTCGTTCATTTTAGACGAGGTGAGGGGAGAGGCCCTAACAACGACCCTTATACGCCCCTATAGTCCATTAAGAATAGGAGGAGAACCTCATCCTAACGTGAGCAAAGTCGAAGGCCTCATTCATTTTAAATGAGATGAGAGGAGAGGCCCCGATAACGATCCTAATGTGCTCCTGTAGCCTGTTAGAAACATGAGGAGAACCTCATCCTAACATGAGCAAAAATCGGAACCTCATAGACCAAAGACGTAGAGAAGGAAGAAGCTCGATGGAGAATCCTTATCTGAGTTTTTTTCACGACAATCTAACTACGTTAAATGCGAAAGGCAGAACCTTATCCTGGTTTGCAAGAGAGATTCTAGTCTGACATCCACAACAAGCTCGACGTCTGCAATAAGCAACAAGCACGGGAATCCAAGATAGGAGATAAGATCTCCTCCGAGCTTCAATCTGAACGGATGCAGAGCCCAAAAAAGGATTTGGGCAGTCATCTTTTTTGTACTTTCTTCCTTCAAATCTCGAACTCGAGTGGGAAGACTATTATTGGGGATAAACTCCGCTCCCGCCAAAGTTCAGCTTGATGCTTAGCCTAATGCAACTGATAATCATGGAAGAGCTTCGATCGAAAATTCTCCTTCAGCGGTCGGACCCCAACCGAACTCCTCCAGCGACTGAATCTTAGTTGAACTCCTTCAGCCGACTGAGCTCCTCCAACAGCTGAACCTTAGCTGAACTCCTTCAGCCGACCAAACTCCTCAGTCGAACTCCTCAGCGGCTGAACCATAGTCGAACTTCTCTAGTGGTCGAACCCCAATCGAACTCCTCCAGCGGTCGAATCCTAGCCAAACTCCTTCAGCTGCTGAACTCCTCCAGCGGCTGAACTCCTTCCAAATTTTTCCTTCAGTCAAATTTCTCTAGGAGCCGAACTCCTTTCAGACTTCTCCTTCAATCAGATTTCTCCAAAGGCCAAACTTCCTCCGAACTTCTCCTTTAGATGGATTCCTTCAATCGAATTCCTCCAAGAGCCAAACTTCCTTTGGACTTCTTCCTCAGTCGGATTTTTCTAGGAGCCCAACTTCTTTCAGACTTTTTCTTCAGTCGAATTTTCCTCTAGGAGCCCAACTTCTTCCGAACTTCTTCTTCAATTGGATTCCTCCAAGAGCCAAACTTCTTTTGGACTTCTCCTTCAGTCGGATTCCTCTAGGAGCCCAACTTCTTTCGAACTTCTTCTTCAGTCGAATTCCTCCAGGAGTCAAACTTCCTACGGACTTCTCCTTCAATCAAATTTCATCAGAAGCCAAACTCCCTCTGAACTTCTTCTTCAGTCGGATTTCTTCAAGAGCCCAACTTCTTTAAGACTTCTCCTTCAGTCGGATTCCTTCAAGAGCCCAACTCCCTCCAAACTTCTCCTTCAATCAGATTCCTTCAGAATCTCAACTCCTTTCGGACCTCTCCTTTAGTCGAATTTCTTCAAAAGTCGAACTTCTTTTGGACCTCTCCTTCAGTCAGATTCCTCCAGGAGCCAAACTTCCTTCGGACTTCTTCCTCAGTCGGATTTCTCCAGGAGCCCAATTTCTTTTGGACCTCTTCTTCAGTCGAATTTCTTCATGAGCCAAACTTCTTTCGGACCTCTCCTTCAATCGAATTTCTTTAGGAGCTAAACTTTCTTTAGACTTCTTCTTCAATCAGATTCCTTCAGAAGCCGAACTCCTTTCGGACTTCTTCTTCAGCTGAATTTCTCCATCAGTCAAACTTCTTCAGTTGAACTTCACCAGTGGGACTCCTTCTGAACTTCTCCATCAGTCGAGCTTCTCCACCGGTCGGATTTCTTTTGAACTTCTCAATCAATCAAACTCCATCCGAATTCCTCCAGTGGATTACTTACAGATTTTAAGTAGCATTTCTTCCAGATGATCCCCTCTAGCCGTATTCTCTTTAGGAGTCTGAACTCCTCTAAAATTGACATACGTTAAAGTTCTTCATCCCTCCACGTGGCTCCAAGCGGCTCAGTATCGGATGACTACGACTGTCACTATCAGTCTACTGTAGGTGGTGCCCCTCTCATGCGGTCCCAAGCAGCCAACTACCGAACGACTACCGCTATCACTATCAGTCTGCTATAGGTGGCGTCCATCTTCATAATAAATCTTACGCAGCTCCAAGCGACCAGCTATCGGATGGTTATGACTATCACTATCAGTTTGCTCTGGGCTCCATGTATAAAAGAAATCCTCTAGATATATTTTTTCTAAGCTCTCTTATTCTTTCCAAAATTCTACTGAATTTTTTTTCGAGCACTCTATTTCTATTGGCCAGAAGAGCTGACTTGATCGTCGGAGGATTTTGTCGGAGCCACCACCACTGACTCTGGATGGAACTTTATTTTGTAGACGACGGCCTCTTCTTTCTCAACTTCAGCTCAATCCGACGTCGATCAAATTTTGCACCAACAGAAACTATGTTGGTAGCTATTATGAATTAATCAATTAGGAAATAAGAGTTTTTGGTTGGCATGTTGCAACATGGAGTATTTGGAATTCAATATTCTTTCTTCAAAAGTTTTATTGCATGAATTGATGGGTTTTTTGTTTTTTTTCTTTTATGACATCGCAAAATATTTTCATTGATATTAATTTCATATCATGCGAGCTATTGTTGTGGAATCACTTCTCTAGACCCTGATTATCATCCTAGATGTGTTATCTACTCCTTCCTCATCTTTCTAGATTTACTTTTCTCAATAACTTCTTTGATAGATTTGGCAGCCAGAGAATATTTAGTTTTATATCATGTTCTTTCTTGGTGAGAATAAATAATCCTTCTGAAGCTAGTGGAAAATTTATTTATGTACTAGCTCATGCCAAAATAGAAAACTTACTTTTAAATATATATGGATGGCTTGCATGTACGTAAAATAACTCGATAGTGGATCGCATACTTGTATTAAGGTTTTCGTGTATATTTCTGCAATATAGTGCATCTATCGATAAACATATATATATTTTTTTAAAAAAAACACTTGCACCTCCACACATTGGATGCCTTAAAAGTAGGTGTAAGGACTTAAAAGATGATTAGAGATTGCTCAAAGTTTTAATTTAGAGCTTGAGCATGATTGAAAGTCAAAGGATAAACTTAGCATAAAAAAAGTAAATCTTATCCCTTTTTATGCCAAAAAGGTAAGAGGAGATCACGTAACCTCCCAAACTAATTGAGAAGTATAATTAATTGCTAATGCCTTTTCTCTTATCTTCTTCATATGATCTAGCACAATAGTTCATCCAAATTCTTCGGAGTCTATTTTGCTATCTTGGAATTTATTGTGAAATAAAGTTTCATACTTGAAATTCAAGTAAAATTTTAAGATAAAATATATATTATCTTCAAGGCATCTGCATGAAAATTTCTTTGTAGTTTGCATCATGATTCTATAGTACATAAGAGAACAAAGAGAATAGGTTATTTTGGTATACAGAGGTAAATGGTTTCGCACCAACATTAACCCTCTATATTGCATGAAGGAATAAATTAAGAAGAAAGAATGGATTAGAAAAAGTATGGATAGATTTAGAAAGAATGGATGAAGAAGAGGATGGATAAAAGATCTATCAATTCTTTTATTTGATAAAACAAAGAAGGATGGAAAGAAATGATTCTCTTCTCTACTTGGTATAGAAAAAATGAAAAGAATGATAGATGATATTTATATAATATTTTTACCAGATCATCTTTAGAAAAAAATATTACTATTATCAATTTATAATACTTATTTATACCAAAGAAGTGAACAATATATAAACTTATAATCATTATTGTTGGTGTAGAATCTGGTTGACGCTGGATCAAACTGGAGTGGAGGAGGACGAGGTCGCCGTCGGTGATCTATAAAATAAAATTTCGTTCAAAGTCGATGGTGGTGGCTCCGGCAGAATCCTCCGATGATCAAGTCAGCTCTTCTGGCCAACATAAATGGAGTGCTCAGGAATGAGAAGTGAGTTTTGAGCTTTAGAGAGAAAAGAAGAGCTTAGAAAAAATATATCTGAAGGGTCCCTTTTATAGATGAAGCTTGAATGATGGTGACGACCATACCGTCTGATAGCAGATTGCTCGAGGCCGCGTGGGATTTGGTACGGAGAGAGAGGTATCGTCAGATTGGTAGTGGCAGCCATGTCATCCGATCATGGGCTGCATGAGGTTTGTTACGGAGAGAGTGATGTCATCAGACTGGTAGTGACAACCATATCGTCCGATCGTGGGCCGTATGGAGCTTATTATGAAGAGAACGATCGTCAGACTGATAGTGGCAGCCATACCATCGAGATTCAACAGCCGTAGTTCGAGGGAGCAGACATTGGTTGGTGGACTTTGGCATATATCAATTCTAAAAAAGTTCGAACTTCTGAAGAAAATACGTCTGGTGGAGATTATCCAGGAGTAATCCGCTGAAGAAGTCCGACCGAGGAAAAAATCTGAAAGTAGTTCGACTCCTGAAGGAGTTTGATCGAAGAAAAAATTCGGAAAGAGTTTGGCTTCTGTAGGAGTTCGACCGAAAGAAAAGTTCGAAAAGAATTCGGCTTCTATAGGAGTTCGATCGAAGGAGAAGCTCGAAAGGAGTTCGACTCCCATAGATGTCTGATTGGAGGAATATAGAGAGAGTTCGACTCCCATAGACGTCCGACTGGAGGAGCACGGAGGGAGTTCGGCTCTCATAGACATCCGATTGAAGGAGTACGGAGGAAGTTCGGCTCTCATGAGAGTCCGTCTGAAGGGGCACAGAGGGAGTTCGGCTCTCATGGGAGTCTGACTGAAGGTCGACCACTGAGAAATTTGACTGGAGCTCGATCACTGAGAAGTTCGATCGATTGAAGGAATTCGGCTAAGACTAAGTCGTTGGAAAGTTTGGAAGGGGCTCGGCCAGTGAAGAGTTCGATCGACTAAATGGGTTTGGCTAAGACTCATCCATTGAAGCTCTTCCATGACTATCGATTGCATTAGGCTAAGCATCAAACTGGACTTCAACAGAAGCAGGGTTTATCCCCAACAATAGTCCCCATACTCTCGAGTTCGAAACTTGAAGAAAGAGAGTACAGAAAAGGCGACTGCTGAAGTTCTCTTCAGGACTCTGCACCAGTTCAGGTTAAAGCTTGGGGAAGATCTCACTTCCAGCCAAAGTTGAAGGAGATCTCATCTCCTGTGGTCGAGGTTGGCTCGATCGCTCGGAAGAGATCTTATCTCCTGCAGTCAAGGTTGGCTCAGAGGAGATCTTATCTCCTACAGTCGAGGTCGAAGCTCGAGGGAGATCTTATCTTCTACAGTCGAGGTTGGCTTGGGAGAGATCTTATCTTCTGCAGTCGAGGTTGGCTCGGGAGACATCTCATCTCCCATAGTCAAGGTTGGCTCGGGGGAGATCTTATCTCCTACAATCGAGGTCGAAGCTCGGAGGAGATCTTATCTTCTGCAATCGAGGTTGGCTCGAGGGAGATCTTATCTCCTTCAACCGAGGTCAAAGCTCGGATGAGATCTTATTTTCTGCAGTCAAGGTTGAAGCTCGGGGGAGATCTTATCTCCTACAGTCGAGGTTGAAGCTCAAAGGAGATCTTATCTCCTGCAGCCGAGGTTGGCTCGGAGGAGATCTTATCTCCTACAATCGAGATTGCTCGGGAGAGATCTTATCTTTTGTAGTCGAGATCGAGGCTCGGGGGAGATCTTATCTCCTACAGTCGAGGTCGAGGCTTGGGAGAGATCTTATCTTCTGCAGCCGAGGTTGAAGCTCGGAGAAGATCTTATCTCCTACAGCCGAGGTTAAAGCTCAAGAAAATCTTATCTCTTGCAGTCGAGATTGGCTTGGGGGAGATCTTATTTTCTACAGTCGAGGTCGAAGCTCGGGGGAGATCTTATCTTTTGCAGTCGAGGTTGGCTCGGGGGAGATCTTATCTCCCACAGCCGAGGCTGGCTCGGAAGAGATCTTATTTCCTGCAGTCGAGGCTTGCTCGAGAGAGATTTTATCTCTTGCAGTCGAGGTCGAAGCTCGGGGGAGATCTTATCTCCTGTAGTCGAGGTTGAAGTTGAAGTTGAACTTCTCGGGCTCCTACAGTCGAGGTTGAAGCTTAGGGGAGATCTTATCTCTTACAGTCGAGGTTGACTCTGAGGAGATCTTATCTCCTGCAACCGAGGTCGAAGCTCGGAAGAAATCTTATTTTCTACAGTCGAGATTGGCTCGAGGGAGATCTTATCTCCTACAGCCGAGGTTGGCTCGGGGGAGATCTTATCTCTTACAATCGAGGTTGAAGCTCGGAGGAGATCTTATCTTCTACAATCGAGGTTGGCTCGGAGGAGATCTTATCTCCGACAGTTGAGGTTGAATCTCGGAGGAGATCTTATCTCCGGCAGTCGAGGTTGGCTCGGGGGAGGTCTTATCTCCTGCAGTCGATGTTGGCTCAAGAGAGATCTTATCTCCTACAACCAAGGTTGGCTCAGGGGAGATCTTATCTCCTGCAACTGAGGTTAAAGCTCAGGGAAGATCTTATCTTCTGCAGTCGAGGTTGGCTCAGTGGAGATCTTATTTTCTGCAGCCAAGGCTGGCTCGGGGAGAGATCTTATCTCCTACGGTCGAGGTCGAAGCTCGGGGGAGATCTTATCTCCTATAACCGAGATTGAAGTTGAAGTTGAACTCCTCGGGCTCCTGCAGTCGAGATCGAAGCTCGGGGGAGATCTTATCTCCTACAGTCGAGGTTGAAGTTGAACTCCTCAGACTTTTATAGCCGAAGTTGAAGCTCGGAAGAGATCTTATCTCCTGCAGTCGAGGTTGGCTCGGTCTCTCGAGAGAGATCTTATCTCTAGCCGAGATTGACTCGGGCGCTCGGAAGAGATCTTATCTCTGGTCGAGGTTGAGGCTTGGAGGAGATCTTATCTCTTGCAGCCAAAGTTGGTTCGGTCACTCGGACGAGGATCTTATCTGTTCCTAACCGAGGTTGACTCGGCACGTAGGAGAGATCTTATCTCTAATTGAGATTGAGCTCGGGGGAGATCTTATCTCTTGTAGCCGAGGTTGTCAACGGTCGCTCGGGAGAGATCTTATCTCTAGCCGAGGTTGATGCTCGCGTGCTCGAGGACGAGGTTCTCCTCCTGTTCCTAACCGAGGTTGTTCTCGGTCGCTCGGGAGAGATCTTATCTCTAGCCGAGGTTGACTTGGTGCTCGAGGGAGATCTTATCTCCTGCAGCCGAGGTTGGCTCGATCGCTCGGGAGAGATCTTATCTCTAGCCGAGGTTAACTCGACGTTAGGAGGAGGATTCTATCTCCTGTTCCTAACCAAGGTTGGCTCGGTCGCTCGGGAGAGATCTTATCTCTAGCCGAGGTTGTCAACGGTCGCTCGGGAGAGATCTTATCTCTGACCGAGGTTGGTGCTCGTGTTAGGACGAGGTTCTCCTCCTCTTCCTAAGCCGAGGTTGGCTCGGTCGCTCGGGAAGAGATCTTATCTCTAGCCGAGGTTGACTCAGGTGCTCGGAGAAGATCTTATCCTGACCGAGGTTGAAGCTCGAGGAAGATCTTATCTTTGCAGTCGAGGTTGGCTCGGTCGCTCGGGAGAGATCTTATCTCTAGCCGAGGTTGTCTCGGTGCTCGGGAGAGATCTTATCTCCTACAGCCGAGGTTGGCTCGGCCGCTCGGGAGAGATCTTATCTCTAACCGAGGTTGACTCACGGTCGCTCGGAGAGATCTTATCTCTAGCCGAGGTTGACTCGGGCACTCAGGAGAGATCTTATCTCTTGTAGTCGAGATTGGCTCGATCGCTCGGAAGAGATATTATCTTTTAGCCGAGGTTGACTCGGGCGCTTAGGAGAGATCTTATCTTTGGCCGAGGTTGAAGCTCGAAAAAGATCTTATCTCCTGTAGTCGAGGTTGGCTCAATCGCTCGAAAGAGATCTTATCTCTTACAATCGAGATTGGCTCAGTCGCTCGGGAGAGATCTTATCTCTAGCTGAGGTTGACTCGGGTGCTCAGGGGAGATCTTATCTCCTATAGTCGAGGTTGGCTCGATTGCTCGAGAGAGATCTTATCTCTAGCCGAGGTTGACTCAATTGCTCGAGAGAGATCTTATCTCTAGCCGAGGTTGACTCAGACGCTCGGAAAAGATCTTATCTCCTGCAGTCGAGGTTGGCTTGATCGCTCGAGAGAGATCTTATCTCTAGCCGAGGTTGAGGCTCGGGAGAGATCTTATCTCTTACAGCTGAGGTTGAAAGACTTCGATCTGCTTATGTTAGGATGAGATTCTCCTCCTATTTCTAACACGGCCACTATTGACTGCTTCTTCCCTATCATCACATAGTTTTGCATCAAGAAACAATATTATTGAAATGAAAGAATTTTATTGAAGGAAAGTTACTGGCAGTGCATCCCCGGATTTTCTATGTTTCAGGGTCGTGGGAGCGTTGTTCCTCTGAGTTCCTTCAGGCGATAAGCTTCGAGTTGGACGACCTCCTCTATCTCATGCTGGCCTTCTCAATTTGAAGTGAGCTCTTCTTGGCTCTGAGACTGAGAGATGATGGATCGCCAAAGTACCAAGCTCCTTTCAGACGTGGCGTTGATGATATGAAAGGCGACCGATCTTTTTGTTGTTCCTTCGTCATTAGTGGTTTTGGCTATGGCAGCATCCTCGATCGATCTTCTCCTTCTTCAGGCTGGCGTCTGAAAAATTGATCTAGCTGGCCTCTCCTGATGAGCTCCTCGATTTCATCTCGGAGCTGAATGCATTCTTCAGTATCGTGGCCGTGGTCGCAATGATAGAGGCAGTACTTGCTTCGACCGTGCTTATTTAGGAGAGATCGTAATTCTTCTGGTCTTGGTAGTTGGTTCTTAATTTTCATCAGAACTTGAGCCTTAGGAGCATTGAGGGGGGCGTAGTTGTGGAACCTTCCAGGCGGAGGACTTCTTCGCGCCCTTCTATCGAGGCTTCCTTAATGACGAGCTTGAGGAGTTCGGGCTCGCTTGCACTCGGAGGGAATTCGTGAGCGTAGCCAAACTTCATTTGGCTCTCCATTGACGGCGGATCTATTACACTCGTTCACCTACCGCTCTCCTATGATTTCTTCATCTTTTAACTTGAAGGCTTCTTTCACGTGGACATATTTCTCGATCCGGGCTAATAGATCGGTAAAGTCCCCGGGATACTTCTTCTCTAGAAAAAATAATAAATCATTCTTCTGAAGACCGCTCTTAAGTGCGGCCATCGTAACAGACTGGTCCAAATCTCGGACCTCCAATGCCGCGGTGTTAAACCGAATGACATAAGTTAGAATGAATTTTTTCTTCTTTTGCTTGACATTCATCAGAAAATCCGAACATTGGCACGGACGTTAGCTGCTGATAAAGTGATCTACGAACTGATGGCTCATCTTATCAAAAGAGAAGATCGTACCTGACTTCAACATCGAGTATCAGTTTCTCGCTGCTTCCTTTAAGGTAGATGAGAAGGCTCGACACAATATAGCGTCTGGTGCACCATGGAGTAGCATCATGGTCCGGAAGGCCTCTAGATGATCAATTGGATTAGAAGTTCCATTGTAGCTTTCAAATTGAGGAAGCTCAAAGTTCGATGGGATGGGCTCTTGCATAATTCGGAGGGAGAAAGGAGGATCGGTGCGGACATCGTCAAGGTAAGCCGGGACGATGTGGCCGAGCTCCTCAATCCATCGGTCCATCTTCCGCAATCTGTGATTGAGGACGTTGTCTCGATCGCAAACCTTGGAGGGCTTCTGGCTACAGATGGAGAAGGTCTCCTACAGAGAAGAACCACGATTCCAACACAGATCCTCTGCTCTTTATTTTTCCTTCCTAGGAGCGATGGGTATGCTACTCGAGTACTCTTCTTTGGGACCGATTTCTGACATCCTGATGGCTGGTTTGGTGGAGTCACCGCCGGAGGTTGCCGCATGGCCTGCATCATCTCAGTGAGGCCACGAACCTACTGGACCAGCAGGTTGAACTGCTCCGTATCTACCACGGCTACAGGTGGAACCTGGGTTGCCGAGGCTGAAGCGAGAGCAGATGGATCTAGACGAGATCGGACCATGGAGGCCGCCGATCGTCAGGTCAAAGCTCTCCTGGGAGGCATTCTCCCTCGGGAGAGAACTCTAGAGAGGAAGAAGAGAGATCTCTGGAGAGGGAAGAGAAAAAACATCGCTAAGCACTCCTTTAAGAACAAGGGAACCTCAAGAACACCTCAAGAACAGAGGCGCCCTTCCTCTAGCACCAATTCTATTGGTGCAGAATCTGGTTGACGTCGGATCGAGCTAGAGTGGAGGAGGATGAGATTGCCGTCGGTGATCTATAAAATAAAGTCCCATCCGGAGTCGATGGTGGTGGCTCTGGTAGGACCATCCGACGATAAAGTCAGCTCTTCTGGCCAACAGAAATGGAGTGCTCAGGAATGAAAAGTGAGCTTTGAGCTTTAGAGGGGAGAAGAGAGCTTAGAGAAAACATATCTGGAGGGTCTCTTTTATAGACGGAGCTTGAATGATGGTGACGATCATATTGTCTGGTAGCGGGCTGCTCGAGGCCGCATGAAATTCGATATGGAGAGAGAGGTGTCGTCAGACTGGTAGTGGCAGCCATGTCATTCGATCGTGGGCCACATGGAGCTTGTTATGGAGAGAGCGGTGTCGCCAGACTGGTAGTGGCAGTCATGTCATCCGATCGTGGGCCATATGGAGCTTGTTACGGAGAGAGCGATGTCGCCAGACTGGTAGTAGCAGCCATACCGTCGAGGTTCAATAGTCGTAGATCGAGGGAGCAGGCATTGGTTGGTGAACTTTGGTATATATCAATTTCAAAGGAGTTCGGACTTCTGAAGGAAATACGTCTGGTGGGGATTATCTGGGAGTAATCCGCTGGAGGAGTCCGACCGAGGGAGAAGTCTGGAAGTAGTTCGGCTCTTGGAGGAGTTCGATTGAAGGAAAAGTTCGAAAAGGGTTCGGCTTCTATAGGAGTTCGGTCGAAGAGAAAACTCGAAAGGAGTTCGACTTCCATAGGCGTCCGACTAGAGGAGTACGGAGGAAGTTCGGCTCCCATAGGCATTTGACCGAAGGAGTATGGAGGAAGTTCGGCTCTCATGGAGTCCGCTTGAAGGAGTACGGAGGAAGTTCGGCTCTCATGGGAGTCCGACTGAAGGTCGACCGCTGAGAAGTTCGATTGAAGCTCGGTCGCTGAAAAATTCGATCGGTTGAAGGGATTCGGCTAAGACTCGACCGCTGGAGAGTTTGGAAGGGGCTTGACCGCTGAAGAGTTCGACCGACTGAAGGAGTTTGACTAAGACTCGTTCACTGAAGCTCTTCCATGACTACCGATTGCATTAGGCTGAGCATCAGACTGGACTTCGACAGAAGCAGGATTTATCCCCAATAATTATAATCTATAGTGATTTAATTTTAATTTAATATAATAAATAATTTTATAATTAAATTATTAATAAATTAATTATATATTAATTATATAAATAAACTAATTAATTAATAATTTAATTTAAATAATTAATTAATATTATATAAATAGTTAATTAAAAATAGTAATAAAAATAAAAAATAGAAGATAATTTTAATTATTAAAATTATATATTAAAATTAAAATAATTAATAATAAAATATATTATTATATAATTAATACTATATATAAAAATATATAAATAATATGAATGAAAATATTAAAAAATATTATAATTTTGTTAAAAAAATTAATAAAAAATAATTTTATCAACATAAAATCTATCTATTAATGTTTCATCCATCATTTTTTATATTATTTTAATTAAAAAAATATAAATGGATGGATCAGGATGGATATATAATTTTTTTTAATCTATTTTTTTATAATTTTTTAGAATAAGTTAACAATGATGAAAATATGCATAGCTTTTATAAGAAATCCAGAATAACCGGAAAGTTGGCTTATATTGAAGTGATTCAAGCAGATAAATATGTCCTGTCCCGCCCCGTCAGGGATTTCATCCAGATACCAGCAACCGTACGAGGTGATTCTTGGGTCCAGGTGGCATCTTTCGAAATAAAGGCTGATTGGCAGAACCGTTGGGTGGCGATCCATGCACCCCTCAAAGCATTCTGAACTTTATCTCATCCGTATGCACAGATCTCATCTCGAAGTAACCTTGGCAATCCAACGGTAGGCGTGCGAAAAAAGAGTGTATCATTCCCTCACGTGAAAGGTACAACCACCGTCCGTGATCCTTGCCTCGTCGCGCTCGATGTAACATAACTTGTCCCCTTGGAGTGGCACCGGCCGGCAAGCTTATAAAAGGAGCGACCCGGCGACGATCTCCTAGCACACGATCTCCCTCTTCCCCCACCTCGCCGGAGACCGAGAGGCCCGTCGGGCGCGGTGAGGTCCTAATCCTAGGGCAGCGGAGAGACAGAGCAATGTGTCATCGCCGGTGCTCTGGACGGGCTCCGGCGCCCACCTCTGTCGATGTTAATATCGCCCTCCTCCTCGGTAGCCGGTTCGACTCCGAGAAGTCCGACGCCCTCAAGCGCCTCCTCGCCATCATCGCCTAGGACGTCGACGTCTCCCACTTCTTCCCAGGTTCTCGCTCATCTTGCCAGGATTTGAGCTCTTCTTGGAGCGTTATTGGATCTCTTTCCCTTTTCGATTGATTCGCATACCCACAGCTATCTGATCTTGTTTCTTTCTTTCTTTCTTTTCTTATGGGCTTTCAGGTCGTGAAGAATGTAGCGTCGCAGTCGCTGGAAGTCAAGAAACTCGTATTCCTCTACTTGCTTCATTATGCTGTAAAGTATGATTTTTATAACACTCTACCTACTTCATCATGCCAAAGACTATGATCTTCATATCTTTCTTCAAGTTTGAACCTTGGACACGTGATGTGAATTTACCTTTCTCTGTTACAGCTGATATGCTTGTTTTCTTGTGTTATGATTTATGAATGGTTTCAAATTTCTTTTTAAATAATCATGGACAGGAATTATGTGTGGAGCTGGCTTATTAGATCGGTGGTAAAAGAGTCCGCCGTTCTTGATTTTTCTGGGCTTTTGTTGATTAGAACCTATTGTGGTGCAGGGCATCATTAGTCTCATATCATATTAGTTGTGAGTCTGGATGATTTTGGCTTATATAGGAAGGGATCATCTCTTCCACGTGAAGCATCTTTTGGATCGGAATCTAGAGAGGTAAAACCATGGGCCCATATGCTAGAATAGACAATACCATACATATCAAGTCATAAGCTCTTGGCCACAACTATGGCGTGCTAGGTAAGGGACCTTCCCTATGGCCGTACACAATCTGTGAGGAGGGCACCATCCATCTGTACACAGACTCCCCCTTAACTGGAGGGCTATATTATAGTATAGAAGGGAGGGCTGAGGGCATCATTAGTTCCATATTAGTTGTAAGTCAGGAAAACTCTAGCTTATATAGGAAGGGATCATGAGGCACTTTTTGGATCGAAATTCAAAAAGGCAAAACTGTGAGGCCTATGTGCCAGAGTGAACAATACCTCACGTGCCGAGTCATAAGTCCTTGACTGCAATAGAATCAAAAAAGCATTATCTTGATATTTTTCTTGGCTATTTGTTGGGTGTTTCTTCTTGCACTTTGCCGTTGGTAGTGCATGAAAAAACCACAAAATGCAATTCGAGAGTCAAAAAAAGGGATTGATGTCTATTAATGATTGAGACGGAGCCTCACATAACTTGGTGACTACAATACTTGGAGGATTGGGAGAACAAATCTTTAGCTGGCTGGTCTGTCTTGATATTCTTAGATATTGGATATGGTAGATGGTGGATTTTTCTCCTAAGCTATGGTAAGACTATGAATCTTGATATTTCTCCCCCCATTCCCATAGTTAGATGTGTTTTTGGCCTGTCCGATCAGTAGACTGGTTTTATTGCCACCCCTGCCACCCTCCCTGTTTTTTTATATCTTGTGGAGGATTGGGCATGGTTCCTTTGTTGGGTAGCAACAAAGTGAGTGCAAGGCAATAGAAAGAGGATGGAGCAGGGCTTCTGCATGGAATGCCCGATCTGATTGTTTGGTTCTGGGTCTGTGAGAGTGGGACATGGGATGGGAGCTGCAGCATGTCTAATGAGAAGGATGTGTAAGACCCACATGTCATGTCGTGTCCGGTTGAGGGGTGACACTGCAGAATTTCTTAAATTTGCTGTGTCCAGGTATCACTGGTTCCTAATGTTTCCTCTCGAATTGCTCCTTAGCTATTATAATGTTATGTTTAACCCCTGTTTTACTTCATATCATGGTCATAGCTTATCACTTGATCAAATTCTAGACTAATATTTGGCCCTCCTCAATCTCTGAATTCCTAGCATAGCGGTGGTTTAGCATCTCATAATTTCTTGAATATGATGGTGTTGTCATGATTAATATTCTTTAGTATTTCCAAATGGTAATTGTGACGAGTGAATATTCATGAGTATAATCTGAGCATTTATTTACATACTGAGTATTTCTGAAATTTTAATGGATAAAGAATGAAGATATAGATATAAACTTGCATGTAATACAGCACTGAAATCATTAGCAACAGATATATCTTCAACGAGACCACATCAAAGAGATTCACAGCGATAAAATTTTTTTAGTCTCACAGAGTCTAGCATCATAAGTGCTCAGCAATTAAACAGCTCAAAACTATGTCTGATTTCTATTTACTTCTGAAGGTAAACTTTCTGAACCGTTAAACATCACTGTGAGAATCAATTGTAAAGATACCATATTTGGCCTTAATTTGTTAAATAGAGCAGTTGCAATTCTAATCTGAATGTTCATATCTTTTTTCCTATCTGATTTAAGGATCCAACTAGTTCTGTGTTAAAAGGTGCAGAGTGCTGTATTTAGCTACGGTGGTCATGAAAACACTTTATTTATGAGAGGGATATCAACCTTGGCTTGTAAATATTAAAGGATTACTAATAATTTGGTTGACCTTAAAGAATTACCTTTTAACTTTGAGGATATTTTGATCAAGTCTTATAGTTGGAATCTTGCTGCAATTCAGATGGTTTGTCATTTCATGATTCCACTATGTATTGCCCGTAGGATACTACTTTACTCAGATAAAGGAGCCAATTCTTGCAGTACTAACAACTATATTTCGTTTGGCTAGTTTTCTGAAATGCAATCATACACCCTCCATGCAGTCAATTAAAGATTAATGGTGTGGCTTTTACTTTAAAATTATGTATGTTCTACAAAAATTACTAGAAAATATTATCATTCCTCAGATTATTATGGGCATTTTCAAATGCTGTTCTCCCTTTGTACAGCATCTGTTTACTTTTGAATGAAAAGGGCTTCTTGTACAATGCTATTTTGTTTAGGATGAATGTCTGAACTGTGTCAAATTCAATGTTCCATATTCTAGCTTTTGAAACAATGATATGAGATTGTACATCAAATACTAAACAACAACATGAAATTATAACAAAAAAATTCTTAAAAAGGCAGCAAATAATGGAATTCTGATTCATAAGGCTCGATTTCCACCATTTTTATTACGGGTAACTTGGTGTCTCCATTAAAGCATTCCTTTATCATTCTCTTTAGTGGTCTGGACCTTGGCAGTTGGCTGTAGATCCATTCTAGGAGAGATTCAACATCATCTGCAAAATCTCGCATGTGCCAAAGCAGAAGTCTGGGCAGGATGATTTTCTTCTTGCTGGTAATACTCACTGATGCCTCCAGATACTCTACTTTTGCTCTTTCCAGTTCATTCACCACATTCTCTGCGGTGTAGACTCTCAACTGCAAGCATTCACCATGTACTTGGATAGAAATTTAGTATGTACGATACCTGTAGAACTTAACCAAGAAAACTTGTAGCCCAACTGTCTCAAGGAAGTGATTGGGACTTTGGTGGCATTGTTTTTTCTTTTCACATTTTTCATTCAAATTGGAAGCGAGAAACCCTTTCTTATGTAATAAAACATGATCAAATCTGCAGAGAATTCTCAAGCTCTTAGAGAGAGCATTTTGCTGTACAAACAATCATGATGTGGACATCACCCAGCACTATTATTGATGCAAATTTACATTTATTTTATTGGGTGCATGTATGGATGTATAGGAAATGGTGTATCTTCTTATTTTTAGCTCATGCACACATCTTAAAGCATGAGATGGATTAGTTTGTTAGATGGTTAGCTTGTTAGAATTTTGTTTGTTATTTTGTTGAAAATTTGTTAGCAAATTGGAATTTGTTAATTTATTAGAGATTAGTTAGGAAGTTAAAGTTTGTTAGGAATTTGTTAGTAGATTGAGAATTTGTTAGAATGGTTAGAGGGTTGTTAGAGATCTATAAATAAAGTCATAAACATAAATGAAAAATGAAAAAGAGAAGAGTTAAATTTTTAGAGTGAAGAACTTAGGTTCTTTTCTATCCTTTTTTCTTTTCTTTTCTTTTTTTTTTTTTTTTTTTTTTTTTTGGGAAAACTTAGGTTCTCTTCTATCTTTTTTTTGGATTTCTCCTTCTATCCTTTCTTGGGTTTCTCTCGTTCTTCTCCCTCGGCAAGTTCTTGGGTTTCTCTCGTTCTTCTCCCTCGTTCTTCCCCTCGGCAAGTCCTGTGCCGTTCTTCTCAAGTCTATCCTTTCTTGGATTTCTCTCGTTCTTCTCCCTCGGCAAGTCCTGTGCCATCCTCTGGGATAGATTTTTTTCAACTTGTTTCTCGTCGTCTCTTTCGGGATGGACTTTCCCAACTTCTCCCTCTTTCCTCTTTATCCCAACCCCCAACCCTCGTATATTTTGTGAGAGAAATAGTTATCTTTTTTTTTTTTAATCGTAATTCGGAATGACTTCTTAGCTCACTTACGATCCTTTCTACCATCTTGTCCTGCATTAATTTTTGGTATCATAGCATAGGTGGATTAGGATGTTTTAAAAAAAAAAAATCTAGTTCGAAGCTTCTAAGACCCTAATTTTCAAATCTTTTTCCTACTTCAAACTTTCCTCTTCATCTCTCTTCCTTAGCACCTACTCACCTTTATGCCTATCCACCTCCATCGCCATGCCACCCTTCTCCGTTCGCCATTGCTCCAAGCCGTCTTTCCCAGCACTTCCTCTACCGCAATTTATCCTGCGACGACTTCGGCGGCTCACTTCCAGTGACACCCTCAACGACCTTCCCCGCCTCCATCACACCCTCCACCATTTCACTCCTGGAGAATTTCGCACGCTTCTCATAGCAGATCCCCATCCTCCTGACTTTCAGTTCGAGCTGCATCAATTTTGGAATTAACCTAAACTCAACGGGATCGAATTTTTTCCACCCCAGGAAAAATGAATGAGGGCATCACCCAGCACTATTATTATGTATTTTATTTTCATTTTATTTTTATATTTTACCTGGATGTATGTATGGGTGTATCTTCTTGTTTCCAGCTCATGAACACATCTTAAAGCATAAGGTGGATTAGTTTGTTAGATGGTTAGTTTGTTAGGATTTTGTTTGTTATTTTGTTGGAAATTTGTTAGGAGGTTGGAATCTGTTAGTTTGTTAGGGATTAGTTAGGGAGTTAAAGTTTGTTAGGAATTTGTTAGTAGTTTGAGAATTTGTTAGGATGGTTAGAAGATTGTTAGAGATCTATAAATAAAGCCATAAAATTTTTGGAGCGAAGAACTTAGTTTCTCTTCTACCATTTCTTGGGTTTCTTTCTTTCTTCCATCTTTTCCCTCGTTTCCTCCAGGATGGACTTCCCCAACCTCTTCTCTCTTTACCCCAATCCTTATTTATTTTATGGGAGAAATCCCATAGTTATCTCCCCCGTTTTTTTTTACTCACTCACGATACTTCCTGCCACCTTGTCCCGCATCAAATTAGAACATGACAAACAATAAAATACCACTTGAAAGGCTAATAGAATTACTAAACTACACGTTGACTTTCAAAATAAACCAGAAATCCTGTAATTTAAAATTCTGAATATCAAGCAAAAAATTTTAATTTCCACATAAAGGTGTTATATGTACTGGGTACATTTGAGAAAATCCAATTAAATAATATGTAGACAATAATTTGAGATGGATCTGGATAGCAGATGAGAGATCTACTTACTGCTGGTGAAGACATGGTACCTCTGCAAAGTGCAAACGTGACATTTGGTTCTGGGTACCCAAGGCCATAAGCATGTCGCAGACGTGCTTCTTTCTCATCCATGACTCCCTTATAGATTGACAAAGCAATTTATTTATGAGGAAGTGTTATTGAAAGTGGAAGATTAGCACGAGAAATATCAAAAATTAACACATTGGCCTCTATATGATTCACTTACACTTTCGGTGTCCAAAGAGTGCCTGAGAATGAAATGTTCAATAGCTAGGGCATTCAGTACGATACCACCAACATTCACTGCAGCCTAAATCACAATTTAATTCCTTAGTGTACTATTGGACATCCTGATGCTAGAAATAAAAGAAGGATATGGAGTTTTTTGATTGATGTAAGTCAATTCTCAAACCATTTTTTTTAGATTGGATCTTAAGCATAGAAACTTGCTGGATAAGATAAATATTAAAGTCATGCCACTTGTCGTGAATGTTCACTAAAAGCCCTTGATAGCCGACCAAATATCAAACATCCAGGAACCGTTCAGGAAATAGGGTGCTTCTGAGTTGATTACTAAGTCTCACATGAATATAGTTTTGGTGGCTCAATTCATGACAAAAATGCATAGCCATGAACAACATGGCATGGATCCACTTGAGTAAATTGGGTCTAAGGTAGGTATTGTATAATTATAATATGATACACAAGAATGCATATGGAAAGTAATATCATATCATGAAAGTAAGTTTGCAGATTTGATTTCACTTAATGGGTGAACACTATATAATTGATTGGCAAATTGCATTCTTTCATGGATAACTATATACACGAATATGCATGGGTATGCATGCTTGCTTGTGCGTGCATGCATGTGATGTAATTTTGATGTCTAAATGTAGAACTTTGATGTATTTTTTGCTGATTAGTACTTTACGGTTCAAGTTATGTTTAGGAAATATTAAGATTTTAACAAGTTGACCTATATGGGATCCTTGTCGGTTTAGATTGTTGACGGTTTTTATGATGTTCTTCGAAAATGACCACTGTATGATGATAATGACTTTTTCAGTGAACTACTAATTTGTTTTTTTGTTCTACTTTACCATCTTTTCTTTCTTGTATGTTTTGTCTTGTAATATTCTCAAAAAGGTTAAGCTTTGGTGACCAAGATTTGTCGACTCGAACCAATTTGAGGCAGCTCGGGCCCCTTACACTTTTCCCCCATTTTCCTTATTCTTTCTTCCCCTTTCCTTCTTTTCTTCCTTCCTCCCTTCCTTTTCTTCTTCCTTCCTTTCTTCTTTCTTCTTCTTCTATTCTTCCTTCCTTTCTTCATTCTTTTCTTCTTCTTTCCTTTCTTTCTTCATTTTCTTCTTTCCTTCATTTTGTACTTTCCTCTTTTTTTTCCTTCACCATGAGGATGGGTACCTTATATACAAAATAAAATGCCATAATACTATTCAAAAAGACTGCACTATCAAACATTAATACATGGAATCAGTACATGTTATACTCTTTCAAAAATATTTGTGGTAGCAGCAACAACTTCTAGCATGACATCTTCATCTACTCTTAATTCCAAATTTACATATATTCGTTTGTGTCTAAATGTTATCAAGACCTCATAGGTGTTGACAGAGGGGCAAGTAGGGACAGGCACTAGTGGATATAAGAGAATATATTTGCAATAGCAGAAACAGCTTCCAGCATGACATCTTCATCTAACTCTTAATTCCAAATTTATGATTCACTGTCTTCCACTTGCTCTATTGTAGCCAATAGTATTTGTCCCTACTTGCCCCTCTGTCAACACCTAGAAGGTATTAATAATATTTAGACACAAATGAATATATGTAAGTTATTTTCTTATATGGAGAAAGCATGCTATTGATTATGCACCACTTCACTCTCAATAGAGCAGTCCATCAATGAACAACCTTGGGAGAGAATAGATCAAAAGAATAACTCTTTAGTAACAAATTTATGTAACTTATGTCATAAAGCAAGATATGAAATTTTGGTTCAATAAAGAAAAATGTCATGCAGGAACATCAAATCCAAGAAAAAATGCTGCACCCACACACATAGACCTAGACCAAACTGCTTCATGCAAAAAAAGAGCAAGGACAAAATCAGAGAGTTATTTAAATATGTTGACGATCGATCCGAGGTGGCAATTTAGTTCAGCCTTATAAAGAAATGAAACCTTGTGGATGGATTTACTTCAAATTGATCATTTGATTTTTTTAAAACAATGAGCAACTATAGAGACTTTGCTATTGTATGTTGATGAGTCCATAGAAATTGAAATCTTAATAATGAAACAAAATCGTATGTCTTTATCATGTAAAATTTGCTCAATACTTCAACTTATTAAATATTGCAACTATCAGTAAAATAATTTCTCAAATAACAAATAATATATTTTGAACCACTCGATATAATTCTAGGCAAATATACATGAACAGATGTTCCTGACTAGATAAATATTTGCATACCATCGATCAAACAAAAATTGAACAAATAATGTTATTGTGTAACTTTAACGTCCATAAGTAATGGGTATAGTTTGTGCCAACATTCACCATCTTGGTACAGGACCCCGTACAAGTACCATCAATATTATAGTGTCTATATGTGGTATGGTATAAGATAGTAAGGCATATGAAGTATCGGTATGGTACAAGACTGCATATTGATTCAGTACAGGTATAGTATGGTATTGATCGGTACAACAAACCTTGGTTTTTGAGTAATAAATAAGGCTTAATTGGACACTCTAAAAATATATTATTAGTTTTTTAAACATCCATAAATCTTAAAAATAATCCTCAAAAATAAACAAAGAAGAAAACAAACAAAGTCATAAAATATAGTATTGGTACCAAACTAGTATGCAGTTACATGATGCTACGGTCTGGTTACCATATTGGTCAGGTACGGTACCCAACACAAAAGTGTGGACTAGACCTGTCAATAGATTGGGTTCGGATCGGAACCTGGATATCTAGATCTGGACTTGATTTTAATTATTGGTACCAGATTCGGACCTAAATATCCGACGGGTCTGGCCTTGAAGTAACAGATCTGGATCCTAATGGATTCTGGATATTTGGATCCGATTTTGGGACCTAATGCTTACCTTAAAAAAAAAAAGCAAGCGACAGATCTCGACGGACCTGCAGAGGGAGGGGGCACGAGCGAGCTGGGGTCCGATCGTGTCGCCGCGGCCCGCCGGCGATGGATCTCGCGGCGGAGAGGGAGAGGTGGGGAGGAAAGGAGGGAGTCCGGGAGAAAGGGGAGGAGGTGCGGCTGTCGGTCGAGTTGAGAGATAGAGAGGGAGAGAGGGGAGGGGGCACGACCATTGGTCGAGTCGAGAGATAGAGAGGGAGAGGGGGGACTGGCCGCGGCCATTAGTCGAGTCGAGAGACAGAGAGGGAGAGAGGGGACCGGCCGTGGCCCGCCGGCGATGGATCTCGCAGCGAGAGGGAGAGGCAAGGAGGAGGGGAGGGAGTTAGGAAGGCATCATTGATCGAGCTGAGAGATAAAGAGTGAGAGAGGGAGACAAAGAGGGATTTCATTGGGGCATTTTTCTTGAAAGATTTTAGGCCGTTGGATCTCTGATCTAAAAATATTTTTAATATTTATATATATATATATAATATTATTATATTATATTTATATATGATTCGGATCTCTGGTCTACCGGGTCTGGATACTAAATATCTAGATTCTATCCATTTATATCATAGTTTATTGGGTCTGGATCCGGGTCCGGGTAAACGGATCTAATACTAGTACCAGAGCCGGACCCATCGGATAAATATCCACGGGTCTTGGGTTTAGACCCGGCCCATTGACAGCTCTAGCGTGGACCTTGTTTGTGACCTTTTAATAAACTCCTATAGAAGAGTTGCTATTGGAGCAAAGGATTGTTTGATCTTTGTGATGCCTATGAGAAGTGGCAAATACCATGCAAAGATGGTTTTTCACAAACAAAGATGATATAATAATCTAGGATTAATTGTAATTTGTGGGAACTTTTGTAAGGCCTGTTGTTGAGAACTGAGATATGAAAATTGTGACAATGTGAATGTTCTGCTAAAAATTTGAGAAGAATGATGCAGGATTTGAGCTTTTAAGATTATGAGGAATTTGCCTTCAGGATGGCTGGAAATGTAAAATCTTATGCAGATCTCCTATATTCACAAAATATTGATGTAATCTGGAAGAATTAGGGTCATCTCAGAACAGAAAAGGAAGAAGAGAAAGCTTCACTGGAATGTTGTTTTTGTTGAAGAATAGTGGAGAACAACAAGTGTTCTGATTACAAGATTCAGTTCCTATGGAGCCCATTATATATGAAGACATCTAAAGCACCGTTAAATGTAATCAAAACAAATCTAGGACCTCTTAATCCAAGCATGCACAAATGAATCTTAAAACTATTTCAGTTCAAATTAGGATTCTAGAGAATAGCTGAAACAATTATGAGACGCTTGAAATATCAGCTTGTCACAACATTCGTTTGTATAAAAACTACAGTTCAACTTGAACTCCAATGACGACCTTTAAGGTGTGCTTGTTTCTCTAGAGAGCAGAAAAATCACAGACAAGCTGGTGATAATTGGATCACTTACTGAACTAAATAGAGACACCTGTTTAACTTAAAAATTCAATCAAAATCTTCCAAAATTGAAAGAAAGATTCTAGAGATGCTTTAATCTGAACATATCCTAGTTTTGACTAAGTTCTGATCAAAAATCAAATCCCTGTGCTATATTAAATGCATTTGGTGGGGCCATACAAGTCATACACAGCATCTAACCCTTTATTTGGTGAAAGATGATGAATCAGTTTTTATTTAGAAGTACAAAGGCCTTCTTATTGATATGGAAGTCTTGTTAGGACTAAGAAGCTTTATTCTTTGCTTGTTAATATACCTCTGTTTTGGGTCTGCCATACAGTTCTATGAGTTATGAGCAAACTTATATTAAAGTTTACACCTTAGCTGTGGATTCCACTCTTTGTTTCTTCCAATAATTGTCTTATGTTTTTCCCCGTTTCTGCTTTTCCTTGACCCAGCTATTTAGCCAAGGAACAAGTTGGCTCATTCCTCTTGGCAAAATTCCTTCGAGATTTGATTTTATCAATGTAGATGAGGTAAAATAAGTGATACCTTTATGGGAAAAAGCCAAGGAACACCTATGGGTAACTGGATTTATGTGCTTCAATGCGGTTTCTAAAGTCATTGCAAAATTGTCAACTGGATGTCCCAGTTTCAATAAAATAATGCCTCCAGACTAATGCAGCTATAGATAAATAACTTGTTCGCAACAAAGAGCCATTTAAAATTTATCTTTTGCCTTGGTGTGACCTTGTGTCAGAATAAACAGTCAAAGATACTTCTGGCATGCTGGAGATACATATGCATTAACATTTTCATGTTTAGATCTATTTTTTCACTTGTAAGCATGCTTTGCAAATATCTGTGTGAATTTTCCTAGATGTTTCAAATCAAGTCCCTAGGATCACGAAAATACAATGATCAATTTAGTACAAATATGGCACCACAAAATAAAAGTTTACCTTGTTCAGTAGTGCAAGCAGTTTATCTGGTGACGGTGGCAGGCCATGCTGTAGAAATGCCTGAAATCGTTGAGAATTTTTTCAAGTGAATTTTCTGTACTAAGTTTTTATGTGGCATTGAGAGGCTGCTTACATACATGCATTATGCAGGCATTGTAGATGTTGATCCAGAAAGCTAGCTTCTGCTTGTAAGTCAGAGAACTTAGTTTTGCATTGCAAAGCTTATGCATCAGGACCCTGAAATAAATCAGATGTTGTCAGGGTCAATAAGGCTATGTAGGGAACTAATTCTAGCTATGAAAAAGAATTGATCAGGACATTTAATGGACAATCTGTTGCATCTAATTTTCTAGATTTTTTGGAAAGTATGACTGCAAAGATAATGATGCATCCATCAGGGTACAAGGTTGGCCATCTTGAATGTTGCCTTCAAAATATCTTCAGGCATGGTGCGTGTCCATTTGCTTTCTATAGACATTGTTGATTCCCTAGACAGTGCCAATTAAAACTTAAGTGTGTAAAATAAAAGAATATATGCATTTAAATGGTGCACCAACCACACATGCATTAGTTAGCAATATTGCAGGAAGGTATGCATGAGAAGTTTTTCGATATTGGTACCATCTTCAAGCTGTAATGGGATCAGTCACTTAACCATATTATATTTACAGGACATCTTTTAAGTTATTTGGTGTTAGCCCTTGATGCAATATGTAAATATCGTATGAGACTTGCCTCAGTGTTTGAGACTTACCTCAGTCTTCCAATGGCTGAGAGGCACAAGCTGATACGGCTCATATCAAATGAACTTTGTGTGAAGTCTATAAATTTCTTGTACAATCTGATGTCCCGCGCTGTTCCATCAGCATCTGGCAATACACCATAAGGATCTAACATATTTGCTGTGTCCTTTAAAGAGTGCATAGGTGTCTTACAGTTGGATGAAGATTTGGAAACAAAGCTTCTTGAGCTCATGCAAGAGATATTAAGCTTTGGAACAGCGGTCAATTCCCAATTGAGCTGAGTTGATGTCTGGTTCAGTTTATGAAATATGCTGATCAAAATTTTGATTAGTTCTTCTGAGAGTTTGTTTGGTGATTCATTCCTAGTTTCTGCATCGAGAAAGCTCAAGTCGTGGTTTGGACCATTGCATCTTATTAGTCTCTCAGCTTCCTCATCTGTTCAAATTCAAATGCAAACATAAGACTTTTCTGGTCAGGAGGAAAGAGCACACTTTCCAAACCCCATGTATAGTGTGGGATCCTGTCAGCTCATTCCGTAATCCAAATAAAAATTCATTGAATGATCAGGTTAACTAGGTTGTGGCAAATTTATTAAAGTTCCTTGAGTAGTTAAGTTGCTATCTTACCATTTGTCTTTGTGCAAGGCGTGCTTCTAATATCCGAGACTAATTCCACAGGACTTTGACTTCTTTCCATATCTGGCAAACTTGTTGACTGTTCGACCTCTTGGATTCCTTTCTGGCCGCCTAACCTGCATGGAAAGTGCCTCTGTTGTCTTTGCCACTGCTGGTGCTGTTGCTGAAAGTTCCATTCTTTCTTTTGATTCCACTCTAGATGTAGACACAATTTCAGGTCTTCCACTTTTCTTTCTAGGTAGATTATCTCCTCTTCTACCATTGCTAATTCTGCAACAAGTACCCGTACCTGCAGCAATTCAAGCATATTCTTACAGTACAGGTTTTTGTCCTATATGACGGATCAGTATCTTCTTATTTTTGACTATTTGGATCGCATTATCTAGAGTAGACTGTGCCTGAGCTGTTGCAGGCGACAACCTTGTACAACAGCTATTTAGATTGTTTACAAAACGCAGATCTACAGTCATGCTAATGGCAGCAGTCGCCATGGTGTTATAAATATGATGGTTTTACTGCCATAGTTATGTTGTAGAGTTTTATCATGACAAAAAAATCGTGACCTGATGAGTGATCATTTTGGAATAATTGTTATGAGAATAAATTTTTGCTGCAAATATGATTTCATGAAAATGAAAATAAAGTTCTTGGCCAAAAGTTTTAATTCTGGCTACCCATCTTTGTTACATGGAAATGATGAAAACCTAGTGCTGAAAAAACATAGTAATGAACTCCAAAAGGCAAACATAGAAACTGATTTAGTGTTGCCTGTAAGCCAATTCAATAGTTTTTTCAGTCAATAGAAGGTGTCACAATAATTGAAATCAATAAATAGTTCCTGAATTGTTTTTGCTTAAAAAAAAGTTCTTATCTTGGTTCGTGCTCAGAGATCTTGAACAGGTACCCGAAGAGGAAGCAACGAAGAAAGACATGAACCACAAACAGGTGGCCACTGCAGTGCACATCTCAAAATCTGATTCAGTCTCTGTTCCTGCTCAAGTACCATTTGTAACTCGGCCACCTGCGGTTAACAAGCCGAAATACCTTGTAAGGAAGCCATGCAGTTTGATTCTGACACAACTAGTCGTCAAATAGCTTGTTTGTTCGTGCTATCTCAGAAAGAAGGAAACCCAAGACAAAACTATGGGCCATCTACTCCTACCTCTTTCTCAAGGTCAAGTCTCTTCTGATGCTTACTGCATCTCGCCATCAAGAAGTCTTCAAATTTCATTACAGTATACTGGAACGTAGAGCTCAAGATTGATGCCTGAGCGTTCTAATCGGAAGAGGTGCCGGCAAAAGCCAGAGCTGAGTTCATTCAATGTCTTCGGTGCTGGTATTAATGCTTTGGAGTTGGATGGTGTCGGAGACTCGGAATGAACGGTTGAGGATGGTTGCCATGGAGAGTTGCCTGCTCCAGGTTCTTCCTATGCGACTTCTTTGCAGGTAGAGCTTCTAACATGGAATGCATGACCGGCTTTAAATCTAGAGCGGTTGCGGTTTGGCATCAAGGCAATGGGGCATTAAAGTCTCTCTTTTCCCATTCTCCTTTTTATATGGAGATGTCAGGTAGGTAATTTCTTACAAGTGTACTGTACTGATACAAGATGGTAGCAATATTTGTCATTGCTTTGACCTAGAATATTAAAAGAGTTCAACTAAGATTTTGTTGTACTGAAAAAAAGGGTAAATGGTTAATCTGTGGACCAAGATTTCTTCTATTTATATAGAATAGTTCTTTTTTTTAAAAAGGGTATCTCTTTATGGTTTTGATAAATTGCGGGCGAACGCCTTCAGAGCTATGCAAAATTCCTAACCACAAAAAGGCTATGAACAATGACGTGGCCCAAAATATCCATCACTCAACATGATGTTTTAGTAAATCTTTGTATATTTCACTCGTCACGGGAAGTCTCGATGGGTTTTTTTTTGTCACGTGAAGCAGATTCGAGGCATCAAAGTATGCATGAACCATAATTAAGTATGATAAGGAACTTCTTTCTTTGAGCATCTGTGATTATCGTGAGAGGAAGCTTGGTGGTGTGATAATGTTTTGTGGTTCAAAATATGTGATGCTTCTACCTTCCTTCATGTCATAATTAGAAAAAAGTTATTCGTTTTGGCTGCATTTAGAAGCGGAATAATTTTGCCAAAGTAAACGAATTAACGTAGTTCTATTATTTTTCTATATCAGAATAGCTTGGATTTTGTGGGATAAAGAGATATAGAAGGTAAAACCTAATTTTTAGAAAAATATATTTTACCTTTCTGAAAAAATGGGTAAATGACTTTTATTTCCTTTTATTGAACTATTAGAGGCAGCCCACCACGTCAATCGTCATTAGTGTAGTTTTCAAAGGTTGGCCTCCATTAATGCAGGCCCTTGACATGAAAGTAATTTTCTGCATATATACTGCAAATGGTTCATATCTCAATCAAAGAAATATATATATATATATATATATTCCCTGGAACGGTGAGATGGTGAAAGTTTTTTGGATGGTTGTGAAAACAGATTGCTCATCTCTTCCGTATTCCCTTTATCTTTGGCGCGAAAGAAAGATTCACCATCCTCAGCATGAATCCACCATTAGATCGGTCGCTTTGAGATCTATGCAGCCGAATAAATGAACGAGTTCAACCAGCTTTCATCGATGTTTGTCATATTCTCACTCTGTAGCTGCGGTCTTTTATTTGTATTCTGATTTCGCTTTCTGTTCTACTAGCATCCTATTTTGCCTTACAGGGATGGCTGTCATTTTTCTTGTAATTAAGCGTGGTGTGAAAGGTCTGTATACATTATCTGTCCTTTTCTGTTAATAAATGAAGGAGTTCGAAGTGTTTTAAGAGCTGTGCGGAGCGCGATCGAGCGTTGACGTGGTGACTGGTGAAAGAAGATTGTTTTTTTTTTCGCGCCAAAGATACAACCCTAGCCCGTTACATGAGTCGTTGTGAAGACGCCTGTCCTTTTAAACCGTCAGTGAAGCTCGTGCGAATCTTGGGGTCCCAGGTGCAGTTCGGGCCCAGGAAAGCCTTCAGGCACTCTTAAAAGAGACACCCCTCACTCAAATCCAGGTGTTTCCGTGACGCCCCGTGGTTTTTGAAGGCCGTCCATTCTGGCGGGCTTCCACTGTTTCGCCTGGCTGGCAACCGCTTGCTGTCCCAATTCCATTCTTGAGACCACCTCTTTCCTTCCTTCCAGGTGCGAGCTCTGATCGAACAGGTATTAAGGACTCTTTTCGGGTTTCTAAATCTGCCAGCTTCGTTCTCGTTAACGGATTCACTAGATCTTCATATCCGGCGCTTAATAGGGTTAGTTACTCATGATATATTGTTTCTCGATGTATTTTTATGACAATCTTGATCATTCTTTTGTTCCTAAATGCTTAAATTGTTTCGCATTCGTTTGATTCGTGCTGCAAAGTTTGCTTTCGTCCGAGGGACCCTGAACTCACTCTATATATTTGATCTATTCTTGCTATCTGTGCCCTGTAAACAAGTCGCGGTAATTATTTACGGTTTGCTTTTATCTGATTCACAAAATCCCTACAGGTACTTTCTACCATCTTCTCTATTGTTTCTTGATCATAATCTTGCGAATGTTGATCATTAGTTCTTTTTTCTTGGAATGCTCGTTCTTTCTTCTGTTTCTTTCTTTTCTCTGTTTGTGGAACTGAATCTTATCTAGTTGCGAAATGTGGGAATGATTACTACTTTAAAGAACTAAAATTAATCCATTTTCTTGGTGGGATAGAGAAAAAATGGGATCGGACAACAAGCGGCAATATAGTTTTTCAGGAATGTGATCTTTATCCACTCCCTCTGCTGTTATATTTGCGAAAGATTGGTGACAACCATAATTGCTACGTCTTTTTGGTCTGTTCTTACCATCCATGTTCTGCGAATGTGTTTGCAGATTCCTTTCCCATTCTATGATTCCTAAAATATTGATGATTGGTTTCTTATTTATCATTGCGTGAAACCTCCCTGCATGAACAAGTGAGGAACCATACAAACTGGGATCTCATAATCAGCCGGTGATTATTGGCTGCTACATAATTTGGAAATTATTTTTTAATATGTAACTGCGTCAATGAAAGAACAATAGTAATATTCATAATATAATTTCTTGGCTCCTCCGGTTCTTTTCAGTACCTGTGCTACTACTAAGTACTTCTAAACTACTCGAGGACCTTTATGATGGAAGTGCAGTTTTTGTTCTCAATGTGACAGAACTAGCATATAGTTGCACTCCCCCCTCTCAAGTTTGACTCACCACCCCCAATGTTGTCCTTGTTTTGTAAGAACGAAGTCCGGCACATCTGATGCAGGAAAAGAACAGCATTCGTGCAGTTTTTAGACCCTCATGATGCGTCAAAGGCCCAGTTGTACATGGGTGGCATGACTTATAGTGGCAGGAAGATAACTGTGACAATCACTTCTGATTGGAGCATAAGGCTAAGGAAATTCACGAGAGATAGACATAGGTAATTCAATATCTTTTTCTTCATTTCTCAGTCTATCATATTTAGATCCTGATGTTTAATACTAGAATCTGCTCTCACAGACTGCCTTCTCCCGATGGCAGTTGTGGTTCTTCCTTCAATGGTAGACACTAACATCACCTGCATCATTTCTTCTGCTCTATTCTTGAATCTTCATGGTGCATTTGTTAAATCGATGAACAATTGGCATCAGCGCTTTTGCAATTACTTGTTAAAGCCATTGGCAAGGGTGTAGTTTGTAAGTAAGTCAATGGTTTTATCTACCATGTTTAAAGGACCGGACGGCCCAAACTTGATGGGTTACAGTCCACTCTTGTGGGTTTAAACTTGCATAGGAACCGAGTTTTCTTCCCTTGAATGTTTCTTGATATTTCTACTGTTGTCATGCAGTTATTATGTGCTAAATGATGGTTTTTAAATTTTTTCTAGTTGCATTAACATATAAACCATCTCATCATTAATCATCTGTTCATTGGAGTTTGTATACAAAATGACATTTTGAAGCATGTGTGGGTTACTATTTATCAACACTTCTGTCCAGGTTATTTCCATTTAGTAAAATATTTGAGATTCTTAAAGGGAGAATTAGGAATTGAGATATAAGGTGGAAACAGGGAAGATATATTTTTTGGCCCTCTCTTATTCGACCTCAGGTGTGGCTCTTCTGAATGTTTGTAATGTTCACCACTTAGCAATCAGACATGTTTTTCTAAGTTCCTGCTACCAACATTCTGTAGTTGCACCCAAAAAAATAAAAAAAGAAGAAGAAAAATGGAAACAATTACCCAAGCAAGTAATTTTATACTTTTATCTAGCAAGGTTGACAGATATCTCAGCTGTAGGAGGGATCAAACATTATTGAGTTTCTCTAGTTGTGGTAGTGGGTGCTTCATTATCTTAAGCTGTATTATAAGAAAAGATGGGGAGCTCAGAAACACAAATATTTGTGGGGTTCAAAGTTCTGTTTCATATCAGACACCCTACTGCCAATATTTGACACTAGAAACCTGTTCTCATTTTTATGCTGCTTGCTTTGATGATTGTCGGTATTGATTTTTCAAAATTTCTGCATATGTCCGAGCAAAGTTTCACGTCTGCACTTGTACATTATAGTTCATGTTTGGCTCCCTTTACCATTATCTAATGGCTGCTGAGTAAGAAAACAAAGTAAACAACTTTCTTTTTCTGTTTATCTGCTTCATATATCATGTGAAATTTGGCACTTGTTTTTTATGCTTGGAAATATTGAAAATGCATGATGGATGTGTTAGGACAGGAGGAGCTGCCTATGACATCTCATTCGTGCTATCATCGTTACCCATCTACCGATCGAACTCACAAGTGGTCAAGGTTAGTTGGGAACACTTTATGCTGATATTGGTATCAAAATTCAAACCTAAATGCTTCGTGGAGAACAATCTAACAAGTCAAAAATGATGCAAATATTTTTATCGACAATGGAAGACTGCATATGATCCTCTTAAGTTATTTTGAGATCATGTACTGCAATACAAAGACTGCGGAATAACGGACATAAAAGATTTTTGAAGGCTTATCCACAGAGACATCATGAAGACCTCCCCCTTAGACAAGTTGCTGTCGATTATGACAGGTATATTCAGTTATTTGTATTCTACAGCCTCTATATTCAGGCGGTTCCGACTAGCTATAAGTTAAAAAACATCTTTTAACATTTAGCTGCCTTTAACATTCGAGGAATGCCTTTAAGTTTCCTCCTATGTTCTTCAACTTCAAAATGAGCCTATCTTTGTTAGATTCATGTTACATGGATGGTGTCAAAAAATCAAGTGTATTTTGCAAGGGTAACAATTTGGCATATAATGGAAGCAGTAGAATTAGTTTAAACATTGCCATGGATGCTTAAGGTATTATTTCCTGGCAATCTCGATGTTGACTTCCTCCACTAGTGAAATTAAATGTAATCAGATATAATAAATAGATAAAATTTATTTCAATTTCTTTGTAATTAGATCCTGTAAATGTAATGAGATCTAGATTAAGATATATCTAGTAGGAAACCTCAACCCTCCTTGGCCTTTTATTGTTTCACTACTAAGTCTAGAGGTTTGAGCCAGGATTTGGAATACAAAGGCTTTCTAATTTATTTAAAATCTCTAATCTTCTGGTGTTGCTTGTAATTGTGCAGATCTCTAGTTCTGGACCTGAAATTTTTCAGTAATCAAGTCGCATACTAAACTATATTTATATGTGAATCATTAAAATTTATTGATAAATGCATGTTATCTATAATCTAATGGGCAGTATTTGCAGTTTCACTTGGAATCAAGTTCAGCGAACGCAGTCAAGCCTGAAATCTGAGGTCTTCTTTCCGCATCAAGTTCGACATCTGTTGACTCCTGTGATGGCAGACGATGAAGTTAAGAGAGTATACTAATTCCATGATCACATTTAAGTGATCTGAGCTGCACTTCCACGTGCTGCTCATGCACCTTATACCTGTGTATCATGTTCCATCCTGGAGTTGGATGCAGAGTGCTATGTAGACCTGTTTAGATGAGGCTTTTTCAGCATCCTAAATTCCTTGGATTTATATGGCTATTGTGCTGAAACTTGCATGTGTTGGGTAAATTGAATTCATAGGTGCGTTATAAAACAGTATACTCTAATTCAGTCATTTGCGAAACAAAAAAATGTAAGACTACAATTCCGAATATTGGGAGTCTTTTGGATTTATAGCGTTCAAGTCACGCAAGAACGTAGAAATAGCGACGTGAGAGTAAGAAAAGTACGATTACAAGCCAATGTGCATCAAGGATTTCAAGAATATCCTTAATCGTTGCTACACCATTTCCACCAAGTTGAATGATATCCTCTCATTAGACAAACCAATATTGATTCACTGGCATGATCAGATGGGCAATGGTTGAGGTTCGGCTGCGGTGGACCTCTCTGGAAGTTGTTCCCGAGCTGCCCACAGACTGCACTCACTGGCATCCAACGGTTTTCTTTCGAGATTCCAAGGCTCCTGCAGAAGCTAAAACCTGCCAGGTTTGCAAAGCAAACTGAAGAAGTCATTCTCATGTTCTGGTTAATTATTTTTGTATTTTTCAACATGTTAAATGTGGATTGCACAGAAATCTTTTTACTTGGTGCAGAATATGTCAGCCATCACACCAGCAATTTTTCCAATGATGCTGCTTAAAATCCAATCATGAGGAACCCAAAAACATCACTTAATGTGTAACCCCCATCAGGTTGATACTGCTTCCTTATACGACCTTCGTTATCAGTTTCACGTGGTAACCATGGTCGCACCCATGAAGCGGTTCTGCAAGTTTCCACAGCATGCCGTGTTCGATGGTTGATACCAGCAGCCCATATTACTGATCTGAAAAGAAACTGTTAGCAGAATCAAAATTGAAACCTTGTAAAACGAAAGAGCGAACAAGGTAATAGCTCAATTCTGGTCAGCTACCTAAGAGTGTATACTCGAAGGATACTCTGAATCCAGTTTGGATGAAACAGTCCTGCAGTCAATCAATTAATGTATCCAAGGGGTGACACCTCGCACTGGGAACGATCGTTTGTCTAAGTTCCTGGTTTGGTTCATGGAAGCCTAAGCCCCATAAAAGCAAAGAACTACAGATTGGAGGCAGAAACACGACAGCTTAAATCGGTACGGATAGAGCTAAAGTCCACATAAAGCTCATCACCGTGCAGCAGAAATGCTAGACTGAGGTCACTTAGACTAGGACAGTCCCCACCGGACAGAATTATCTATTGGCATTTGATAATGGCCTAAATGTGACAGCTAAGAGTTGTTTGGGTGACCATGCAGACGGTTATCATCCATGCAGCACTCGTCACAAACCAATAGTAGTTCAGTCAGGCGAAATCAATCTTTATCATCTTCAACAGGTATCCCCACGGTTTCAATTAATATGTTATCCTCCAACTTCTTAAGTATCTCTAAGATTGGACTCAACGAGGCCATTGGCCAGGATACATATAATACAACATGCAACAAATAGAAAAAAACAGGATGATGCCAGAGTGATGCGATGAAACTTACAGCACTATATTAAACATGAAAAATCTCAGACAGCCATGCTATGTTTCTTATTGAAAAGGACCAAAGAAGAAGAAGAAGAAGCAGAAAGGAAAACAACAGGTGGAGAACCTTTGGGTTGTTGCTGGTATCGATTATTTCCTACATAATATGAAAGAAACAAAGATTCCACATACATTGTCCAAATTTTATGCAACAAATTACCGAGAAACGCCGCACGCTTATAACCAATGGCAGGTGCAACAAAGCTAGCTGCATCCCTTTTGCTTGTGGACTTCGTTGCTTGGGATCTGAAATAGCGTTGTATAAGCTCTTCTTCTTTATCTCAAAATCTTTCATCAATTCCTTGGTAGGAGACCTTTTGCTATAAAGTCGTATAGGTTTTCCAAATTCCTTTCTCTTTTGTAGAGAATCCTTGTTAGTTGTTGCAATCATTATTCCATCACCCTCCACTGTAGCTCAATCATATGATTAACGGGATTTTAGAAAACTAAAAACAGGATCATTTTCCATCCGTTCGGTATGTGCTAAGCATGTAATGATCATTCCTAAAAGGCTCGTTGCCGATGGTAATCAAGAAAATAGTGTTTACCTTTGAGAAGCGGAGCTCCGCTAAGGCGTGATAAGAATCTTGTACATCCAGAGCACACAATGGGCCCGGCCTTACGATTGTAAATAGGCTCAACCCTTCAAGGGGGGGCCCAAAAGACATGGATCGCTTCTATGACTCCACATGACATGCCTTATTAAAGCAATGGCTTTCACCATGATCGCTCCTATGACTCACCATGATAAGCTTCTTTAAAGCTTTATACATAGTTGTAATCGTGAATCCCACTTTAAAACTTGTTGGAGGAATCGGTGCTTGTTTAGCAAGACAGAAGCAGAACAAAAATTTATGGTGTTTTGTTATTACGTTCAAAAATAAATATCCAAAGAATGGTAAGCCAATTGATTGTATGTCTTGATATAAAAATAACATAATGGTGGTAATAAATTGTGATTTTAGGATTAGGAGTTGAAATGTTAAGAAACCGATGCATCAGACCATTCAAATCGCCACGAAGATTCTGATTGGTTATGATGAAACTAATGCTGATTCACGATAAATATTCTTTGGGCTAAACTTAGTGATTCTCACTGTTTCACCTTTATTATTAGGCCGCTAAAAAGGGTCGTCAAAGAACAAGTTGGAGAGTGTTACCTCCCCCAGACACCCAGCTAAACGCCGATTGTAAGCCGGGTGTCAAGAGGAGGTTGGCGATTTATACTACAGTCCGGCAAATTGATTGGTTGCATGGTTGTGCCCGGATGGGGTTTCAGAAGCTGATATTAAAAAGAGGAAGATAAACCCATTGCCATGGAATGGAGCAAAAAGCCAACCTTAGTCCTAACATGGAAGAGGAAAAATAGACTCACACCATTGCCTTTTCCAAATTCGAGTAAACAAGAAGCTAAAACAAACCAACCATGAATCCTCGAATTGTGATTTAAAAAGCACTCATCCATGACTTTTGGAAAGGCCATAATCCATACAGTCAAAAAGAAAAAGCCTGTACAGCAACAGAAGGTGATCCAGACAGCAGCATCTAATTAAGGTACAAGATCAAGCCCCTGTACTCTCCCCCTCCTCCGCCAACCCTTCTCTGAAAATAAAGTTGCATTTCCCTCAGCTTGGGCCACTAAGCATGAAGAGGGGAAGCTGAGGGCCTGGGATAAGCACGAGCTTCTTCCGAGCTTCTTCGGTGGTGCCTCTGTGCATTGCTGCCAACGATTTGGCTGCTCGATTTCCGTTCGGTCCGAGGATTTCTCCCAGTGTCTTTAGCATCCTGAAGCTGTTCCAACGCTGATACCACTTCATCCATGTTTGGCCTGTATTTAGCTTCTGCGGATAAGCACTGAACTGCAATGGCAGCAGCCTTCTGGGCTCCTCCGAGTGAGTACCGCCCTCCCAGTCGGGTGTCCAAGATGCGGAAGATCTTTCTCTTGTTTGCGAGATAAGGCCTCGCCCACTCCACCAGATTGTGCTCCCCGGGTGGGCGGTTCTTGTCCACAGCCCTCCGTCCGGATAACATTTCCAGAAGAACGACCCCGAAGCTATACACATCGCTCTTGGGAGTCAAATGACCTTTAAAAATGCAAACAGTGTTAAAAATATACACTCATATAACACCCTCATGATTCAATGCCGTACAAAATGCATTCACACTTATCGAATATGATTAGCAACTTGTACGTTTAGAAGGCACCAATGCATATGAGTTAGAAATGGATATCTACATCAATCCAGGCTGTGCATGGATACGATACCATATAATAACTGCAGAAATATAGAATCATTTTTTTATAAAAAATATATGGTAATGAAGTCACGTATAGCTTGCATAAATTATGCTAGTTATAGCTTGTACGGTAATGCCCTTTACAGCTTGCACGATGGTGTCCTCTCATCAGGGCCATACGCTAACAACTAAATTGAGCTGAATCAACCTAGCAGCTTATATATTTTTCTTTCAGAAGGTACCCCAAATCTATGCTTACTGTTTCACATTGTTTGGCTGACACAGAAACTTAACAACTAGAAAGCAACGGGCCCTGAGCATCTGCATCCATACAAGTAGAAACTCACACGATTGGCTTTCAGAAATAATTCAGGGAAAACATGAAAATTTTCAACAAAAGTTTGGCATAATTTTGTTATACATAAAATTCCAGAAAAATTTAAACGCAATACTACAAATGAATCTTCAATAAAAGCCAGGTGCCTATCTCTGCCTCCCTTTCATTTGAAACCACCCCCACCCCACCAACCCAAACCAAGAAAAAAAGGAAAATTGTAAGTGAATCCATATGCAAGTGCATATATTAAGAAGATGGTAGTGTGGGGTGCAAGGGGAACTGACACAAGAAACAGCAGCAGCAACAGATAAAGTCCTCAATAACTTGACAATATTTTCATAATTAGCTGCCACAAAATTTATAAATCCATGATCTAAATAATTCATTTCTACAAGTATGATTTGCCGAGTCATTTGGTCAACGAAACGTTGCCGAATAATTGATCAATTTCAATAATCAGGAGAACTGAAAATTTCCACAAGAGCATGGCAAGAATGCAGATACGTATGCAAGTCAAACTACAAGAACAAGTTCCCGGGAGCATCAGATAGAAACAGCTAGAGGGCACTTAAATAACCACGTACAAGAAGTATACCTGTTGCAAGATATTCAGGAGCAGCATATCCATATGTTCCCATGATCCTGGTAGAAACATGACTTTTATCACCAGTTGGACCATCTTTTGCCAATCCAAAATCAGAAAGCTTTGCATTGTAGAGCTGTACATACACCAAAAAGATTAATTTTGAGCGTGAATATTAATGCTGAATTCGAAAGAAAATAAAACGCCAGAAGATTACATACTGAATCAAGAAGGACATTAGACGTTTTAAAATCACGATAAATAACTTTTGCATTGTCACTGTGGAGAAAAGCAAGCCCTTTTGCAGCTCCAAGGGCAAGCCTCATCCGGAGGTTCCAAGAGAGAGGTTGAAAGTGTGAACCCCCTGCAACCCCACAAAATACAATAATTAGGATTGATAAATCACATCACGGAAATATTGGCAAACCATACCATTCCTCAAAGAGAATGATGTAGCATCTAATAAAACATGAAGCTTCATACATCCACTATTAGCGCATATCAAAAGGCAAGCACAAGTCCAGAAAGAACTTACTCCTGAAAAGATGATTTTCCAAGCTCCCTCGAGGCATAAACTCATAGACAAGAAGTCGTTGCTCATCCTCTAAGCAGTACCCGATAAGCTTTACAAGATTAGGATGAGACAACTGGCCCAGGTAGTTAACTTCTGCCTGCAACATTCCGATAAGAATTGTGTGTCAGAGTTAACAGGAACTGGAAGGGGCAAAAACTAATTTGCCATAGAATAGAATACACACTCGTCAATCCATGAGAGCAAGTATACCACATTTCAGCAGACATGCATGAAAAAAAATAAAGCAATTCTGCAAAGTTAAGCAAATGTCTTTTAAAGAATTGTTCTGAAAAAGATTAAATTATCAAGAAGAGGATACTCACCAACCATTCTCTGTGACCCTGAAAGCCTTCCTGGTTAAGCTTCTTCACGGCAATAACAATTCCGGTCCCAGGCTTGGTCGCTGCAAAAGTGTGCTCATCAATCCATCCCTTAAAGACTGAACCAAATCCTCCCTCTCCCAAAACACTGTCTGGTCGGAAATTCCTGGTGGCATTTCTCAGTTCATTGAATGTAAAGCTCTTCACGTTTGATGACTGCAAGATCTCACCCTCACTCCGAGGGGTTGGAGGAACAGATGCTGCAGAAACCCGGCTGCTAGAACCACTTCCCTTTCCATCTATACTACTGCATTTAGAGTTCACGCCTAGGCATCCAAACATGATATCTACTAGTAATTCAGATTCAAGGCAAAACATATATTTTAGAAATGTATCATAATAGCAAACTGATTGATGAAAAAATTCCACTAGTCCAGATGAAGTCTCAAATGACCACTAAAATTTCAGAATAGTACTCTCTGGATCAACATATTCAAGTTTCAATCAATTTCAGCAAAACTTGAGTTAAAACATTTCCATCTTTCCAAATGTATTTGTAATGACAGAACTCTAACAATGACGAACTTTCAGAAAACCCTATCCATCTTTCCACATGTATTTAGACCGACACAACTCCAACCACGACAGACTTTTGGTAAATCAAACCCATCTTTCCAGATGTAATTAGATTGACACAACTCCAACCACAGCAAACTTTCGGTAAATAAAATCGATCTCTCCAAATGTATTTCGACTGGCACAACTCTGATCACAACAAACTTTCAGCAAATCAAAACCACAATCCTTAGAAAAAGGTAAAGAAATTCACTTTCGTCACATTAAAATAGCATCAATAAATTCCAAAAAAAATGACAGTATTAGCTGTTAAATTTCAAAAAGAAGCTGACAATATTGGTATGGATGCTAAGACAGAAATAAAGATGTCACTGAATCACTCATAACCTATGAGCAACACCACAAATTTCCATATAGAGAAATTCCATCTACTGCTCGAGATAGAAGGCAAAGTTATGGCCGGCAGCTTCCACGGTTACTAACCGACAGATGTAATCACAACCCAAGCCAGAACCTCCTAATTGTCATTCACAACGCAGAAACGAAACAACGACACGATCATTTTAAAAATCTAAAAAACAAAGGAATTCTTTTTAGCATTGGCCAAATGAGTCTGGAGTGACCATAAAAACATAATTTCAACTTACCCACTTAAAACTCAGCATCATAAAAATAAAAAATAAAAACTAAAAAATAAAAATCTAAATCAGTACTCCATAAAGCCCTAAAGAACCCCAAACTTCAATCAATAACAACCATCTTTTTGCCTGATCTCCGACCTCCAATTAAACTAAAAAAGAACTGGTGAATGAATCGACTTTATTATTAGAGAACTGCTAAAGGAATCGATTTTAGTGGTACCTGAAGCAGAGACGTTGTTGGACAGGCTCTCCGCCTTGACCCGAGCGCCCCAGCAGTTCCCCATCAAGAACAACTGTCGAGATCCGATCCCTCCTCGGATGCCCCTAACAAGCCTCGCCCCCACCAAGAAGACGAGAAAACCCGACGGAAACCAGCGAATCGAACCAAAAGACGTTCTTTTCTACAGAAAGTGAGGCCAATGAATCCACCAAAGCAACCCCTCGAGCGTGCGAGAAAGCGAGCCGATCACCACGTGAAACCCACCTCCCTGGAAGGCTCGGACTCAACACGAGAAAAAGATTTGAGACGCGAAATGATCGAAATCACGAATAGAGAGAAGCATAGAGATCAGAGGAGGAGAGAAAGAAGCCCAAAGGTGGCTCCTTTTTCTTTCTCTCGTTCCTTTTTTCCCCCTGGAGCTATCCTTTTAGACCTTCCCGAAGGTCGACCTGGCTTACCTTCTCTCTCACCACGTAGAAAGAGACGGGGGGGGGGGGGGGAGGGGTAGAGGGGGGCAAGGTGAGCGGAGTTGGAAGGTGGGAAGCATTAATGGCCGATGGTCCCCGGCTCGGGACTGAGCTTATCTGCTCTCATCGCGATACCTGAATACACTCCCCAGATACGATCCCCGGCTTGCTAAAAACCAGGGGATGAGATCCGAATTTCCGGTTCGACGGCGCGGGTGGATGTTTCTGACCGAAATTTCCAGTTTAACCTCAGACATCTAACCGGCTTTTAGACTTTAGTCGGTTTTTGAGCTGTCGGAGACGAAGCGTGGGGGAGGTGAACGAGATTGTACCGTTCCTTTGGATTTTCCTTTTTTTCTAAAGTTTCTCTCTTTTGATTATTGGTGGCGTACATAGGCGTTTCTCTTCGTAACAGCTATCCTGGAAGTAGGTCGGTGAAGCCTACACCGTCGGATGGGAATCGGATGGACAGACACGCCATGGCGGGCGGCGCACCGGAAGCTCCGTGGTTTCCGCTGGACCCGGTTTCCGTGCCGCCCCTTGCCTGAACTGTACAACAATGAAATCCGTGCGCGCGATGCACGGGAGGATAATGAAAATATAAATATAAATTTACATAATGAAAATGAATGGTTATTTTTAAAATAAAATAATTAATTAATAATAATAAAATATATTTAATAATTGACTGGCACTTTAATCTTTCCAACCATTTTGATCACAATGACAACAACATAAATTTTTATAATTTATTGCATATTAAATTTAAATAAAACTCAACGTGAAGTAATTAAGGAGATCTTCTATATTTTTAAAAAAATAATAAAAGTTTCTATATTTTTTATAATAATTAATAAGATATTTTATTTCAAAATAATTAAAATTTTCAATAGATAATTTTAATTATTTTTTTGTCATAATTTTTTCTAAAAAAAGAAAAAAATTTATTAGTTGGTGATATTTCTAACCATTTGACTCTAAATGAATAATTTTAAATATTTTTTAGAATTTTTATGTTTCTAAAATAGATTATACTTTTCTAAAATATTTTCTACATGAAGATCGTGGATGGACACTTTTCTACTAGCAGATATTTTTAAAACAATCTTAAATATAATTTTAACATATTTAAATAACTTGAATACATATAGATATGTTTACTATACTTAAAATAATTTATGTATTTTCTAAAATTAGTACATTCCTAAAATGATTTATGTATTTCCTAAAGTAATTTTCATATGAAGATTATAAATGGATGTTGTTCTATTATTATATTTTTTAAAATAATTTTAAATAGTTCTAAACATTTTTCTAATATATAATAGTACTAATAAGAATGTAAATTATTTGGGATAAACCTCGCTTTCATCGAAGTCCAGTATGATGCTTAGCCTAATGTAACTGGTAATTATAAAAGAACTTCGATCGAAAATTCTCTAGCAGCCGAACTCCTTCCGAACTTCTCTTTTAATCAGATTTTTTCAGAAGCTGAACTCCTTCCGGACTTCTCCTTCACTCGAATTCTCCAGGAGTCGAACTTTTTTTGGACTTCTCTTTCAGTCAGATTTCTTCAATAATCAAATTCCTTCAGGAGCTGAACTCCTTTCGGACTTCTCCTTCAGTCGAATTCCTCTAGCAGTCGGATTTCTTCAGAACTTCTCCTTTAGTCGAATTCCTCCAGGAGTCGAACTCCTTTTGGACTTCTCCTTCAGTCAGATTTCTCCAGCAGTCGAATTTCTCTAGGACTTCTCCTTCGGTCGAATTCCTCCAGGAGCCAAACTCCTTCCGAACTTCTTCTTCAGTCAGATTCCTCCAGGAGCCGAACTCCTTCTGGACTTCTCCTTCAGTCGACCTTCTCCACCAGTCAGACTCCTTCTGGACTTCTCCATCAATCGAACTTCATTCAGATTTCTCTAGTGGATTACTTTCAAATTTTAAGTAATATTCCTCTCGGATGATCTCCTCTAGCCGTATTTATTTTAAGAGTCCGAACTCCTCTGGAATTGACATATGTCAAAGCTCTTCAACCTACACCTGCTTCCTCCGAACTTTGACTATTAAATCTCAACAAACGGGCGACATCTCTCTCTGTAATAAATTTCATATGGCTCCGAGCGGCCCACTATCGGACGGTTACGACTATACAGGCTCCTATAAAAAAGAACCCTCCAGATATGTTTTCTCAAAGCTCTCTTCTCTTTCCCAAAATTCTACTGAGTTCTTTTCTGAGCACTCCATTTCTGTTGGTCAGAAGAGCTGACTTGATCGTTGGAGGGTCCTACCGGAGCCACCACCACCGACTCTGGATGGGACTTTATTTTGCAGGTCACCGACGGTGACCTCTTCTTCCCTAACTCCAACTCGATTCGGTATCAACCAGATTCTGCACCAACAGGATTGGCGCTAGAGGAAGGATCCTCTGTTCCTGAGGTACTCTTATTCTTAAATGAGTGCTCAGTCGATCTTATGGATCTTCTTCTTCAAGGTTCATCTACATTCTCTCCCTCAATCTCAAGAAATGCCTCCAAAGAAGATGACTACCCGAAGATCTACCACTTCTACCATCATATCTAAGCTAGATCCATCCATTCCTACTCCATCGCCAATGCTTCAGTCTCCTCCTCCACCGACTGCCACGGTAGATCTAGAGTAATTTAATCTACTGATACAGCGGATTTAGGGCCTCATCGAAATAGTGCAGACCGTGCGGCAACCTTCGGTGGCAGTTCCACCAGGAAACTCACCATCGGGATGTCAGGAACCATCCCAAGGAGGAGCACTTGGGCTAGCATACCCGTCGCCCCTGGAAAGAAAAAATAGAGAGTAGAGTATCCTTGTTCGGATCATGATTCTTCTTCAGAAGAGATATTCTCCATCTACAGTCAGAAGCCTTCCAAGATCTGTGATCGAGATAACGTCCTCGATCAAAAACTACAAAAGATGGACCAACGGATTGAGAAACTCCATCATATTGCCTCGGCTCACCATGATGACGTCTACACCGATCCTCCTTTCTCTCCTCGAATTATGCAAGAGCCCGTTCCGCCGAACTTCAAGCTTCCCCAATTTGAAAGCTACGATAGAACCTCTGATCCGATCGATCATCTGAAGGCTTTTCGAACCATGATGCTGCTCCATGACGCACCAGACGCTATCTTATGCCGAGTTTTTTCGTCTACCTTAAAGGAAGCAGCAAGAAACTGATACTCGGCATTGAAATTGGGTACGATCTTCTCTTTTGATCAGATGAGCCATCAGTTTGTGGCTCATTTTGTTAGCAGCCGGCGTTTCTGCCGAGGTTTGAATTTTTTGATGAATATCAAGTAGAAGGAGGGAAAATCTATCCAGACTTATGTCATTCGATTTAATATTGCTGCATTGAAGGTCCGGAACCTGAACCAATCTATTGCAATGGCCACACTCAAAGATGGCCTTCAGAAGAATGATTTATTATTCTCATTGGAGAAGAAGTACCCCAAGAACTTTGCCGATCTGCTAGCTCGGGCTGAAGGATATGCCCAAGCAGAAGAAGCCTTCAAGTTGAAGGATAAGGAAGCCGCAGGAGAGCGGCAGGTGGGTGAGTCTAATAGACCCATCGCTGATGGAGAGTTGAATGAAGTTCGATCGTGCTCACGGACTCCCCTCGAGCACAAGGGAGCCCGAACTCCTTCTTGAGCTCATCGTCAAAGAAGTTCCGACAGAAGGATGCGAAGAAGTTCTTCCCTCAGAAGGTTCCACAATTATGCCTCTCTTAATGCTCCTAAAACTCAAGTTCTGATGGAAATTAAGAATCAACTACCAAGACTAGAAGAATTACAATCTCCCCTAAACAAGCGTAATCGAAGCAAGTACTGTTTGTATTATCATGATCACTGCCACGATACTGAAGAATGTATTCAGCTCCAAGACGAGATTGAGGAGCTCATCAGGAGAGGTCGGTTGGGTCGATTACTCGGACGTCGGTCTGAAGCAAGAGAAGATCAGCCAAGGGTGCTACCACAGCTAGAACCGCCAATGAGGGAGGAACAACGAGAAGATCGGTCATCTCTCGACATCATCAATACTATCTCTGGGGGTTTTAGTACTTTGACGAGCTGCCATCTTTCAGCCTTAGAGCTAGGAGAAGCTTGCCCCAAATTGGGAAGGTCTGTATGAAATAGAGGAGGTCGTCCGGCCTAAAACTTATTACCTAAAGAAGCTCGGAGGAACAACGCTCCTACGATCTTGAAATTCAAAAAATTTAAGAATGTACTGCCAGTAATTTTCCTTCAATAAAACTTCTCCATTTCAATATTATTGTTTCTTGGTGCAAAAACTATGTGATGATAGAAAAGAAGTAATCAAAAATAGCCATGTTAGGAACAGGAGGAGAACCTCATCCTAACATGAGCAAGTCGAAGACCTACAGTTATTTAAGATATGAGGAGAATCTCATCCTAACATAAGCAAACTCGAAGGCCTCATTCATTTTAGACGAGGTAAGGAGAGAGGCCCTGACAACAATCCTAATATGCCCCTATAGTTCATTAGAAACAGAAAGAGAATCTCATCCTAACATGAGCAAAGTTGAAGACCTCATCGATATAAGACAAGATGAAGAGAGAGACCATACTGATAATCCTAATGCACCCCCGTAAGCCATGTTAAGAATAAAAGGAAAGCCTCGTCCTAACATAAGCAAAAGTCAAAACCTCATAGACCAAAGACGTGGAGAAAAAAGAAGCTCGATGGAGAATTCCAACACATGCTTTTCCACAATAACCTGACTACGTCAAATGCGAAAAGAAAAGATCGACTACCGTATTAGATGGTCCCGCCTCCATGTCCTCTTTCTCCTCCTCCCAAAAGTCGAGGTCAACCTTGGGGAACCTTCGGGCTATCCTATCTTAGCACACTTCCTGTTCAAACTCAATAGGAGATAAGATCTTCTCCAAGTTTCAACCTCAACAGAAAATAGGATCTCCTTCAACCTCAACAGGAGATAAGATCTCTCCCGAGTTTGAACCTCGACTGGAGATAAGATCTCCTCCGAGCTTCAACCTCAATAGGAGATAAGATCTTTCCCAAGTTTTAATCTCGGCTGGAGATAAGATTTCTCCCGAGCTTCAACTTCAATAAGAGATAGGTTCTTGTTCAACCTCGATCGGAGATATGATTTTTTCCGAGCTTCAACCTCACCAAAAGATAAGATCTCCTTCAACCTCCATAGGAGATAAGATCTTCTTCGAGTTTCAAACCTCACTAGGAGATAAGATCTCTTCCGAGCTTCAATTTCAACAGGAGATAGGATCTTCTTCAACCTCGACCGAAAATAAGATCGCCTCTGAGCTTCAATTTTAACAGGAGATAAAGATCTCCCCGAGCTTCAACCTCATCAGGAGAAAGATATCCTTCAACCTCAATAGAAGATAAGATCTTCTCCGAATTTCAACTTCAGCTTGAGATAAATCTCCCCCGAGCTTCAACTTCAACAGGAGATTGGATCCCTTCACCCTCAGTGAAATAAATCTTCCTCGAGCTTCAACTCAACAGGAGATAAGATCTCTCCGAGTTTCAACCTCAACATGGAGATAAGATCTCTCCCGAGCTTCAATCTCAGCTGGAGTAAAATCTCCTCCGAGCTTCAACTTCAACAAGATAGGATATCCTTCAACCTCGGCGGAGATAAGATCTTCCATGAGCTTCAACCTCATTAGAAGATAAGATCTCCTTCAACCTTAATAGGAGATAAGATCTCTTTCGAGTTTCAATCTCGGTTGGAGATAAGATCTTTCCGAGCTTCAACCCAGGAGAGATAAGATCTTCCGAGCTTCAACCTCGACTGGAGATAAGATCTCCCCCGAGCTTCAACTTCAATAGAAAATAGGATCCCTTCAACCTCGGTCGGAGATAAGATCTCCTCGAATTTCAACCTCGGCTGGAGATAAGATCTCCCCCGAGCTTCAAAACTTTAATAGGAGATGGATCTTCTTCAACCTCAATCGAAGATAAAATCTTCTTCGAGCTTCAACCTCAACAGGAGATAAGATCTCCCCGAGTTTCAACCTCGCTGGAGACAAGATCTTCTCCGAGCTTCAACCTCAACAGGAGATAAGATCTCCGAGTTTCAACCTCGGCTGGAGATAAAATCTCCTCCGAGCTTCAACGCTAACATCAATAGAAGATAAGATCTTCTTCAACCCCGGCAGGAGATTAGATCTTCCCTGAGCTTCAACCTCAATGGGTGTAGAGCCTGAAAAAGGACTTCGACAGTTGTCTTTTTTGTACTTTCTTTCTTTCAAATTTCGAACTCGAGAGTGGGGGGACTATTGTTGGGGATAAACTCTCACTTCCGTCGAAGTCCAGTCTGATGCTCAACCTAATGTAATTGATAATCATAGAAGAGCTTCGATCGAAAATTCTCCAGCAGTCAAACTCCTTTCGGACTTTTTCTTCAGTCAGATTCCTCCAGAAGTCGAAGTTCTTTTGGACTTCTCCTTCAATCGGATTCCTTCAGGAGCCGAACTTCTTTTAGACTTTTTCTTCAATCAAATTCTCCAGCAGCCAAACTTTTTTCGGACTTCTCCTTCAGTCGGATTTCTCTAGGAGCCGAACTCCTTCCGAACTTCTCCTTCAGTCGGATTCCTCCAGCAGTCGGATTTCTCCAGGAGCTGAACTTCTTCCGAACTTCTTCTTCAGTCGGATTCCTCCAGGACTTCTCCTTCAGTCGGATTCTTTCGGGAGCCGAACTCCTTTCGGACTTTTTCTTCAGCTAAACTTCTCCACTAGTCGGACTCCTTCTGGACTTCTCCATCAGTCAAACTCTATCCGAATTTCTTCAGTAGATTACTTTCAGATTTCAAATAGTATTCCTTCCGAATGATCTCCTCTAGCCGTATTTTCTTTAGAAGTCCGAACTCCTCTGGAATTGACATATGTCAAAGCTCTTCAACCAACGTATGCTTCCTCCGAACTTCGACTATTAAATCTCAACGAACGGACGACACCTCTCTCCATAATAAATTTCATATGGCTCTGAGCGGCCCACTACCGGACGATTATGGTAATAAATTTTACATGGCTCCGAGCAGCCCACTACCGGATGGTTAAGGCTATACAGGCTCCGTCTATAAAAAAGAACCCTCCAGATACATTTTCTCCAAGCTCTTTTCTCCTTTCCAAAACTCTATTGAGTTCTTTTCTGAGTACTCCATTTCTGTTGGGCAGAAGAGCTGACTTGATCGTCGAAGGGTCCTGTCGGAGCCACCACTACCGACTTTCGGACGAAATTTTGTTTTACAGATCACTGACGGTGACCTCTTCTTTTCCAACTCCAGCTCAATTCGACGTCAACAAGATTCTGTACCAATATAAATCTTTAGAATTTTTTGCATTTCAAATTTAAATATAACTCAATAAAAAATAATTAAAAAATTTTTCTTTCTATAATATTATTAATAAGAGTTTCTATATTTTCTAAAATAATTAATATAATTTCTTATATTTAAAAAAATAATTAAAAAATTTCTACATAGAATATATTATTCTTCATAATAATTATGAGGCAAGCTTTATGGAATAATCTTTTTTTGTAAGAAATTTTAAATAAATGGTTTCAAATGATTTTTACCTCATAGATTTTTTTGAAAAAAAATGAGAAGAGGTCATATTTCTAATGGCATCCGATATGTGGATATACTAAATGGATAGTTTTAAATATTTTCTAAATTCTCTATGTTCTTAAAATAATTTTTATATTTATTGAGACAATAAATAAGAACATTTCTATTATTGCATTTTACCAAAATAAATTTAAATATTTTTTAAAATATTTTTAGTATATTTAGATAATTTTAATATTTATATATATATTTTTTTAATTTTTATAAATATTTAAAATAATTTTTTATATATTTTTTTATATTTTTTTGAAAAAAAAGTTCAATTTTTTCTCTTTTTTCTGTTTAGTATATATACACACATATAGAGAGAGAGAGAGAGAATCATGTTAAAATCAAATCAATCAAATTTGGATTCAAATACGGTCAGATCAAAATTCTATAATATGATCCTATCAATAATTCAAGTTATTGAATATGATTATATATCTCAAAACTGCTTATACAAAAAAAATCATATAATTTAAAGATCCCTAACTTATACATCAAGTAGTTAAAAATTAAATAAATTAAATATTTTTTTCATCACTTGATATATAGATTAGAAATTTTCATATCATATATATTTTAGTATATAAATAATTTTAAATTAATAAATTATATCCAATGGTTTGAATCATCAATATAAGACTCACATTATCCAATTTTAATTTGACTGAATCTAAACCCAAATTCGATTGATCTAATCTAAATATATATATATATATATATATATATATAGATCCTATATCAATAATTTAAGTTATTGAATATGATTATATATCTCAAAACTGCTTATACAAAAAAAATCATATAATTTAAAGATCCCTAACTTATACATCAAGTAGTTAAAAATTAAATAAATTAAATATTTTTTTCATCACTTGATATATAGATTAGAAATTTTCATATCATATATATTTTAGTATATAAATAATTTTAAATTAATAAATTATATCCAATGGTTTGAATCATCAATATAAGACTCACATTATCCAATTTTGATTTGACTGAATCTAAACCCAAATTCGATTGATCTAATCTAAAAATATATATATATATATATATATATATTAGATTATAATATATTCAATAACTGTCAACGCGTCAACAATCGTGCTCAAATGCATGCCATGGCCCTCTTTATCTGGTCTGTAGTGAGAACAGGGGTAGTCGGTGATCGCCTCATCAGCCGAGCCGCGAGTGGGGCGTGGGATGGTGGTTGGTGGAGGCTTGGAATGTGGTCACCGGGAGAAAGGGGAAGGCTTAAGGCTCTGGCTTGTTCGCGGGTGCCGTTGTCCGCTAGGAGATATTACTTGTAGTGGCATATTCCTTTTTGGAAGGGGAAAGCTAAAATTTCGGGACAACGGCATGGATTTTTGCTGGTTCACGTAACTAGGAGCAAGGGTCAAAAAAGGGCTACTACTTGGAGGAGAAGCACGGGATTCGGTGGGACCGCACCCACTTTGTCGAACTTTTGGGGCGTGGGGATGGGGGGTGGGTGGGTGCGCCAGATATGGGAAGAAAACCCACAAGATGACCTAAGCTGCTGAAGAAAGATGGTTATGTACATTGATGCCGCCTCAATTGCACTTAAGACCCATTGAAGTGCATCATGCTTGCCACATCGATACCTGCAACCATGTGACGCATGCCTATTTGTGTCATGGATCCATAAGCAGTAATTTTCATTAATAAGTTTTGGATATTTTTAAGTTGCTTGTTGTTTTTTTTGTTTTTTTTTTTTTTTTTTTTTTTTTTATTTTCTAGATTAGTAGATTATTGTTAATAGCTAGCAAAGTTGCTATTATGATAATATGAAAGAACAATTTGGTTTGCGGTAGTTTACTATTTAAGAGCCTCTATACATACAAAGCTAGAAAGTTGGTCGGTTATAACAATTAGTCTAAGAGAGTGCACCATTTATACTTAAGATAAAGAAGTTGCTGATTTACACTTAAACAATTCAACGTAGCCAAAAGTTTTATAGAACACAGATGGATTTTGATGAATGATCATTTTCTAGCCGTCAGCATAGAGAAAATGAAATTGAAGAAATGCATACTTTAAAAAATAGAATGTGTATTTCGATTTTAACTAGAAATATTAATTAAGGCTGAGGTCGTCGCTTAAACTAGGTGGACGGATACAATCTTGAAATTAGAATCATAAAAGTAAAGAAATGAGAGGAAAGAGCACTATAAGACCATAATGGAATAATCACATGATCGATTTTTTTCCAAATATAAGCATCTTTGCATCATAATTCTTGTTTATTTCATTAGATAGAAATATACGACAAACATATGCTAGTCCAGCTTATTGGCCAGTAAAAACTATCTGCTTACGCAAAGTGGATCAAATGGCTTAATTTACGAGAGATCCCGGATTTAGTTTGGGCACACCGAAAGAGACCACCATGTGGGCTTTCTACCTCAAACGCATCTTTTAATCCATGGGGATCAACGTGTGATTATTAAATATTATTGGTGCGAAATCTGATTGCCGTCAGAAAAGTGCTGGAGTCGAAGAAGACGAGATCGCCATCAGTGATCTACAAAATAAGTCTCGTCCAGAGTCCGAAATGGTAGCTCCGACAAGATCCTCCAATGGTCAAGTTAGCTTTTTCGACCAATAGAAATGAAGTACTCAGTCAAGAAAATTGCACAGTTTTCGAGAGGAAGAAGAGAGCATAGAGAAAATGTATCTAGAGGATCCTTTTATAGATGGAACCTGTAACAAACTGATAGTGACAACCATAACTATCAAGTAGTAGGCCGCTCGGGGCCATGTGGAGTTTGTTACGAAAGATAGTATTTATTATCGTGAGGTGACAGTCCATTTGAGATTTGATAGTCAAAGTTCGGAGGGATGGGCATCGGTTGGTGCCGTGTACGAGATCGAATTCGTGCGGAGACCTTCCTGAATTACTGCAGAAAGTTCGGCTGCTGAAGGAGTCTGGAAGAAGTTTGGCCGCTGGAGGAGTTCGGAAGAAATTCGACTGCTGGAGGAAGAATTTTCGATCGAAGCTCTTCTGTAATTATCAGTTACATTAGGCTAAGCATCAGACTGGACTTCGACGGAAACGGGTTTATCCCCAACAATAGTCTCCCTACTCCTGAGTTCGAAATTTGAAGGAAGGGAGGAAAAAGACGACGGCCGAAGTTCGATCCTAGGTTTTTACGCTTGTCTTACGCTTGTCAGGACGAGACGTTTCGATGTTTATCATGCTGGCACCGAAACTTTCTAAGTCTAAAATGAGTCCGAAAAGATGGTCCTTCGAATCTTCCATCGAAACTCTGCCACAGGTATGGCACCATAAAGACTCCGCCCATCGCCGCTCCTCTGTCATGATGAGTGGGATATGCGGCACACATTGATCGATCGAAGTCGATCCGCAATCATAACTGCTTCGGATTATCTCTAGCTATCTAAGGCCTTCTCCTATTGTTCGGAAGTCATCCCTACCCGAGTCTTCTTCTTCCTTCGACCCTCGTTCACCTTCTTCCCATGGGTCTCATCCTTCTCTCACCTTCCAGAACTTCGGATATCCTTTTAATTGATCCTCATCGCGTCCATCGTCCTTTCATTCTTTCTGGATAATTTAGGTCAATTTTCTAATCCTTCTCTTAGGTTATTCGTGCTTATCAGTTCTGGCTCCTTATTTTTTTGATTTTTTGATTTTTTTTTTGGGGGGCATTTCTTGGGGTTCATCTCGATCCGAATGTCTTCCAAAATCTTCTACTCCATTGGTTCGTGGGGCTCGTTCGGACCAATCTTCTTTGATTCTGCACCCCTAGCCAAGGTAGAACCCAGGAACATGTTCCGCTCGTCTTTTCCTCCAGACACCATCCCGTCCGTCCTTACCCCAGACGATCTTTCTCTGATCCGAATCTAATATAGAATCTCTTCAGAATATGATCTTGAATGGGTCAGTTCTCCTCCGATCGATCAATTTTGTTTGTACTTAGAAGCTTTGCGCACTGGGCTTAGACTTCCACTGCCTCCATTCGTAGTCATCCTCTTTCGATTTTTAAACATCCCCTTCGCATCTGTCGTACCGAACTCTTTTTGGTTCGTCATAGGTTTTCTCTCCCTCTGTCGATTGACCGAAGTCCAGTTGACCATTTCATTTTTTAGAAATTTTTATACCTTCAAGCGTCATCCTTCTACGAAGGATTGATGGTACTTTTTTTCCCAGATCGGCAAGAAAGGATTATTGAAAGGTGCCCCTTCTTCCATTCATAATTGAAAGAAAAAATTCTTTTTTGTACATTGCCCGACCTTGCCATTAGGTCTTCCTTCATAGGGTTATATTAGAGAGTCAGTTCATCGAGCTCCTAGCTTAGACGGAGCCGACCTTAATTCCTCCGACAAACTCAAGATGTACCGAGCTCGTCCTCTTCCTGACCTTCTAAAGGAATAGACCTTGTTCAACTTGGGTCTGAGTCTCCATGATCCTGCTGGTACATCTTTTGATTTTTGAATTCATATGATTTTGCGCACGTGTATTGCCACTGACCACTCTTCTTTTTCTGCTATAAAAATGGATGCATAAGCTGCCAAGATGCTTACCAAAGGGCTCTTCACCAAGAAGAGAAAAGGGAAGGTGCAAGAAGATGATTCAAAGAGGGCGAAGGTCGGTGTTTCTAGCTCCGGAGTCTCCGCCTCTACTACCACTACGTCCAAGGTCATCGTCGGCACTGAGATTGCCCCAACTACTGAGGTTGACACCACTCGCACAGGCCCGGTGCATTCCATGCCCTCAGGTCCCTCCAGTGGGGATCGGGTTTCGAAGCTCCCTATCAAAAAAGGTACAGGAGAGGGAAGAAAAAAGAAAGTCGTTATGAAGACGTCCTGCAAGGGTCGCTTAGACGGATTGGATGGCAATGACAACGAATGAGGGGAGGATCCCTTCGACAACCCAAAGATCATCCGGGATCTTGCCGATAGATTTGCCATGCAAGAGATGGTGGACTAGATGGCCGACCTAGACCCACGGCAGCTCATCTGGAGTTCTCTTGGAACCATCCTCAAGGTGATTGCTCCATTGCTCGACTCCTTTTCTCATCTGCACTTTTCTTCTTCTCTCCTTCTTCTTCTTTTTTCTTTTTTCTTTTTTAATACCAATTGTTTGTTGCAGTCGGATCACCAGATGCTCGCTCACATCAAGAGGGCACATCGTTAGGAGGTGAAGGCACAAAAGACCCAGGAGGACCTTCGAGCCGAGGTCCGCCATCTTCAAGAGATGGTCGACAAGGTCGAGCATCTTGTCGAGGAGAAGGCGGTGGACATCATAAGTCTTCAGGATGCGCTCCGTGAAGAGGAGTTAGCCTCGGCCGAACTAAAGGCCACACTGGCCCTGAAGGAGGAGAGGAGGAAGGAAGCCAAAAATAGGATCATCAAATTGGAGATTCAAATGACGAAATCAATCTCGAAGGCAATGATCCAGACCATGAAAGAGTTCAAGACCTCTCTCGAGATGCGAAACCTGAACGTCGAGTTCTGCTAGGAAGCGTTTATCAAGGGTTTCGAGCTCTGTGAAGATAGGGTAGCCCGAAGGTTCTTCAAGCTCGACCTCGGCTTTCTAGAGGAGGAAGACGATGTGGAAGTGGGACCATCTAATACTGTAGTCGACCTTTCCTTCGATAAGCTCGCTTTTGGCCCATCTGAACCTACCGTAGAGATGCCTAAACTAGTTTGAAAACCTGAGGCAGCCAAGAGCGATCTGGCTCCGCCCTCCAAGGTTGAGATCCTCGAGTAGTTGTACTTTTTTTTTATCTTATATAAAAAAATTTTGATTAAATAAAGTAAATTTTTTTCATACCCTTGAGCACTTTTCATATCTCGAATGCAGTCTCCCACCAACGCTGATCCACTACCTCAGGAGGTTTTGATAAAGCCCTTGATAATGAACTTAAGGAAGAAAGTTCATCTTCTGAGGAAGAAGTTGTAAAAGATGGAGGATGACCTTCGAGCCTCATGAAAAAAAGCTTCTGAGACGACTAAAGAGGTCACTCACCTCCGAGACTTGCATATGAAAGAAGCGGTGAGCTTCAGTATCCAGAAGGGTAGCTTCGAGAAGGAGGTCGCCGAACTCAAAAGAAATGCCAGCGACAAGTCCTGGGCACTGACAACGAAGATCAGTTCTTTTGAAGCTGACCTAAAGGATGTCGGAGAAAAGATTCTTCTAGAAGGGAGCTCGTCGTGGTCTATCGACAAGGTCCAGTACGATTGGGATTAGTCAATAAAGTTTTTTTAGCTTCAAAAGCAGCTGCAAGATACTGAGAATTGGCATAATAGCTACCGAGTGACCTGGACGGAGAAGATGTCCAGGCTTGAAGGGGAGCTCAAGGTTGCTAGAGACAAGACAACTTATCTTCGAAAGCGACTGCACAATAATCGGAGAGCCAGCACGAGTGGTGAGTCGAACGAGATGGCCTCCTTGAAGAGAACTGTTGGTGAGCTTTCAGAGGCGGTTGGAGCAGAGCATGCTGAGGTCCAATGGCTAAAGCTTCAACTCACCTGTGAACATTGGGCTGTCGAGGACATGGAGGCCTAGTCTGAAGTTTTAAGGAGACAGCAGCGAGAGCTCGAGGGTAAGTTTCAGCTTGCCAATAGAATGTATGTAGATGGTCTCTTCCAGAAGAAGGAGCTTGAGGAGGAGATCCTTAGGCTAAAGTAGATTTTGGTGATGGTCGGAGTCGGCAGTCCGAAGTTCGAAGAATCCAGTTCGCCTTAAAGCTTCGATCTTTTCCCCCTCTTTTTTTTTTCTTTTAGTGTAATCGGTCTTGTCGGCCTATGCTTTGCTTGTAATGAACTTATTTTTGTAATAGAATAATACATTTTCGCTATTTTCATTTCGCATGAACTCGAGGCCTATTTGCGGTTTTACCTTCTTTATCTCATTTTTTCTTTATCGTATTCTTATGAAATACTTATTGCGGATGCCGAGCTCATTGTGGACGTCGGGCTTGTTGTGAACGTCGAACTAGAACCTCTCTTGCAAATCAGGATAAGATTCTTTCTTTCGCATTTGACGTAGTCAGATCATCATGAAAAAATACGTGTAAGAATTCTCCACCAAGCTTCTTTCTTCTCCATATCTTCGATCTACGAGGTTTCGACTTTTGCTTATATTAGGATGAGGCTTTTCTTCTGTTCTTAACATGGCTTATGAGGGTGCGTTAGGATCGTCGATAGGATCTCTCCCTCCATCCTATCTTATATCGACGAGGTCATCGACTTTGCTTACGTTAGGACAAGATTCTCCTTCTATTCCTAATATGGTTCGTGGGGACGCATTTGGACCATTGACAGGACCTCTCCTCCCATTCTATCTTAAATGAACGAGATCTTCGATTTTGCTCACGTTAGGGCGAGGCTTTCCTCCTATTCCTAATGAACTATAGGGGCACATTAGGACCATTATTAGGACCTCTTTCCTCATCTCGTCTAAAATGAATGAGACCTTTGACTTTGCTTACGTTAGGACGAGGTTCTTCTCATATTTTTAATAGGCTATAGGGGTACATTAGGGCCGTTATCAGGGCCTCTCCCCTCATCTCATCTAAAATGAACGAGGCCTTCGACTTTGCTCACGTTAGAATGAGGTTCTCCTTCTATTTCTAATGGATTGTAGCAGTATATTAGGATCATTGTCAGAGCCTCTCTCCTCATCTCATCTAAAATGAACAAGGTCTTCGATTTTGCTCATGTTAGGATGAGGTTCTCCTCCTGTTCCTAACGGACTGTAGGGGCACATTAGGGTCATTGTCAGAGTCTCTTCCTTCATCTCGTCTAAAATGAACGAGGCCTTCGACTTTACTCATGTTAGGATGAGATTCTCCTCCTATTTCTAACGGACTGTAGGGACACATTAGGGCCATTGTCAGGATCTCTCTCCTCATCTCATCTAAAATGAATGAGACCTTCAACTTTGCTCACGTTAGGACGAGGTTCTTCTCCTATTCCTAACGGACTGTATTTATCGTGAGATCAAGTTTGGAGGATAGTTTCTCTTTATCACCGGTATACAATAAAGATTAGGATGTTGAAGTAGGAGGATTTCATTATAATCAAATCATCGATAATACATTCTCAGATTTTTTGAATTCTATGGTCGAGGTAGGTCTGCCCTCCCGAGTTTCTTCAAGTAGTACATCCTGGGTCGAACAACCTCCATGACCTCGTAGGGTCCTTCCTAATTTAGGGTAAGCTTCCTCTGACTCTAAGGCTGAGAGATGGCAGCTCGTCGAAGCACTAAATCCTCTATTCTAAATATTTTACCTCTGACTCTGGAGTTATAGTATCGGGCCACCCTTCGTCTGTAAGCTGCCATCCAAATTTGGGCTTTCTCTCTTTTTTCTTCTAGTAGGTCGAGGTTGGCTCTGAAGTCCTACGGATTATGCTGCTCGTTGGAAGTCACTACCCATGCCGATAAAAGTTTAAGTTCGATCAGAATGACTGTCTCTATTTCAAAAGCTAAGGCGAACGGTGTTTCTTTAGTCGACAGTTTTTGGATAGTGCGGTATGCCCAGAGAACATGATAGAGTTCGTCCGTCCAGGCTCCTCTTACTCTTTCGAATTTTGTCTTGATGCCTTGCAATAGGGTCTGGTTGGTCACTTCAGCTTTCTCATTTACCTGTAGATAAGCTACTGACGTGAAACAATGGAAAATATTTAGATCTTCACAAAACTCAACAAACCTCATCCCAGCAAACTATCGTCCGTTATCTATTATGAGAGTTTGGAGCAGACTAAACCAGCAGATGATTGACTTTCAGATGAAGTTCTATATCTTGATCTCGGTAATTTTTGCTAGTGGATCGGCTTTGACCCATTTAGTGAAATAATAGATTGCAACCAGGAGAAACTTCTGTTGTCCGAATGCCATTAAGAAAGAGCCAAGTATATCTATTTCCTACTGTACAAATGGCTAAGGTGTGCTTAGTGGAGTAAGCTCGAAGGCCGACTGTCTTTGTATATTTGCATTTCTCTGACAGCGGTCATATTTTTTGACATATTCTATAGAATCGTGGTACAAGGTCGACCAATAGTATCTTTGCCGAAGTAGTCTTTGTGACAGAGATCTGGCTCCTACATGACTTTCATAAATTTTCTCGTGCACTTTTTATAATGCAAAGTCAGCATTTAAAGGTCGGAGACATCTCAACAGTGATAGTGAATATGACCTGTTGGGGATAAATCCCGCTCCTGCCGAAGCCCGGCCCGACGCTCAGCCCAATGTAACCAGTAGCTGCTGAAGAGCTTCAGCGCCAGGCGCCAGGCCGAGCCCCTAAGACGGCCGAACTGCTTCGAGGCCGAACTCCCCTGCACCAAGGTTCGGCCGAACTGCTTAGAGGCCGAACTCCCTTGCACCAAGGTTCGGCCGAACCGCTTAGAGGCCGAACTCCTCTGCACCAAGGTCTCGGCCGAACTGCTTAGAGGGCGAACTCCCGCCGCCAGCCGAACTTCCTGACGGCCGAGCTCCTTGGACTCCAAGCGGCTGGACTTCTTCAGGAGACGGACTCCTCCCAGATGCCCGTTCGGCCATCCGAGCTCCTCCCGGGTTTTCCCTTCAGCTGAACTCTCCTACGAGCCCATGCAGCCGAACTCCTTCGAACCCCACGGCCGAACTCCTTTGGACTTTCCACGACCGAACTCCTTCGGACCGACTCCAGGCGGGTCCGTGCAGCCGAACTCCTTCGGGCCGATCCCAGGCAAGCCCGCGCAGCCGAACTCCTCCGGACCGACCCTAGGCGACCGAACTCCTCAGCGAGCCCTGGCCGAACCAACTAGCAACCGAAGTCCTTCAATTGTCCAGCCGGGCTTCTCGGGCCTCTCAGCGGCCGAACTCTACAGATGGCCGACCCTTCAGTCAGACGAACTCCCCCAGCTTCCCCTTCGGCCGAACTCTGTTACAAGTCCGAACTCCGTTGGATGAACCGTCGCCTGCAGCAAGACCGGACGGCGCCTTCCTTTCCGTACCGGACTCCATGTGGCCGACTGCTCGCCGGTATGGCTCCCACGACCTACCGGACGACGCCTTCCTTCCGTACCGGACTCCGTGCGGCCGACTGCTCGCCGGTATGGCTCCCACGACCTACCGGACGACGCCTTCCTCTCCGTACCGGACTCCATGCGGCCCACGGCTCGCCGGTATGGCTCCCACGATCTACCGGACGACGCCTTCCTCTCCGTACCGGACTCCATGCGGCCCACGGCTCGCCAGTACGGCTCCCACGATCTACCGGACGACGCCTTCCTCCCCGTACCAAGCTCCATGCTGCCCGACGACTCTCCGCCAGACGGCACAGCCGTCACCATCAACTAAGCTCCGCTATAAAAGGACCCCTCCCGACATACTAAGGCTAAGCTCTCTGAACTCTCGACTCTCTAAGCTTTCCTCCACATCTCTAAGCTCCGGAACTCATTCCGAGCACTCCATTACTGTTGGCCGGAAGCTAACTTGACCGTCGGAGGGTCCTGCCGGAGCCACCACCCCACCGGTTCCGGACGGGACTTCGTTTTGCAGGTCCCCGGCGGCGCCCAGCGGCCTCGATTGCGGCGGCCTCCGGCGGCGACGGATTTCTGCACCAACAGATTGGCGCCGTCTGTGGGAACAAGGGACTGAACCTTCGAGGTTCCCTTGTTCTTAAAGGAGTGCTCGGCGACGATTTCCCTCCCCTGCTCCGGATCTCTCTCCTCCCTCTTCAGTATTCCTTTTCTGAAAAGAAAAATGCCTCCCAGAAGAACCTCGACCCGGAGGTCGGCAGCCTCCGCGGCCCGATCCCGTTCGGGTCCGTCCGCTCCCACTCCGGCCCCGGCGACGCGGGCCCGCTCCGTACTCGCGGTAGATGCGGAGCGGTTCGACCTGCTTGCCCAGCAGGTCCGCGATCTTACGGAGGCGGTGCAGGCAGTGCAAGCCACGCATTCGCGAGGTCCAGCGCCCACTCGACCGGCGCGGGGTTCCCCGGAGCCCGGGAATCCAGTCCAGGAGCGACCGATGTGGGCTACCCAACCTCCGGCCCTCGGGAGAGAGGGGCAGCCGGCAAAGAGCCCCTGCTCGGACCGCGGCTCAACCCAGGGAGAAGCTTCGCACCCCTTCCGCGAGAAGACCTTGGGGATTAAGGATCGCGAAGATTTCCTGGACCAAAGGCTCATGGAGATGGGACGGCGCATAGAAGAACTTCGTCGTACTCCTTCCTCCCGCGGTAACGATATTTGCACTGATCCTCCCTTCTCACAGAAAATTATGCAGGAACAGGTACCACCGAACTTCAAGTTCCCGCATTTCGAGAGCTACGATGGGACCACTGACCCGGTCGACCATTTGGAGGCCTTCAGGACGACGATGTTACTTCATGGCGCGCCTGATGCCATTTTGTGTCGGGCTTTCCCTTCTACCCTCAAGGGAGCCGCTAGGAATTGGTACTCGGCGCTTAAGCCGGGCACCATCCTGTCGTTTGACCAAATGAGTCAACAATTCGCGGCCCACTTCGTCAGCAGCAAACGGCCGCGCAGAGGCTCGGATTCCCTGTTGGCCATCAGGCAAAAAGAGGGGGAACCCATCCGGGCTTACGTCACCCGGTTCAACACTGCCGCGCTGGAAGTCCGGAACCTGGACCAATCAGTTGCTATGGCCGCCCTCAAGGGCGGCCTTCAGAAGAACGACCTGCTGTTTTCCCTGGAGAAGAAATATCCCAGGGACTTCGCTGACATGCTAGCTCGGGCCGAAAGCTATGCCCGGGCAGAAGAGGCTTTCGAGGCCAAGGATGGTGAAGCTCGCGACAAGCGACGAGTAGGCAGAGCGGGAAGGCCTGCCGAGGAAAGAAAGCGCACCGAAGCCTGGCCGCGTTCCCGAACTCCCCCTGGTCGCGGGCGTGCCCGGACTCCACCTCAGGCTCGGGGGCGGGAAGCCACCGACGGAAAGGCGCGCCGAAGTTCCTCCTCGGCACCGAAGTCCCACCCGACGCCGAGGTTCCCCCCGGCGCCGAGGTTCTCCCCTCGCGACGAGGTCCTCCCCGCGCCAAGGTTCTCCCCTCCGACGGCGTTTTCACAGCTACGCCCCCCTCAACGCCCCGAAGGCTCAAGTGCTGCTGGAGATCAAGGGACGACTTCCGGAGCCGGAGAGGATGCGTTCCCATCCCAGAAAACGCAACCCCAACAAGTTCTGCCTTTACCACCGTGACCACGGTCACGATACCGAGGAGTGCATCCAGCTCCAGGACGAAATCGAGGAGCTGGTCCGGCGGGGCAGGCTTGGCCGATTCCTGCGAAGACGATCCAAAGAGCAGGAAGATCGGCCAGAGAATGTTGCCACCGATTGGGGAAGATCGGCAAGGAGGACCGGCCGTCTCTTGGCGTCATTAACACCATCTCGGGAGGACCGCAGCAGGGAAAGACCGACGAACCCGAGGGATCGGCAAAGAGGCAGAGGACCTCGGAGCCCGTGACCTTCACCGAGGCAGACGCCCAGGGGATTTCAGATTTCCGCACAACGACGCGGTTGTAATCTCTTTAAACGTCGCTGATTATGATGTACGCCGCGTCTTGGTGGATAATGGAAGTTCGGCGGACATATTGTTTTACGATGCCTTCTTGAAAATGTCCCTACCTGACACCCGCTTAGGGACCTGTAAATTCCCCCCTGGTGGGATTTGCTGGACACGCCGTTCCGGTCGAAGGCATGGTAATGACTTTGGCGGTGACGGCGGGCCGATCCCCAAAATCGGCCAAGGCGCGGATCGACTTTTTTGTCGTAAGGACCCCGTCCGCCTATAATGCAATCCTTGGGCGACCAGGCCTTAAACGCGCTACGGGCGGTAGTATCAACCTACTACTTAAAGGTAAAAATTCCCGACGAGCCATGGAGTCGGCGAAGTCAGAGGAGACCAAGCCCTGGCAAAGTACTGCTACTCAATCACCCTGCGCGAGGGAGACCGGCCCGACCCTTGCCTTGTTGACAGACTGGACGTCCGCGACGACCTCGCTGAAGAACGGGGCAAACCTGCGGAAGACCTCGTCCCTGTGTCCTTACGCGATGGAGACCCGGGGCATGAGGTGCGGATCGGCTCCAACCTAGCGGCCGAGGTCAAGGGACAGCTCGTCGCCTTCCTCAGAAGGAATGCGGACGTCTTCGCCTGGGCCCCGACGGATGTACCGGGGATCGACGCCGATGTCATAGAACATCGGCTGGCCATCGACCCAAGGCACCGACCCGTCAGAGAAAAATTACGCCGCCAAGCCCCAGAAAGACAGAAGGCGGTAGCCGAAGAAGTGGATAAGCTCCTTGAAGCTGGACTCATCCGGGAGGTCAACTACCCGACCTGGGTCTCGAACGTGGTCCTCGTCAAAAAAGCAAAACAACAAATGGAGGATGTGCGTCGACTTCAAGAAGCTGAACAAAGCCTGCCCAAAGGACAGCTACCCCCTGCCGAGGATCGATCAACTGGTGGACGCAGCCTCGGGCCACGAGCTCCTTACTTTTATGGACGCATTTTCTGGTTATAACCAGATACGCATGGCGCCCGAGGATGAAGAAAAGACCACCTTTATTACTGACCGAGGTCTTTATTGTTACAGGGTCATGCCTTTCGGACTCAAGAATGCAGGAGCCACTTACCAGCGCTTGGTCAACAAGGTCTTCAAGGGGCAGATCGGCCGCAACATGGAGGTGTACGTGGACGACATGCTGGTCAAAAGCCAAGCCTCGACGGACCACCTCGCCGACCTTGAAGAAACTTTCGGTGCACTTAGGAGGCACAAGATGAAGTTGAACCCGACCAAATGCGCCTTCGGCGTGACCTCCGGAAAATTTTTAGGATTCCTGGTGTCGAAACGCGGAATCGAGGCAAACCCCGAGAAAATCCGAGCCATCCAGGAGATGACTGCCCCGAAGACAATTAAGGAGGTTCAGCGCCTGGCTGGGAAGGTGGCGTCCTTGAACCGCTTTGTCTCAAGGTCGGCCGAGCGGTGTCTGCCTTTCTTCCAGGTCCTCAGGCGATCGAAAGATTTTTGCTGGACAGCGGAGTGCAAACAGGCATTCGAAGAGCTTAAAAACTACCTCGGCGCGCCTCCACTGCTGGCAAAGCCCGAACCTGGAGAAGGGCTGCTCCTATACCTAGCTGTCTCTCCAATGGCCCTGGCGGCTGTCCTGGTCAGGGAAGACGCGAAGGCGCAACAACCAGTCTATTACGTGAGCCGAGCCTTGAGGGACGCGGAAACCAGGTACTCCAAGTTAGAAAAACTGATTTACTGTCTTCTGATCGCAGCCAGGAAGCTCCGACCTTACTTTCAGGGGCATACCATCACGGTCCTCACGGACCAACCATTAAGAGCCGTCCTCCACCGCGCAGACGCTTCAGGAAGAATCGCCAAATGGGCGATCGAGCTCACGGAGTTCGACATCAATTACCGGCCCAGGCCATCGATCAAGGCTCAGATACTGGCGGACTTCGTGCTGGAATGCACCGCACCAGTTGAAGCCGAGCTTGAATCAAGCGAGACTATCATCAGTGGGAGACCAGGCCCCGACGAAGCCGAGCTGTGGCGGTCGAGCTTCCCTGAAGAAAGGGCCGACCTCCTTGAAGGCGCCTGGGTTCTGCATGTGGATGGCTCATCCAACTCTAGCGGGGCCGGCGCTGGGCTGGTCCTGGTTAGCCCCGAGGGGATCGTCACCGAGTACGCATTGCGCTTCGAGTTTCCCACAACCAACAATGGGGCCGAGTATGAAGCGCTGATAGCCGGGCTGCAGATAGCCAGGGAATTGAAGGTGGGTCGGCTTCAAGTCTATAGCGATTCCCAGTTGGTGGTCGGTCAGGTCGGCGGCAGCTACGAGGCGCGGGAGGAAAGCATGGTGATGTACCTCGGGAAGGTGAAGAACTTAATACCAGCCTTCGACAGCTTCGACATTCGGCACATCCCAAGGACCGGGAATACAAGGGCCGACCTCCTCTCCAAGTTGGCCACCTCTGCCCCGGCCGAACTACCAAAAGAGGTGTTTCTGGAAACTCTGAAGCGCCCGACCACCGAAGAACCTCCGGCCGTCCTGCGGACGGACTTCGAGCCCAGCTGGATTGATCCGCTAATCGCCTACCTCGAAGAAGGGGTTCTCCCCCTGCGATCGGAGAGAAGCTCGGAAGCTCAGGAGTCAAGCCTCCCTGCTACGTCTTGTACGAGGGCAAGTTATATAAAAGGTCGTACTCCCTCCCGTTGCTGAGAGGTGCCTCCGACCCTCTGAAGCCTGCATCGCGCTACAGGATGTCCACGAAGGGCTCTGCGGAAGTCACGCGGGAGCCAGATCCCTATCGCAAAGACTACTTCGGCAAGGGTATTACTGGCCGACCCTACTTCGTGATTCCACGGAATACGTGAAGAGGTGTGACCGCTGCCAGAAGAACGCCAGCGTGCAAAGGCAGCCGGCATCCGAACTCACTCCGCTCACTGCACCCTGGCCCTTCGCGCAGTGGGGGATGGACATCCTCGGCCCCTTCCCAACAGCGTCCGGACAACGGAAGTTCCTCCTGGTCGCGATCGACTACTTTACCAAGTGGGTCGAGGCGGAACCACTAGCGAAGATCACCGAGGCCAAGGTGCAGGACTTCGTCTGGAAGACGCTGATCTGCCGGTTCGGTCTGCCCCGAGCTCTCATAACCGATAATGGGCGACAGTTCGCTGGAGCCCGGTTTGCCGAGTTCTGCGAAGGACTAAACGTCTCCCACCACTTCACATCGGTGGCTCATCCGCAAGCCAATGGGGAAGCCGAAGTGACCAATCGGACCCTGCTGCAAGGCCTCAAGACGAGGCTCGACAGGGCAAAAGGGGCCTGGGTAGACGAACTCTACCACGTTCTCTGGGCATACCGAACAACACAGAGGGTACCGACCGGCGAGACACCCTTCGCCTTGGCCTTCGGCACCGAGGCAGTCATCCCGATCGAGCTCAAACTCCCGTCTGCTCGAATCGTGGGCTTCAACGAGCAACTCAACTCCCAGGACCTCAGAACCAACCTCGACCTACTGGAAGAAAGGAGGGAGGTAGCCCGCATCCGAATGGCCGCCTACCAGCGGAAGGTGGCTCTCGGTATCACAATTCCAGAGTCAAAAGCAAGGCGTTCAGAGTTGGGGACTTTAGTGCTCCGACGAGCAGCAGCAGTCTCCCAGCCCCAGAATCAAGGGAAGCTCGTCCCAAATTGGGAAGGTCCGTACGAAGTGGTAGAGGTCATCCGACCTGGTACCTATCGCCTAAAGGAGCTCGGAGGACTAGCGCTTCCCCGACCTTGGAACTCAGAAAACCTGAGAATGTACTACCAGTAGTTTCCCTCAATAAAACCTCGTTGCTCGACACTATCGTTTCAGGGTCACTGGGGAAAAAGCGAGCGGAAATGCCCCCACAGCCGGCTAGGAACAGGAGGAGAACCTCGTCCTAGCGTGAGCAAAGTCGAAGGCCCCGTCCACAAAGGACGGGATGGGGGGAGAAGCGAGGACGACGGTCCTCATGTGCCCCCACAGCCGGCTAGGAACAGGAGGAGGAACCTCGTCCTAGCGTGAGCAAAGTCGAAGGCCCCGTCCACAAAGGACGGGATGGGGGGAGAAGCGAGGACGACGGTCCTCATGTGCCCCCACAGCCGGCTAGGAACAGGAGGAGGACCTCGTCCTAGCGTGAGCAAAGTCGAAGGCCCCGTCCACAAAGGACGGGATGGGGGGAGAAGCGAGGACGACGGTCCTCATGTGCCCCCACAGCCGGACTAGGAACAGGAGGAGGAACCTCGTCCTAGCGTGAGCAAAGTCGAAGGCCCCGTCCACAAAGGACGGGATGGGGGGAGAAGCGAGGACGACGGTCCTCATGTGCCCCCACAGCCGGCTAGGAACAGGAGGAGAACCTCGTCCTAGCGTGAGCAAAGTCGAAGACCCCGTTCATGAAGGACGGGATGGGGGGAGAAGCTCGGACGACGGTCCGGATGTGCCCCCACAGCCCGTTAGGAACAAGAGGAGAACCTCGTCCTAACGTGAGCAAGGTTCAAGGCCTAGCCACAGAGTCTACGGCAAGCTTCACTACAGAAGACGAGGTCTCCTTCGGACCTCAGCTTCAACTTCGGTGTCAGCATCAGCGGGAGATGGGATCTCCCCCAAGCGATCATAACCTTGACTGCGAAAGAGGAGGTCTCCCCCGAATCGACTTCGGTTGATGAAGGCGATGTCAACTCCGACCCTGACCACGGGGGGCGACATTGACTCCGGCCTCAACGACGACTTCACCAATTTTGGCTGGAAATGAGTCCCACTTCAACTCCAAACATCGACTGGGGATGAAACCCCCCCCCCCCGAGCTTCAGCTGCAACCAATGCGGAGCCTGGAAGAAGACTTCGGCAGTCGCCTGTTTTGGTACTCCCTTCCTTCAATTCTTGAACTCGGGAGTGGGGGGGCTATTGTTGGGGATAAATCCCGCTCCTGCCGAAGCCCGGCCCGACGCTCAGCCCAATGTAACCAGTAGCTGCTGAAGAGCTTCAGCGCCAGGCGCCAGGCCGAGCCCCTAAGACGGTCGAACTGCTTCGAGGCCGAACTCCCCTGCACCAAGGTTCGGCCGAACTGCTTAGAGGCCGAACTCCCCTGCACCAAGGTTCGGCCGAACCGCTTAGAGGCCGAACTCCTCTGCACCAAGGTCTCGGCCGAACTGCTTAGAGGGCGAACTCCCGCCGCCAGCCGAACTTCCTGACGGCCGAGCTCCTTGGACTCCAAGCGGCTGGACTTCTTCAGGAGACGGACTCCTCCCAGACGCCCGTTCGGCCATCCGAGCTCCTCCCGGGTTTTCCCTTCAGCTGAACTCTCCTACGAGCCCATGCAGCCGAACTCCTTCGAACCCCACGGCCGAACTCCTTTGGACTTTCCACGGCCGAACTCCTTCGGACCGACTCCAGGCGGGTCCGTGCAGCCGAACTCCTTCAGGCCGATCCCAGGCAAGCCCGCGCAGCCGAACTCCTTCCGGACCGACCCTAGGCGACCGAACTCCTCAGCGAGCCCTGGCCGAACCAACTAGCAACCGAAGTCCTTCAATTGGTCCAGCCGGGCTTCTTCTGGGCCTCTCAGCGGCCGAACTCTACAGATGGCCGACCCTTCAGTCAGACGAATTCCCCCAGCTTCCCCTTCGGCCGAACTCTGTTACAAGTCCGAACTCCGTTGGATGAACCGTCGCCCGCAGCAAGACCGGACGGCGCCTTCCTTTCCGTACCGGACTCCGTGCGGCCCGACTGCTCGCCGGTATGGCTCCCACGACCTACCGGACGACGCCTTCCTCTCCGTACCGGACTCCATGCGGCCCACGGCTCGCCAGTATGGCTCCCACGACCTACCGGAACGACGCCTTCCTCTCCGTACCGGACTCCATGCGGCCCACGGCTCGCCAGTGCGGCTCCCACGATCTACCGGACGACGCCTTCCTCCCCGTACCAAGCTCCATGCTGCCCGACGACTCTCCGCCAGACGGCACAGCCGTCACCATCAACTAAGCTCCGCTATAAAAGGACCCCTTCCGACATACTAAGGCTAAGCTCCCTGAACTCTCGACTCTCTAAGCTTTCCTCCACATCTCTAAGCTCCGGAACTCATTCCGAGCACTCCATTACTGTTGGCCGGAAGCTAACTTGACCGTCGGAGGGTCCTGCCGGAGCCACCACCCCACCGGTTTCGGGCGGAACTTCCTTTTGCAGGTCCCCGGCGGCGCCCAGCGGCCTCGATTGCGGCAGCCTCCGGCGGCGACGGATTTCTGCACCAACATGACCTTTTATACAACTTGCCCTTATACAAAATATATTGGGATGCTTGATTCCTGAGTTTTCGAGCTTTTTTTGGATCATGAGGAAGAACTCTCTCTTCGAGATAGGCAACTAACGGATCAATCCAGCTCGACTCGAGCTCCATCTGTATAACAAGCTGTGATTCTTCTGAGCTTGGATCTTTTAGAGTTTCAAAAAATACTTCTTTAGACAGTTCGACTAGGGCGAAAGTGGCCAATTTAGAGAGGAGGTCGGCTCTTGTATTTTCTGCTCTCGAAATCTGTTGAATATCAAAATTATCGAAGATCGAAGTCAAATTCTTTACCTTCTCAAGATATTTCATCATACTTTTCTTTCGTACTTCATAGTTGTCACTAACTTGACCGACTACTAATTGAAAATCACTGTAAACTTGAAGTCGATCTATTTTTAACTCTCTTGCTATTTTTAATTCGGCGATCAGTACTTCATATTCGGCCCCATTATTAATTATAGAAAATTCAAAGCATAGCATATATTCGACGATGACTCTCTCGGGGTTGACTAAGACCAATTCCGCATCTGCTCCAATAAAGTTGGACGAACCATCCACGTACAGGACCCAAAAATTTTCGAGAAGATTAGCACTCTCTTTGGGAAGGCTCGGTTGCAACCACGGAATGTCGATCTCGTCCTATTCAAGCTCGACTTCATCTGAAATGGTACATTCTACTATAAAATCTACCAATATCTAAGCTTTGATCGATGGCCGAGGTCAATAATTGATGTCAAACTTCATGAGCTCGATTGTCCATTTCGTGATTCTTTCGAAAGCATCCGTTCGATGAAGGACTGCTTTTATAGATTGATCCGTGAGGACCGTTATGGTGTGTCCCTGAAAGTAAAGTCGGAGTCTCCTAGCAGCGATTAGAAAAGAGTAAGTCAATTTTTTTAACTTAGAGTATCTAATTTCTGCATCCCTCGGGACCCGGCTTACGTAGTAGACTGATCGCTGCATCTTCACTTCCTCCTTGATCAGGACTATTGCCAAGGCTACCGAGGAGGCTGCTAGGTACAAGAATAATTCTTCTCTGAGTTCAGACTTAGCCAGCAGTGGGGGTGAGCTGAGGTAATTTTTTAGCTCCTTAAATGTCCGTTGGTACTCCATCGTCCAACGAAAGTTCTTTGGTTGCTTGAGAACTTGGAAGAAGGGTATACATCGCTTGATCAATCTTGAGATGAAGCAATTTAGGAACACCACTTTTTTAATCAGACACTAAATTTTTTTTGATTATTTTTGAAGCAGTCATCTTCTGAATAGCTCAGATTTTTTCTGGATTTACTTTGATCCCGCACCTTGACACCATAAATCCCAAAAATTTTTTTAAGGTCATACCAAAGGCGTACTTGATCAAGTTCAACTTCATCTTATACTTCTTGAGTGCACTGAAGGTCTCTTCGAGGTCGGTGATATAATTTATTGAAGCTCGACTTTTGACGAGCATGTCATCCACATACACCTTCATGTTATGGCCGATCTACTCCTTGAAGATCTTGTTAACTAGGCGTTGGTACGTTGCCCCTGCACTCTTGAGTCCAAAAGGCATAATCTTGTAACAGTAAAGACCACGGTTAGTAACAAAAATAGTTTTCTCCTCATCCTCTCATGCCATCCGTATTTGGTTATAGCCGGAAAAGACGTCTATGAAGGTAAGAAGCTCGTGGCCCGAGGTTGCATCTACCAGTTGATCAATCCTAGATAGAGGGTAGCTATCTTTTGGATAGGCTTTGTTCAGCTTTTTAAAGCCTATACACATCCTCTACTTGCTGTTGGCCTTCTTGGTCAGGACCATATTGGAGACCCAAGTTGGATAGCTGATTTTTTGAATAAATCCAGCATTGAGAAGCTTGTCGACTTTTTCTGCTATTGCCTTCTGCCTTTCTGGTGTATGACCCCGAACTCTTTCTTTCACTGGTTGATACTTGGGATCAACGGCTAGCCGATGTTTCATAACCTAGGCATCAATCCCAGGCATATCCGTCGGAATCCAAGTGAAGACGTCGGCATTCCTCCGTAAAAAGACGATGAGCTGCTCCCAAATTTCATCTTTTAGATTGGAGCCAATCTGCACCGTATGCTCCGCATTTTCATCATTCAGGAGGACGATCACAAAATCTTCTATGGGCTCGCCCCGTTCTTCGGCAAGGTCATCGCAGACATCAAGTCCGTCAATTAGGCAGGGGTTAAATCAAGTGCCATTTTGTAAGGCGATGGAGTAGCAGTACCGGGCTAATACTTGATCGCCTCTAATTTCACCTATTCCACTGCTTGTTGAAAATTTTAGTTTTAGGTAATAAATCGACACTACGGCTTGTAGTACATTTAGCCCAGGTCGATCGAGGATTGCATTATAAGCAGAGAGAGCTTTTACCACTAAAAAGTCAATCCACACCTTGGCCTGCTTTGGATACTATCCTGCAATCACGGCTAGAGTTATCATTTCCTCTACTGGCACAGCATCGCCAATGAAGCTAACCAACGGAGAGCTCACGGGTCCCAGGCGATTATTGGGTATGGACATTTTAAAGAAAGTATCATAGTACAGAATGTTAGTAGAACTTCCATTATCTATCAAAACGCGGCATACATCATAATCAGCAATGTTCAAAAAGATTACAACCGCATCGTTGTGCGGAAACTAGACTCATTGAGCATCCTCGTTGGTGAAAGCGATGGGCTCTTCAGTTCTTCACCTTTTTCCGGGCTCGACTGATCTGCTAGCCTCCCCTCGTCGAAGTCCCTCAGAGATGGTGTTAATGATGCCGATCGGAGACCGATCTTCTCGCTGCTCCCCACCCCTCGATGGTTCTGATGGTGGGGGTACTCTCGATCGATCCTCTCATCCTTCCGACCGATGTCACAGGAATCGGCCAAGCCTACTGTGCCTGATGAGCTCCTCGATCTCGTCTTGGAGCTGGATGCACTCTTCTATATCGTGACTATGATCACGATGGTAGAGGTAGAACTTGCTAGGATTATATTTGCTGGGATGAGTGCGCATCCTTTCTGGTCTTGGCAGTTACTCCCTGATCTCCATTAGTACTTGGATTTTTGGAGCATTGAGAGGGACGTAGTTATGAAATTTTCTGAAGGGAGAGCTCCATCGCGCCCTTCTATTCGGACTTCTTCACCTTTGGGCCTGGGTAGGGGTTCGGGCTCACTTACACTCTAGAGGAGTCCGGGAGCATGGCCGAGCTCTGCACAGTTTCTCTCCAGCCATGGGAATATTTGGTTCACCTGTCTGCCGCTCCTGGGTAGCTTCATTGTCCCTGGCCTTAAAAGCCTCTTTAGCTCGAGCATAATCTTTAGTTTGGGCCAGCATATCGGTAAAGTCCCTGGGGTACTTTTTCTCCAGAAAGAACAGTAAATTATTTTTTGAAGGCCATCCTTGAGTGCGGCCATTGCAACAGACTGGTCTAGGATTCGGACCTCTAATGCAGCAATATTAACCGGATGACATAAACCCAGATAGATTCTCCCTCCTTCTGCTTGATATTCATCAAAAAATTCGAACCTCGGTGGGGACGTCGGCTGCTAACGAAGTGAGCCACAAATTGATAGCTTATTTAATCAAAGAAAAAGATGGTACCCGGCTTAAGTGCCGAGTACCAATTTTCGGCGGCTTCTTTGAGGGTGGATGGAAAAGCCCAACATAAAATGGCATCTGGCACCGTGGAGCAGCATCATTGTCCAGAAGGCCTTCAGATGGTCGATCGAATTCATGGTCCCATCGTAACTCTCAAACTATGGAAGCTTGAAGTTCGATGGGATTAATTCCTACATAATCTTATGAGAAAAAGGAGGATCAGTGCAAATATCATTGTTGGTGCAGAAATCCGTCGCCGCCGGAGGTCGCCGCAATCGAGGCCGCTGGGCGTCGTCGGGGACCTGCAAAACGAAGTCCCGCCCGGAACCGGTGGGGTGGTGGCTCCGGCAGGACCCTCCGACGGTCAAGTTAGTTTCCGACCAACAGTAATGGAGTGCCCGGAATGAGTTCCGGAGCTTAGAGATGTGGGGGAGAGCTTAGAGAGTCGAGAGTTCAGAGAGCTTAGAGAGTCGAGAGTTCAGAGAGCTTAGCCTTAGTATGTCGGGAGGGGTCCTTTTATAGCGGAGCTTAGTTGATGGTGACGGCTGTGCCGTCTGGCGGAGAGTCGTCGGGCAGCATGGAGCTTTGGTACGGGGAGGAAGGCGTCGTCCGGTAGATCGTGGGAGCCGTACTGGCGAGCCGTGGGCCGCATGGAGTCCGGTACGGAGAGGAAGGCGTCGTCCGGTAGGTCGTGGGAGCCATACCGGCGAGCAGTCGGCCGCACGGAGTCCGGTACGGAGAGGAAGGCGTCGTCTGGTAGATCGTGGGAGCCATACCGGCGAGCCGTGGGCCGCATGGAGTCCGGTACGGAAAGGAAGGCGCCGTCCGGTCTTGCTGCAGGCGACGGTTCATCCAACGGAGTTCGGACTTGTAACAGAGTTCGGCCGAAGGGGAAGCTGGGGGAGTTCGGTCTGACTGAAGGGTCGGCCATCTGTAGAGTTCGGCCGCTGAGAGGCCCGGAGAAGCTCGGCTGGACAGTTGAAGGACTTCGGTTGCTAGTTGGTTCGGCCAGGGCTCGCTGAGGAGTTCGGTCGCCTAGGGTCGGTCCGAAGGAGTTCGGCTGCGCGGGCTTGCCTGGGATCGGCCCGAAGGAGTTCGGCTGCACGGACCCGCCTGGAGTCGGTCCGAAGGAGTTCGGCCGTGGAAAGTCCAAAGATTCGGCCGTGGGGTTCGAAGGAGTTCGGCTGCATGGGCTCGTAGGAGAGTTCAGCTGAAGGGAAAACCCGGGAGGAGCTCGGATGGCCGAACGGGCATCTGGGAGGAGTCCGTCTCCTGAAGAAGTCCAGCCGCTTGGAGTCCAAGGAGCTCGGCCGTCAGGAAGTTCGGCTGGCGGTGGGAGTTCGCCCTCTAAGCAGTTCGGCCCGAGACCTTGGTGCAGGGAGTTCGGCCTCTAAGCGGTTCGGCCGAGACCTTGGTGCAGGGGAGTTCGGCCTCTAAGCAGTTCGGCCGAGACCTTGGTGCAGGGGAGTTCGGCCTCTAAGCGGTTCGGCCGAGACCTTGGTGCAGGGGAGTTCGGCCTCTAAGCAGTTCGGCCGTCTTAGGGGCTCGGCCTGGCGCCTGGCGCTGAAGCTCTTCAGCAGCTACTGGTTACATTGGGCTGAGCGTCGGGCCGGGCTTCGGCAGGAGCGGGATTTATCCCCAACAGTAGCCCCCCCACTCCCGAGTTCAAGAATTGAAGGAAGGGAGTACCAAAACAGGCGACTGCCGAAGTCTTCTTCCAGGCTCCGCATTGGTTGCAGCTGAAGCTCGGGGGGGGTTTCATCCCCAGTCGATGTTTGGAGTTGAAGTGGGACTCGTTTCCAGCCAAAATTGGTGAAGTCGACGTTGAGGCCGGAGTCAATGTCGCCCCCCGTGGTCAGGGTCGGAGTTGACATCGCCTTCATCAACCGAAGTCGATTCGGGGGAGACCTCCTCTTTGCAGTCAAGGTTATGATCGCTTGGGGGAGATCCCGTCTCCCGCTGATGCTGACACCGAAGTTGAAGCTGAGGTCCGAAGGAGACCTCGTCTTCTGTAGTGAAGCTTGCCGTAGACTCTGTGGCTAGGCCTTGAACCTTGCTCACGTTAGGACGAGGTTCTCCTCTTGTTCCTAACGGGCTGTGGGGGCACATCCGGGACCGTCGTCCTCGCTTCTCCCCCCATCCCGTCCTTCGTGAACGGGGTCTTCGACTTTGCTCACGCTAGGACGAGGTTCTCCTCCTGTTCCTAGCCGGCTGTGGGGGCACATGAGGACCGTCGTCCTCGCTTCTCCCCCCATCCCGTCCTTTGTGGACGGGGCCTTCGACTTTGCTCACGCTAGGACGAGGTTCTCCTCCTGTTCCTAGCCGGCTGTGGGGGCACATGAGGACCGTCGTCCTCGCTTCTCCCCCCATCCCGTCCTTTGTGGACGGGGCCTTCGACTTTGCTCACGCTAGGACGAGGTTCTCCTCCTGTTCCTAACCGGCTGTGGGGGCACATGAGGACCGTCGTCCTCGCTTCTCCCCCCATCCCGTCCTTTGTGGACGGGGCCTTCGACTTTGCTCACGCTAGGACGAGGTTCTCCTCCTGTTCCTAACGCGGCTGTGGGGGCACATGAGGACCGTCGTCCTCGCTTCTCCCCCATCCCGTCCTTTGTGGATGGGGCCTTCGACTTTGCTCACGCTAGGACGAGGTTCTCCTCCTGTTCCTAGCCGGCTGTGGGGGCACATGAGGACCGTCGTCCTCGCTTCTCCCCCCATCCCGTCCTTTGTGGACGGGGCCTTCGACTTTGCTCACGCTAGGACGAGGTTCTCCTCCTGTTCCTAACGCGGCGATTATTGACTGCTTCTTTCCTGTCATCGCATAGTTTTCGCATCCAGAAATAATATATTGCAGAGGGGAGAATTTTACCGAAGGGAAGTCGTGGACAGCGCGCTCTCGTTTGAGGGGTCGACGGGGTGTTGTTCCTCGGAGCTCCCTCGAGCAGCAAGTCCCGTCCAGACGACCTCCTCTATCTCCTGCCGGCCTTCATAATTTGGACCATGCTTCTCTTGACTTTGTCGCTGGGGATGACAATCACCGATGTAGCTAGCTCCTAGCTCCTCCCCGGGGTGGCGTTGATGACGCCGCGGGACGGCCAACCTTCTTGTCTTTTCCCAGTTACGGCAGTGCCTATAGCCGATCTTCTCCTTGATCGCACATGTTTGGAGAGGCCGTAGTCCTTCAGGTCTTGGCGGTTGGCTCTTAACTTTGCCGAGAATTCGAGTTAGAGGAGCGGGTCGTAGTTGCGGAACCTTTCGGGAGGGGGGCTTCGTTCCGTCCTTGCCAGCGCCGAACTTTATTTTGGAGGTTGAGTTGAGGAGTTCGGCTTTCCACCGAGCTTCATTTTACCTTCGATGCCGAGCTTTGGGGTGAGCCTGGCTTTTCTTCGAGCCGAACTTCATTCCTCTTTCCCACGAGACCCGCCGTGGGAGAACTTTCTGCTGCTCTTGTTCGGACGAGCTCGAGGGGAGCTCGGCTTTTCTCGCCCGAACTTCGTTCCGCCTTCAGTGAACACTTTGTAGGCGGTTCCTTTGGGGGACATTCTGGAGCGTGAGTTCGGCCTTACTTGCGCCGAACTTCGTTCCACTTTCCCGCGGAAGCTTCCGCGGGAGGACTTCATACTTCTTTGTCGGAGCTTCCTCGCTGACGGGCTCATAGGTGGGTTCGGCCTTCCTCGCGCCGAACTTCATTCCGCTTCAGCGGGGGAACTTCCTGCTCTCCGTTTCTCTCTTAGGGGCGATTGGGCTCCTCCCTAAGGCTGATTCCTCCGCATTTCTTCGGCAATAAGTTCCGGGGTGGACGACCTCCTCATGCTGAACTCCTCAATTTGGTGCAAGCTCTTGTTGCTGGGAGACGGCGAATCGCTGATGCACCGAGATCTTTCCAGGGGCCATGTGAATGACGCCGTAAGGTGGCCGACCTTCTTGTAGCCCTTAGCCGATCTTTTTCTGCTTCAGGCCGGTACCGGAGGAATTTACCCAGCCGACCCGTTCTGACGAGCTCCTCAATTTCGTCTCGGAGCTGGATGCATCCCTCCGTGTCGTGGCCGTGGTCGTGATGGTAGAGGCAGTACTTATTTCGATCGCGCTTGTTTGGGGGAGATCGTAATCCTTCCGGTCTTGGCAGCTGGTGTTTTACTTCGGTGAGAATCTCGGGGAGCGGAATTTGGATCCTTATCAGGGCGAGTTCGAGGAGTTCGGGCCCGCCTGCTTTCGTAGGGGGTCTGCGAGTGCAGCCGAGCTTCACCCAGCTCTTCCTCGTCCGCCAGCCGGTCCTTTCTGACGAGCTCCTCATCTTTCAATTTGAAGGCTTCTTCCGCACGGGCATATCTCTCGGCTCGAGCCAGCAGGTCGGCGAAGTCCCTGGGATACCTTTTTTCCAGAGAGAACAGCAAGCTATTTTTCTGAAGGCCGCCCTTAAGTGCGGCCATCGCGACAGACTGGTCCAGGTCCCGGACTTCCAATGCCGCGGCGTTGAATCGAGTGACGTAAGTCCGGATGGATTCCCCTTGCTTCTGCTTGACGCTCATCAGGGAATCTGAACCTCGGCTCGGTCGTCGGCTGCTGATGAAGTGGGCCGCGAACCGACTGCTCATCTGGTCGAAAGAGAAGATCGTGTTGGGCTTCAACGCCGAGTACCAGTTCCTCGCTGCTCCCTTTAAGGTAGACGGGAAGGCTCGGCACAGCACGGCATCTGAAGCGCCGTGAAGCAGCATCATGGCCCGGAAGGCCCCCAGGTGATCAACCGGATCAGAAGTTCCATCGTAGCTTTCCAGTTGAGGGAGCTCGAAGGTCGGTGGAACAGGTTCTTGCATGATTTTCTGCGAGAAAGGAGGGTCTGCACAAACGTCATCACCACGCGAGGGGGGACGAAGTTCTTCAATTCGCCGGTTCATTTCCAAGAGCCTTTGGCCCAGCAGGTCCTCACGGTCTCTGATCTCCAAGGCTTTCTGGTGAGATGGGCGCGAGGCTTCACCCTTGGTCGATCCATGATCCGAACAAGGGCTCTCCCTCCTCCGCCTCTCCAATCCGGGTATCGGAGGTCGGGCTGCCCAGGCCGGTCGCTCTTGGACTGGATCATCCGACTTCGGAGAGTCCCGCGCCGGTCGGGCTGGCACTGGGACTTGTTGGTGCAGCACCGCCTGCACCGCCTCCGTGAGACCGCGAACGTGCTGGATGAGCTGGTTGAACTGCTCCGTATCCACTGCGGCTATAGACGGGGGCTGAGTCACCGGGGCCGGAGCAGGGACAGACGGACTCGGAGGGGATCGAGCCGCGGAAGCCGTCGAGCGCCGCGTCGAAGCCCTTCTGGGGGGCATTTCCTCTTTCCAGAGAAGGAATTCTGAAGAGGGAGAAGAGAGATCCGGAGCAGGGGCGGAAAATCGTCGCCGAGCACTCCTTTAAGAACAAGGGAACCTCGAAGGTTCAGTCCCTTCGTTCCCACAGACGGCGCCAATCTGTTGGTGCAGAAATCCGTCGCCGCCGGAGGTCGCCGCAATCGAGGCCGCTGGGCGCCGCCGGGGACCTGCAAAACGAAGTCCCGTCCGGAACCGGTGGGGTGGTGGCTCCGGCAGGACCCTCCGACGGTCAAGTTAGTTTCCGACCAACAGTAATGGAGTGCTCGGAATGAGTTCCGGAGCTTAGAGATGTGTGGAGGAGAGCTTAGAGAGTCGAGAGTTCAGAGAGCTTAGCCTTAGTATGTCGGGAGGGGTCCTTTTATAGCGGAGCTTAGTTGATGGTGACGGCTGTGCCGTCTGGCAGAGAGTCGTCGGGCAGCATGGAGTTTGGTACGGAGAGGAAGGCGTCGTCCGGTAGATCGTGGGAGCCATACCGGCGAGCCGTGGGCCGCATGGAGTCCGGTACGGAGAGGAAGGCGTCGTCCGGTAGATCGTGGGAGCCATACCGGCGAGCGTGGGCCGCATGGAGTCCGGTACGGAGAGGAAGGCGTCGTCCGGTAGATCGTGGGAGCCATACCGGCGAGCCGTCGGCCGCATGGAGTCCGGTACGGAAAGGAAGGCGCCGTCCGGTCTTGCTGCAGGCGACGGTTCATCCAACGGAGTTCGGACTTGTAACAGAGTTCGGCCGAAGGGGAAGCTGGGGGAGTTCGTCTGGACTGAAGGGTCGGCCATCTGTAGAGTTCGGCCGCTGAGAGGCCCGGAGAAGCTCGGCTGGCCAATTGAAGGACTTCGGTTGCTAGTTGGTTCGGCCAGGGCTCGCTGAGGAGTTCGGTCGCCTAGGGTCGGTCCGAAGGAGTTCGGCTGCGCGGGCTTGCCTGGGATCGGCCCGAAGGAGTTCGGCTGCACGGACTCGCCTGGAGTCGGTCCGAAGGAGTTCGGCCGTGGAAAGTCCGAAGGAGTTCGGCCGTGGGGTCCGAAGGAGTTCGGCTGCATGGGCTCGTAGGAGAGTTCAGCTGAAGGGAAAACCCGGGAGGAGCTCGGATGGCCGAACGGGCGTCTGGGAGGAGTCCGTCTCCTGAAGAAGTCCAGCCGCTTGGAGTCCAAGGAGCTCGACCGTCAGGAAGTTCGGCTGGCGGTGGGAGTTCGCCCTCTAAGCAGTTCGGCCGAGACCTTGGTGCAGGGGAGTTCGGCCTCTAAGCGGTTCGGCCGAGACCTTGGTGCAGGGGAGTTCGGCCTCTAAGCAGTTCGGCCGAGACCTTGGTGCAGGGGAGTTCGGCCTCTAAGCAGTTCGGCCGTCTTAGGGGCTCAGCCTGGCGCCTGGCGCTGAAGCTCTTCAGCAGCTACTGGTTACATTGGGCTGAGCGTCGGGCCGGGCTTCGGCAGGAGCGGGATTTATCCCCAACAATCATTATCGTGGAAGGAGAGAGCATGATGGAGTTCTTCGATTCGTCGGTTCATTTTTTGGAGCCTTTGATCCAGGAGATCTTCACGATCATTGATCTCCAAAATTTTCTGATGGAATGGGGGCAAAACTCTCCCAGGGTCAAGTCATGGTTAGAGCAAGGGCTCTCCACCCTCTGCATTCCCTTTTCGGAGGTCACTGGCTGGCTAGCCCAAGTCGGCTATTTTCAGACTGGATTATGGGGCTTTGAAGAAGTCTGTTCCTGCCGAATTGGCACTGGAGCCTGCCGATACATGGCATGCACCACCTCCGTGAGACCGCAAACCTGCTGAACCAGTAGGTTGAACTGCTCCGCATCTACCATGGCTGCAGGTGAAGTTTGAGTTGCCGGAGCTGAAGCGGGAGCGGATAGATCTGGATGGGATCTGGCTGCAGAGGCCGTTGACCATCGGATCGAAACTTTCCTGCAGGAAGGCATTTTTTTCGAGAAGAACTCTAGAGAGAAAGAAGAGAGATCGCTGCTGAGCACTCCTTTAAGAACAAGGGATCCTCAAGAACAGAAGGCCCTTCCTCCAGCGCCAATTCTATTAGTGCGAAATCTGGTTACCGTCGGAGAATACGAGGTCGCCGCTAGTGACCTGCAAAACAAGTCTCATCCAGAGCCCGGGATGGTGACTCCAATAAGACCCTCTGATGGTCAAGTTAGCTTTTTTGGCTAATAGAAATGGAGTACTCAATCAAGAAAGTTGTAGAGTTTTCGAAAGGAAGAAGAGAGCATAGAGAAAATATATATGAAAGATCTTTTTTATAGACGGAGCTTATAACAAACTGATAGTGACAGCCATAACTGTCGGATAGTGGGCTGCTCGGGGCTACGTGGAGTTTGTTACATAAAATTGTGTTTGTTATCGTGAGGTGCCAGTCCGTTTGAAATTTGATAATTAAAATTGAGAGGGATGGGTGTCGGTTGGTGCTGTATACGAGATCGAACTCGTGCGGAGATCTTTTTAGATGATTATGGAAAATTTGACCGTTGGAGGAGTCCGAAAGAAGTTCAGCCGCTGGTGAAAAAATTTTCGATCAAAGCTCTTCTATGATTATCAGTTATATTAGGCTAAGCATCAGACTGAACTTTAATAAAAATAAAATTTATTCTTAATAAATATTAATAATAATATTATTATTATTTTAATTCTTTTTATCCCGTCCGTTCTTCGTTTATTTATTCCTCCATTAAAGATTGGGCGGGCGAAGGTGCCCAATCGGAAAGGGAGTATAATAATAGGTTGGTGTTGGTGTGCACCTTAATTACGAGGTTGGACTTTTGTAATAGGCTTGGTCCCTTTTTCTGTCTCCAGGGAGGCCGCCTTTTCCTTTCGTCCTTTCGCAGTTAGGCAGAGGCGGGCAGCCCCTTTTGACTCTGCTATCCTTATCGTCATGTCTCTCTCTTCTTACTTACCTCCTTCCTTCTATTGAATTATTTTGTTGGGGACGTTAGGTTGGAGAACAAAGAGGGGATCTAGATGTGCTTGGGTCAAAGGGGAAGGCCGAAGTGTTTGATTCAAGGAACAGTCATCATGGTACTTTTATTCTATTAGACACGACTTTTTCCTACTAAAATATTGAGAGTAACGCGCCTATCAACTGGGCTACAGTATTAAGTGGTGATGCATGGAGCAAGGCATATGTCAAACTCTCATTGACCATGCAGAATTGCATTCTAGTACATTGGCCTGTTGCATGCATTATAGGTTCTTGCATGTGCTGAGAAACATTTAAATAATTCTTTCCCGGAATTTGTGCTACATCTACTGAAAAGAAGCATCTAACAAAAGTACCACAAATTGATGGAGATGATAAATCAAAGCACAAAATATTAATCAATTGTGCACCATTTCAGTCATAATGATGTCATCACAATGTCATTAGGCACTAAAAATTTGACATTTTATGACGTCAGATATTAACCACTCTACTGTTCATTAAAATTTATCTGTGTAACTAAAATATGATGTTCTGTCCCTCAATTTAAAATGTGAATATGAAATGGTTTTATATACCCAACCGCATGGCGATGTGGATGGAGTATTCCGGCTAATCGATATTAAATAGTTGGTCTATTTTTTAAAAGAATAGCGATACAAGCATTCTTAATTTGGTTGGTAGAAACGAGCATTCTTAATTTGGTGAATCCATATCACAAAACTTCATTAACAGCCAAGTAATCCACATCAAATAAGAAAGACCATGGGCAAAATTTCTATTAGAAAAAGGAAATCAGCAATAGGCCTTCTCAAGTTTCCTGTCGCAGCATCGATCGTGCATGGTTTTTGTCTATTCTCACTCAGTTATAATTGAGTCTTATTTGCCAACGGCTAGAAGAGATAAACTTAGCAACTGGTTCATCAATCAATAGTTGATTGCTATGATGACTTGCAATTTTCTTGGTCTGATGGATGACATAGAGCCTGGGGACCAGAGCATGATTAATGGCCAGAATGGCTTCAGAGGATCGTTTCAGCCCTTCGATGAAAGGGTTGGATGATCCTGAGGTTCTGATAGGCTCGTCACCCCCTAAACCTAACAACTGTTTTGATACTTCAATCAACACAGCATAGGTTGCCAGGGAGTTTGTAGAGGCTAGGGAGGAAGTCCCAGCGTCACGGCATACGAAACAGACCAGGACAATACAATGGATCAGAAATGCACAACTTTAAAGAGAAGAAACATAACCAACAATTTCTGCTATAATAAATGTTGCAAGATCACCAGCTTCATAACTAGATGCCTAGCCCTTCACGCAGCTTATTGCTATATCATGTTCCTGAGTTAATTAATGCAGATTTGTGAACGGTTAAAAGGGAGCAGTCGGATCATGAGGAATTCTTAATGTCAAACCCAAAGCCATTTGGTCTGGTAACCCAGCATCATTGTATTAGAAAACGAGGCATTGTTAGCTACTCAATAGTGCAATCGGAATCATAGAATTCCCCGGGCGGTATACATCGTTATCAGTGCTTGGATTATTATTTTACAGGGCAGTTGGAACCTTAATATTCTTTGGACACCATGCACTCCATCTTTGGTAGAGGACATGACACATTGAGTGGATTATTAATTTTTATGCCCATTCATTGTGCTCATGCTGGTGCTCCATAGGAAAATTTACATTATCAAGCATTGTCCTCGTGCCCAGAATCCATATCAACCATAAAATTGGCAGCGGGTATCATGGAACAAGGCTAATTCTCTCCATTAAATAAGCATTTCTCCTAACCAAAAAAAGGATATATGCTCGTGATCTAGCTCAAACATGATTTAATAGGAATAATAAATCAAGAGAATTTTAAGCAATAGACACCTTACAAGTCTCACGACATAGTCCTTCATATCATGGTCCGGTTCCATTGAACGAATTCATGCAATGAAGAATGCTAGCATTTTAATTCGTGCAACACGTGCAAACGCTAACATACCCCATGCTGCCATATGAGCAACCTGAATGAAGATTCTAAAGCACAGAGAGGCAAAATCTCAACACGGAAAAGTCCATTTAACAGTTCTGAATAACTAATCAGTTGATGCTTCCAACGTTCACAAAAAAAGCATGATCAAGTTTATTAGCATTAGTAACCCGCTTCTAGTACCACGCAAATACCACAAAAAGATTTCAGACAAAATTCAGGGAGTTAAACATAGAATAGTGTTCTTAGATCTTGCAGACAGATTTTATAAGCACGACTGTGAACTCCTTAGGCGGAAGACTTCACCGTAGCAGACTTGATGATGTCCACAAATTCAGCCTGAAAGAAAGGAAGCAGACAAAAATAAGAACACAAGGATGACCAAGGCGTCAAAAGGTAACGCTAACTTAGAAGACTAGAATAATAATTCACAAGATAGTTGAAACTCTTCACTAGTCTGTGTATTATGCGATGCCTGTGACATGTTTGGAGAGTGAGAAAACATGTAATCGATTTACCAGCAGTAAGAGTACGCACTGCTGCTTGTTTAGCAAATTAGGTGGGATTTCCTGTTATCGTGTTCTAAATATCAGGAATGCTGTTCAGAATCATTATAGCTGTCAATCAACTTAGTTAGGCACACCAAATCCAGGAAGGTAGCTTTATGTTATATCAAAGGTAACTATCTGGTGGATTGATAGCTACGGTCTTGGACAGCATCCTTGCTATTCAAACCAAAAAAGAGAAATTATTGCACTTGCACTAAATGGTGGCAGGGACAAGCCGACATAAGCAAGAAGGACCAGATAAACCAAGATTTTCATCTTGGCTGGCAGAGATCTCAGTTTGTATCAGCATTGGGTCAATACAAAACCAATAAATCTGAGATATCATCCAATACAGTATCTCATATCAGCCGATATTTTAATCGCTTCTTGCTTCTTTAATTATGACTTTTTAATAATAAATATCAAAATCAATACTTAAATATAATTCTTAATCCAGAATTACCATTTCAGCTGAGATTTCTGTATCTCAGACCAAAAATATTGGCCAACGTCTCGGTTCGTTCCAAATTTTCTCATCTATCATGTCGGCCAAGACAAAACAACATCTTAATTCATCTAGCTCTTAGCCACCCACCAAGATATCCAATAAAATATATCAAGATTTTAAAAACCTTACAGATAACAGATGCAATGTAAAGTATGGTAATGCATATTAAGCAACCATCAGGTGTAGCCTACTCTTCACAAATGTTGGCGCTTTATAGGTAAACCTCAATATGCATTGAAAAATAAAGAAATAAAGGATAAAAACCTTTAAAGAAGCCCCGCCAACAAGAAAACCATCAACATCAGGCTGTGCAGCTAGCTCTTTACAGTTCGCTCCATTTACGGAACCTGCAGTCATTATCAGCTATCAGTGATCCAATATTCCATTTAGATGGAAATGTGGGCAAAAAATTTTGTGGGCAAAAAATTTTAACATTCCATGCTGGCAGTGAATTCACGAATTCAAAGATAAAAAAAATGTAATTAGTTATTTCTCACTCATAGCATAGTGTTACATAAAATGAAGAAAGGAATTATATATACCAGTATATTTCAGAAATTCCTTAAAAAAATCAACATGGCTGGAACATTTACCTCCATATATGATCCTAGTTGATTCTGCAACTTGTGCACTCACATTAGTTTCCAGCCACTTCCTTAAGGCAAGATGCACCTAACATCAAAATTATGAAGGTTGAGATAAGTAGAAATTGTACAACTAAATGATGAAGTTCAGCAAAAATGCCTTGTCATGTAGGGAAAGAAAGAACAATAATCCTCCACAAAATTGGAGTCTCATGATGCATTACAAATTGAAAAATGCCCCTCAAATTTTAGTTGCATCAATATAAGACTTTTGTTGCAGGAAATCATCATATAAAACATTGCTAGACATATATCGTATGTGCTTCACATGTAGTTTAGAATTAATCAACATGAAGAAATACATGTTCATGGGATGCATGACCATGGGTGAAGCTCCACTGAAGTTATTCTTTCGTGAATAGCATTAAGCATGCCCTGTAGGTGGGGAAAAAATCAATCAAATAAATAGTATTTTATATCAGAATGGTAAAATTCTGATGTCAGCATAGGTTAGCAACCAGAATGGTCCGTAGAAGTCCTGCACCATAAACAGGAGTCGATTCAATAGAAGTCTGATGAATAGTTGGATGGCTTAAAATCCAAAATGATGGACAATTGCTTTAAATATGCTACTCCTTTTCCCTTATCGCTAGATAAACCAGGTATTTTATCATAAAATATGGCCTTCACCATTAAATGGAAACGGTTAAAGCAAAAGATCTTCATTAACAGAAAAGTAGCCTATGAACATGACAACTTTTTTGATAATTAATACTTATAACTGTGCTACCTTCTGCAAATGATGAACACAAACAAACATCCTATCATTGGAGCAGTAAGAGTGTGAGAAAACTGGTGTTTAGACATGTAGAATTCTTAGTGTGGCAATAAGCAATCAGCAGTTCAGTACACGCATTAGGAGCAAACCTGGTAATATGTTCATCTAAACACAGGACCATCCAACATAACATAAATTATTTGCATTTACTGAATATGGAACTTCATCTAAACCTGGTAACATTTGGTAATATTTTCATCTAAACACAGGACCATCCAACATAACATATATTATTTGCATTTACTGAATATGGAACTTCATTCGCTGAGCATCACTAGTTTAGGAGCTGGCAGACTAACTCGTTAAATCAGGTCCAACTGGAACCACCAGGTCTCTAGGGTTTCACTCAGCACTTCCCAGAACATTGTTCAGCAAGGTTGATTTTCAATTAATCCATAAGAACAGATCAAGCCAGCAAATTTTAACCGAATAAGCCAAGCTGCATGTTGGAGGTCAGTGGTATGTTTGATTTATTACAAGGTTGGGCTGAAAGCATTGACCAAGATTCAATTGAACATTTAATTTGACATAGAATCATTCAACCATCAAGCAATAAACCTAACTGAAACCACTAGGGCATTTAAACCTAACAAAACTTAAATACTAAAGCCCCTGCACCTGACAAAAAACATTAGCAACATTATTTGGTTCAACTAAAATGAAGCAGATAATTAGAACATTTAGGACTGGACATAAACCTATCAACAATGCCTACACCAGCTTTGATAACATTGGAGCACAAGCGTGCAAGCAAAAAATATTTCACGGGCATGTGGAGAGCTTGCCTCTACGTGAGGGCATAAGTTTCTAGGACAAAGAACGAATATCTTGCAAATTAGCAGGACCATTCTTGTTAAAGTAACCTACCAGAGGATGATGCAAGTAACATAACAGTAACATCTATCACACTTACTTCCTGAGCCTGTGCTGGAGTTGCAACCTTGCCGGTTCCAATAGCCCAAACTGGCTCATAGGCAACAACCACATTTGTCCAATCTGATATACGCTCTGCAAAACAAATCAATCTAGCATCAAACATAAAGAAATGGTGACACATTCACTGCATGCTATAAAATTGGATGCCCATTATTTCAGAAGAGCTATAATTATTTGAATAAGGTAACTATTCAATCAAAAATGAAACCCATTTATCTCAATAAAATACATGTAAACACTGTTGCCTGTTAGCATATTTTACAAGATTCCTACCTCTCCAATGTGATGTTCTTTGAACAATAAACGTTCCACATGACTTTTGAATACGATCAAACCATATTCAAAACACATGGTTGGATAATTCTTCTCAAAGTGTATTAACACCATGCATTCCTTCAAGCCAGAAACAAATTTCACTAGCATAGATCTGATCATCTTTTTTTGCCAATAGCCCTTGGACAAATAAAAACTTACATTTGAACTCCAAAAAAAAAAAAAGGAAATAATACAAGAAAACAGCTGCAATGCACATTCTAGATAAGCCATACTAATAGACATGCATATAACTACATTTTGAAATAGCAACACCAAGAAAAAAGGGAGAGTAGATTTTTTTCAAGGACATTCCCAGTACCTGCAATTGCTTTTGTTTGTGCAGCAACTACATCCATGGTGGCTCCTGATTCCCGCTGTTCAAGGGTCTCACCAACACATGCAATCACCTTTAGCCCTTGAGCCAGTGCATATGCAACTTTATCCCCAACAAACTGCCATTAGAAAAAATGCAGAGTACATGTTAAATAAGAAATTTTTGAATGTCTAAAAATTTGATAAAAAATCTGTTAGTGCATTATTCTTTATGTAAAATAATGAAAGTATGAAACCATAATTAAAAATACATTAAATAGTGTATCACTTTAGGAAAGAGAAGTTAAATAGTCTAGTTGTGTTTTTGATTGATTATTACAACATGTAAATTAATATTTTTCCTAATGTAGTAATCTTGAACAAACATTTTTCCGGTGTATTAGATATCTACAATGGTGTAACATAAGCAAATATTAAAACTGCAAGTGATCAGAAAAAGACTCATAAATGTACTACAATATTGTGCAATATTATTGAAAATTCAGAATCTAATGAAACAGCATTAAAAGCTGGATACACCAGTAAATGAAAACTACAACATTGGCAATGTTTCATTTTCATCAAACCTCATGCATCAACTTTTCCGTGGATCAAAATCAAATCCTTTCTAGCACACCTTGCATCAACAAACTGAGATACAGTATTTCAAAAATTGTTTATATAAATCTGTAAATGCTTTGCTACTTAGCGTCCTTGCTAAACCATCATAGGTTTTTTTGGTTTCACCTAAAACACAACATCTATTCATTATTTGAACATAACATTTATTATGAACTCAAACAAGATATACTTTCGTCTTAAGGTCAAAGAGAGAATACATTCAATAATACAAATCGTAGTCACTATAGCTGCTGAAGATAAATTGGCATAAAACAATACACAATACTAGTTAATGCACATGCAAGTACCATATACAAGATAATAACTGATTTCTCTATAGTATGTTTCTTGGGAAGCTTACTTCATTTGATTCACCCAACAAGAGTCTTCGTTCTGAGTGTCCAAGAATGACCCAATGGATGTCGATATTTTTAAGCATTTCCGCGCTACATAAACAAAAAGTTTAATCAAATTAATACAGATTTTTATCAGAACAACACACGCTGTCATACCAAAAGCTTGAATTTTTAGCATAGGCATTATTTTGATAATTTGACCTTTCACAGGAAGCCAAGATAAAAATACTAATAGAAACACAGGGCTAATAGCAGACCTAGGACTTCAATACTTAACAAATGAAGATAGGCACTTTTTTCTTGTCTTATTGTTGGTTGAACAAATAAAATAAAGAAATAGGCTTTTTTTTTTGTTTTTTGAGAGAAACAAGAAATAGACCCATCATGTTATGATAAATTTACATTTTGTCTAGTGGAATATTCTTGATATTTATGGCCATGAAATTATATTCAGCTTGCAATCGATCACTGACAGCAAAAAGTTCCCATATGCATCCTCCTAGAAATTCTTTATACAAGTCAGACTGACAACATGCATTCAGAAACTAAGCCTCGGAAGGTTAAGAATCAGGTGTGGTTCATTAAGTCAAAGGTCAAGATGAAGCTTTTACACTTCAAGACTCCATTTTAAATCTTCCATATCATTATACATAGACAAGCTGAGCCTTTTTTTTTTCTCAAGTACCAACTGATTTCAATTACTTTTGTTCTGCAAACAGATACTACCCTTTGAGGGTATTTTTAGTAAATGCTATATAACATGTTTCTTCAATTACCTGTTTAATCATAAACCCTCAAATAAACCATTCTATTGCATAGCACATGCTCATGTGGAGATAGCATCCATGATCAATAGTCTTCTACAATTTTACAATGCCTACAATCTCTTGAATGCAACAAAAAACTCTTCCTTATATGATTGCAACATCCAGCATTCCCATTAATCGGTGATAGCCTAACATATAATGTTTCAAGCCACATGATATATGCTCTCTTCAGATGTTGTATCACTCTTTTAGAAGATCATAACAGTCCCCTCTCTTCCATATGCTAATAACAATACATACATCACCTTTTCACATGCTTTATCAGTCTTTCTCAGGTGATCCAAAACATACATACAAGCACCATGAGCGAAAAAACAATTTCCACACCATAAAGACTCAAATGATCACAATGTGATCAGAACAATGGTCTCAACCAGCATCCACATATCACAGCTTTCCAAGATAAAGCACAACATGACATGCAGCAACATTCATCATTGTTATGAAAAATCATGATAAAAAAAATGGATGACAAGGAAATAGATGATTGAGGGTACTCAGATCTTACCTAACCTCACCAGTGAATGCACCACCTTTCTTTACCCAGCAATTCTGTGCAGCAACATGAAAATCAGGACGCAGCAAACTTTTAACCAGAGGAAGATACACAAATGGAGGGCTTATCACAACCTCTACAAGATGAACCATTTGCAGAGTATTAGCAGTGGTAAAGTAATTCTGCATTTGATAACTACACTATTGATCAAATATGAAAATATAATATGCATTTATGATCTTTGAAAAAAAAAAAGTTCCTAGATGAAACTGCAATTCCCACTTCAGCTGTATCAATAACATTATCACTACCTGGAAACAAGAAAAGATGAAGAGCATAATAAGATATTAAATAAGCATGATGGCTCTTTGAAGGCAATATGGTTGGAAATTAAACAATAAAAAGCAAATAGAGTAAAAAAGCCTTGGCAATATAGATGCGGTGATAATATTTTCAAGATGTTACGCTAATATGTGTCTACGTGCTCCAGAAATCCTATAAAAACATGACAAGCTAAATTTCATATAATTAGTGCTTTCATACCAGTGACAATGATCATACTCTACATTAAGAGTTTGTCTTATTAAAATTGAAGTATCTAGAAAATCTACCACCATGTATTCTAACTATGATTTTGGAAGGGATTGATTGCTTCATTGCTTCACAGGGATCTATTGCCCTTAGGTAACCCATTAGTTTCCTAGGAATTATTGATATCATAGACTGGAAAAATAAAATAAAATAAAATTCTACGTTGCCCAACAATCAACGTAGCTCATGTCATGGAGTAGAGATAGTTAAAAAATTCTCGGGAATGAAGGATTCCGGGATATTTGATCGTGCATCAAAGCAACATCACTAATCCACAATAAACATTTAGATGATCTAAAAAAGTTCACAGCAGGACACAACCACAATATCAGCATCCGAAGTGATCTGATTTTACATAGTAGATTGAGATCATAAGCTAAAACAAAGTAGCATGCAATGGATCGAGATCATAAACTACATGTCCATACCCACAACATCTGATGAGGGGACTTGGCCATCGTTCAATGTGCTGACTATCTTCTTAACCTCCTCGCTTGTCCCGTTCTGCACAAACATCCAATCAGCAGCACAGTTAAACAACACCTTCTACGTGGTAATCCAATAGGAAAATAATTAAGCCATGGCAATTTGAAGCGTGTAAAACAGTATACGTATTTAAAAACAGTAATCGTGAAGAAGATGTTTCCCGGTATTCAAGTTCTATCATCAACCTGTCCCAAAAAACTCCAGTAAAAGAACTGCGCATTATTAAGATCTACTGCAGATCTAATGATGTTATCGGTTAGAAATAGAAAAATACAATCATCGTGTTTGGAGGAAAAAAAAACAAAGATCTGATTATCTTCGATGGAATCTAGAAAGAATTCGAGTGAATCAAAGAATCTAAGTGCTTCGATTTTGACCTACAAATGAAGCGTGGCAGGAAATCGATTTTGATCGAAAATAAGAGAGTACAGAGGACCGAAAAATTACGCATTTCCAGTTGCCGCCGACGAAGAACTTTCTGCCCATTTCTGCGACTGCGAGGATGGAAGACAGGGTTCAACCTAGAGAGCAAGCTATAGCTGGAGAATGGAAGGGTTGAGATAGATGAGGTGTTTTTATACGGGAGAAAACGGGGCGACGTCGGCAACGGCGCCCGTGAGTGTATCAAATTACCGATATGTTCCTGCCAACCATTGCCTTTTGGGATTGGACGGCGGCTGATCGATTTGAGCCCGATAGAAAATTCAATAGAACGATCATTGACCGTCCGGCGACTTGTGATCCCCGGGAAAAGAAATAGTGGAAGAGAAGTTGGGGTAATCCGTTCGGAGTACAAGGCCTGTTTGGTCCAGCTAAATCAACTTATTTTATAATATTTTTAAAAAATAAAATTAAAAAAAAATGCTGTAAGAAAAAAATAGTTTATGTTTAATAAAATTATTTAATTAATATTTTTATCAGTATTTAAAAAATAGTTTATGTTTGATAATTATTTTAAAAAAAATACTTTTAACTATCAAATTACGAAAAATATATATATATATTTACTTTATAATTAATATTATTTAAATAAATAAATAATTTTAAATATTTATTATGATTAATTTTAATTAATTTTTTTATTTTATTTAATTAAAATATAAAAAATAATGAGATAGTCGGATAGTATGAAAATAATGAAAGAGTTGAATGAAAATAAATAGAAATAATTATGGTAAATAATATTTTTAGTAAGGATATTTATGTCTTAAAAAAAATATATTTTTTTTTATTTCTACTTCTAAGAATAAATTTTAATTTTCTGCTTTTTTTCCACAGCAGAAAAATTACTTCTACTACCACTCAAAAGCAGATTATTTTTAAAAAAAAAGGCTTGATCAAAAATTCTATTTTTTTAAAATAAATATTTTTTTAAAGAACAAGCGGCTTTTTTCTTCCCAAAAGCTTAGTCAAACAGGCTGTAAACCCTGTTAGGCTAAACTTTTAGAATACTATAAGCTTTTTTCTTTTTATCCTCTAAAAATATTTTTGAATGATATAATAGTATTTAATAAAAAATCATAAAGTTGTTTCAGTTTCGTCAAAAAAAATTTATTTAAAAATGTTTCATTTTGAAGCTTTCTCTAAAAATATTTTTTGATTAATATCAGGATACTGTTTTAATTTAAAATAAATTATCAAAATATCTACTAACAAATCTCATAATTATATATTAAATCATATCATATTATATGATTATACTATAAATATAATATAATAATAAATTAATATTATAATATATTATAAATATATAATAAAATCTATTATAGTATTATTATATTATAAAAATATAATTTGATATAACAATAACCATTAATATAATAATATTATTATATTATAATAATATATTATATTATATTATATTATAATTAAATATTAGATTAGGTTATAATCCATTACATTATATAATAATTAAATATTACATCATAATTATTAGTATTATATTATACTATTATAATATAATTATAGTATATTATATTATAATAATATTATAATAGATTATATTATATTTATAATTTAAATATTATTATATTTTAAAATATTAATTTATTATTATAATATATTGTAATAAAATATTGTAATATACATAATATAATACTATATAAATATATAACACAATCTATTATAGTATTATTATATTATAAAAATATAATTTAATATAATAATAACTAATATTATAATAATATAATATAATATGTTATATTATAATTTATTATTATATTAGATTATCATCCATTATATTATATAACATTTATAGTATATATTATAATTAGAATAATGTTATATTATAGTTCCAATATTACATTATAATCATAATTATAATACATTATATTATATTATATTACAATATTATATTACATTATATGATAATAATATTATATAATAAAATAATATTTTAAAATATAATAATATTTAAGTTATAAACATAATATAATCTATTGTAATATAATATATATTATGATATAATATTATTATAATTATATAATATACTATAATATATTATTATATTAGATTATAACTATATTATATTATATTATAAATTATATTATAATTATAATAATATTATGTTATATTACAATATTATATTGTATTATATGATAATAATATTATGTAATATCTTTTATTATCATTTCATTATATCAAAAGTATTTTTTTATTTTAATTGCCAAATATATATTAAAGTTTTAAAGTATTTTATAAATATGGTTATCAAATAGAAAAAAAATTTATGATAATTTTTTTAAAAAATAAAATTTTTTAAAAGCTTTATTTTCAAAAGCTTCAAAAATTTTACTACGAACAGTAATTCATAGCAAAATCTAAATTTTTTCTAGAGGGCATGAACTTCAATTATCAGATCCACTATTACTCTTGTGCTTAGCAGACAGCATCTTCTTTATCAGTTTCAAACATGTAGACATTATTAATAGGCCCATGTGGTTGAGGACTTGCGTGGCACCGAGCCACACAAAAAGGAATGGTGGGTGTTGTGCCATGGAAGGATCATGGTGGAGCATCTCATATGGTGGATTTCATGTATCTATTATATAAATATAAAATAATATTCTATATAAGGTATTATGGTGTTGCTATTTCAGCATCTCAGATGATTTTAATAATATCTCATAGATTATTATTTTATTTATTTTTAAATAATAATAAAATAATATTTTAAAAATTTAAAAAAATTAAAAATAAAAATAAAAAATAGATCAAAAATAAAAAATATTATTTAAAAAATAAAATATTTAAAATTATAATAATATTTTTTAAGAATACTAATTTATTATTATTTTTAAAAAATAATATATCATTTTCTAATCTTAAAAATAATAACATACTAATTTATTTTTAAAATAGTATTTTTATCAGCATCTCAAATGATTTTAGTTTTGCAATATAGATTATTATTTTTTTATTAATAATAATTTAAAATATTATTTTTAGATAATAATAAAATAATATTTAAAAAATAAAAAAATATTTTAAAATTAAAAATAAAAAAGAATAATAGATGAAAAATATTTTTTAAAAAATATTATTTTTATAAAATAAAATATTATAAAAATAATATTATTATTTTTAAAATTACTATTTATTATTATTTTAAAAAATAGCATATCATTTTCTAATTTATTATATATATATAAAATAATACTCTATGGAGGGGTATTATGGCGTTGCCACCTCAACATTTCAGATGATTTTAATAATATCTAATGGATTATTATTTTATTATTATTAATAATTTAAAATATTATTTTAAATAATAATAATATAATATTTTATTATCTTATTTTAATATAATACTATCTTATTATAATATAATATTATTTTACTGAAAAATAATGCTATCTTATTATAAAATAGTGTGATGTAATACTGTCTTATTATAAAGAAATACTGTATTATTATAATATAATATTATCTTATTATAAAATACTTTATTATAATGTAATACCGTCTTATTGTAAAGAAATGCTACTTTATTAGAAAATAATACTATCTTGTTATAAAATAATATAATTATAAGAGCAATTTGCTTTATAACTGTAGAGGTAATTTGATCATTTCATATCTTTTGGGGAGTTACTTTTAATTTATATTTGGAATAGATCAAAGATGAAAAATATTTTTAAAAAATATTATTTAAAAAAATAAAATATTATAAAAATAATATTAATATTTTTAAAATACTCATTTATTATTATTTTTAAAAAGTAATATATTATTTTTTAATCTTAAAAATAATAACATACTAATTTATTTTTCTAAAAAAATATTTTTATCAACATCTCAAATGATTTTAGTTGTGCAATATGGATTATTATTTTATTATAAATAATAATTTAAAATTTTATTTTAAAATTATAATAAAATAGTATTTAAAAAATAAAAAATAATAATATTTTGAAAATAAAAGTATGAAAGGGATAAGAGATGAAAATATTTTAAAAATTATTACTTTTATAAAATAAAATATTATAAAAATAATAATAATATTTTTAAAAAAATATTATTTATTATTATTTTAAAAGATAACATATCATTTTTTAATTTTAAAAATAATAACATACTAATTTATTTTTTAAAATAATATATTTTGAAATCTGAATTGATCAATTGGATCAAATCAAATCAAATCAAATAAATTATCCATAAATAGAGTACGATACTTCATCGATTTGAAAGCTAGATCTTTGCATTTAATAGCCTTCGAAAGTTTGGAGAAGATGTGAAAAAAGTAAGGGACGAGGATGCGATTTAAATTAGCATTTATCGAGAGAATGGGAGCCGTGGTGGGGCAGCATCGACGAGCATGAATAAGATACGAGAATAAAAAGAAAGAATAAAAAAATAATAATAAATATTATTTTATAAAAAAAGAAAGAAAAAAAGAAAGAGAGAGAGTTTCTCTCTCTTTCTCCGGTGGTGGTGTTGAGGGCGACAGTACGCTGAGGGATGCGATTGAGATTGGTGTTTGTCAAAAGAGAAGGATAGCAATAGTCGGGCGATGCTAGTGGGCACGGAGAAAATATGAGAAAAAAAGAAGGGATGGAGTTACCATCGGAATCAATGTTTATCGAAAGAGAAAGAGAGTCGTAGTAGGGCAACAAGAGGATGCAGTGGTACCGGTGGGTACATAGAAGATATAAAATTAAAAAAATTAAAAAAAAATTTATAAAATAATAAAAAATATATCATATATAATAAATAAAATAAAATATTAAAAAAATAAAAAATATTTATTTTAAATATTTATTATTAAAAAAATTTAATAATCGTAGATCATAATTATCCATTTTATGCATTTTCGACTTATTTTCGAGATGGTAAAAAAACAAAAGGCCCTCTTCTTGGGCTAAAATTCTTTCTAGTCGTGGATAGAAGACCATTGTGGGGCGGGGTGGCTGGGTGGGAGGATATTTATTATTAAAAAATTTTAATAATCATAGACCATAATTATCTATTTTGTGGGGTTTTCGACTGATTTTCGAGATGGTAAGAAAACAAAAGCCCCCTTCTCGGGCTAAAATTCTTTCTAGTCGCTGGATCGCTCCCTTTATATCCCTTATCCTTTCGCGGTTCCATCCGGTTGGAGAAATGAGGGCACCAGCTGGCCTAAAACATAAAGTAGGCCATGGAGATCAAGCCTGGTTCAATCTGACGGGCCTGGCCAATGCTAAGAGCCTATGACCGCTCAAATTCGGGCCAGATGGAATTAAAAGCTCACCATTCCAGAGTTTAATAGCATAATTGAAATTTTTTGTTTTTCTTTTAGAATTATAAAAAAGGGCAAAAATAAGGGGAAATGATTAATGAGGCAAATGACATTTTACATATGGGAAAAACAATCAATCATAATTGCTATTATTTACATTTCTATTAGAATTATATCCAGGATGGAGATTAAGAGCACGAAGTAATTGATTTCAAATCAAGTTTACTTTTGGAAGTAGTAAATAGTAATTTATGACTCAATCCAACCATCACCTAATTCATTTTAAATAGGTTTGGATTTTAGCATAATTGAATTTGAATTTCTTTTATCTAAATTCGAGGGTTTCATTTGATACAAAAGGTTGGGTAAGATAGTTTGAGAGGTTCAACTTGTCCAAACTCAGATATTAAAGAGATCATGCTTAAATTTGAATTTTTAATATATTTAATCGATTTTGACATGTCTAATAATTGATTACATCACGATCTAATTTATTTAATCTATGTAAAATTTATTTAATTTATTTAAAATCAAACATGTTTTTATGGTATCTAATCCAACTTGCTAAATCTATTTAATCCTTTTGAACCCATGTAGCTCATTAAAAATCTAATTAGTCTATTTAACCTATCTAATATAATTTGACTAGCTTAGTAAATGGATTGGATTGGATTTTATTGATAGATTTGATTTAAATTAATAAATTTTTAATCATGCTTAAATCTATCACGATCCATATCCGACTTCATCCCAATTGTCAGCTGTTTTAAGGATTCGATCACGTAGACCACGGATATGCTCTATTCCACTGGCGGACTGAGGCACACCAATTCGTCTCTCGGGTCTTGAATCCGGTGCGAAGTGGACCTCGAGATGCCCTTCGCGAGCGTAAGCGAAACCTAGCCATCGTGCCCGGAGAGGCGCGAGGCAATGCTGGAAAATTCCCGCGCTCGTGAAAACGAAAATTCTACGTAATTTCTCCGGCCTCTACTATCCCATATTCCTACCTCTCTCGGTCTCTCTCCAGTCTCCACGTCCATCTGGTTCGCCGAGATTTTATTAAGAAACACTAATTCTCTCCAAACCCAGGGCAATGGCGGGGCAATCCGATCCACATCTCTCCATCTTTACGGCTCCGGAGGTGCGCGACCCCATTTATAGGTCTCCAATCTATTTTATGATGATTTCGTCTTCCTAGAATTAACAACAGATTTATGTTTTAGTTGGAGTTCCTCGCAGAGGATGAAATGGCGGAGATTGTTCCCAACATCAGGATGGAGGCGCTGCACATGATCTGCGTAATTTCATATCTTCTTATCCTTTTTCTTCCCCTTAAAAAGGCATTTTTCTTCTTGCAAGATCGCTGTAAATTGCAATTAGAAAAAAAAGATAAGGTTTCGTAAGCATGACTCAACTCAATGTATTTAATGTTCGATTTGAAATGGTCTTGGGTCTCCGATGATAACGTTAGATTGATGTGCCATCAGGGTGATTTTGGCCCATTCTTTCCCCAAATTGCTAGCAAAGTGCCGCTTTGGCTTGCCTTAGCTCTGAAAAAACGTGGCAAATGCACCATTCGCACTCCAGAATGGATGTCAGTTGGTGAGAGCTTAATTTCTTTTCCTGAAATGTGCTTTTTTCTACATTCCTTTTGTTATATCTTTTCTCAACCATGTCCTTGTTCAATGATTTTTCCTGCTGATGGTGAAGAATAACGGACCATTCAGATTACAGTAAGGTAGTCAATTTATTTTTGCTTTTGTTAGAGAGGTTAACACAGGTGCTGGAAGCGGAACGAGAGTCCCCTAGAGAATTTCAGCCGCTGCCATTCCATTATGTAGAAATCTCAAGACTTTTATTTGATCAGTACGTAGTGAATACTATGTTTTCTTCCATGGTGTTTTTGTTTTATATACCATTTTAGGATGCTGAACTTAAGTACACACCGTTTCCAGTGCTCATGATGACATCCCGGACATATATATGGTGAGTTCTGAATCATTCATAGACATGTCGTCTACATTTTTTTCAACCATTAGTTTAGTCTACAGAGTTACAATGTAACAGGTTAGGTCTTTGATCGAGGATATTAGAGATGTGAGGTTTCACAAGGTCGAGACTGGTTTAGAGACAATATCCGGTCGCACACATGCAGTGAAGGTAATACTTATGTGATCTAACTTTGTCGTATTCCCATGCATCAAACTAATGGAATGTCTTATATGATAATTTTCTTTTTGCTTTGCCACATAAAATGCTGCTGAAAAGTGTTGATTCTTGCCAGTTTCCCTGGGCTATTAATTGTTTATGATTTTTGTGTTTCTTTGGTTGAGTCTTTAGAACTTTTACTTGAGGTTTGCCACCATGTTGAAGGAACTGCACGTCCATCATGATTATGCATCTTCCTAATTGAAAAATCCTGTTCATGCTCTTGTTCGTGATTTAAAAAGATAATTGCTCCTCATGTGAAGTTGTTTGCAATACATTGAGAACTATTTGTTTATTGCAGCTTAAAAATCTCTCTGCAATGGAAGTTAATATAGTGCGGCCATTCATGGTCCGAGCCTTGCAAGCTTTCTATAAGCATGATAGCCCACAAATGATTCAGCAACCACAGACAATGGGGAGCAGACAACCACAAGTGGTAGATCATGGCCCACGAGTAAGTTGGCTTACCTTCATTCTAGTTATCTATTTTCCCTACAACCAATCATCAAGTGTGTAAAAATTTAGACCAAAATGAATTTTGTGAAGCAGATGTTATTCCAACTGAATTATTGAAACTGACCAGAAAGTAAACTTTATGTTTCTCGACAAGGAACTAAAGAATCTCATTTAGCAGAGGAGCTCAGTATTGGTGCAAAACTAAAAGTGAGATTTTATAGAAAAAAGCTATATCATCTATTTTGTTCTTGCCAATAGTGCTGCTTTATATGGCAGAAAATTTTTGAGAGCATTCTAACTAGCTTACTGGGACCTACTTCCTTTGTCTGTAGCTGCATCAGCACAGGTATGATATATGGCAGAAAAGGAGTTCATTTTCAACTCAAGCACATTCATTACTTATGCAGGCTCAATTTTACACTAGCTAGCATCATGTGTCTTCAACTTCAGCCACCCTCCATTGTCCTAAACTTGAGGCTGATGTCAGAAGACCTGGGTTGCCACTCATCCAATTACGACAAAACACTAGCATTCTCCCACTGCACTTAGATTGCTTTAAACCTGAAGCGGTGGGCTTCTCCTCCTTGTACGCATCTTATCCACCCTTAGTGGCCCAGGGCTGTGCAAGTGGCATATGTTAATGGCAAGTGGAACCTAAGAATATATATACATTCCGGTGGTATTGATGTATATGAAGCATACAACATGCTTGTCCAACTCTATAGAATTCTCGGTTTTTGTAGAATCCTAGCACCAATAACAAACCCTTAAGTGCACCAGATGCTTCTGATTTCCTCGTGAGAACTCTAAAAGCCTTTAGTGCTTCTTTTGGACTCCTTGGATACTGCACTGCTGCATGCCTTTTTCTTGCACATTAGCGTAGCATGCTAATGGCAAGGTATGGCTTTATAGGGGCTCAAACTATTATAGGATGCATAGCGCAGGTTGGAAAAGGATACACTGTTAGACTTTTAGCTGGAGAGTTGATTTGGCTACCTAGAAACTCGTGGTCTATCACTCTATGTGGTTATATTAATTCTAGCTAGACCATGGCTCTATTTGAATGTGGAAGACCGCCACAGGCTTCTGATCAACAACGTCTTCTTGCTCTCTATTATGATGTAAAATTGTTATACTTATCCCAGGGTTTAATTTTAAACCCTTTAGATTCTATAATTTGATTTAGCAACACTGGGTTTTCATAAATCAACCAAGTGCCCTTTAGCTTATGATTTCCCCCATCGCTCCCTGTGTGAGTTCTGCTCAAAATATGTAGCCTTTTATATGATCCTTGATGTCAAGAGTTGTGATTATTTTATATGACCTGATAGAAATGTTGGCTTGAACTCGTTTGAATAAACTAATTAGGAATTGAAGGAAAGGTTTCTTAAGGTAGTTTAGGTTTTCATATAAATTCTGCTACTATAACATACATGAGCGAGTAACAAAGAACAATAATTCTGATGCATTAGAATCATGCTGATGCATCTTTTTCTTTTGATTGATGGAGCATTATATTGAAATGTGTTAAATAGCTGATGAAGGTGTCCTCAAAGTGTTATTCTGCAGTATCTTTTATAGGATGGACATTTGCTTAGTATCACTGTGTCACACTTGCGACATGTTCTGCATTGTATCCAATTGTTTGCTAAGAAACTCCAACTTTGTGCTCGTGCTATATTGTTGGTGCTATTTCAGTAACCATCTCAACCCCCACCTTCTTTTGTGAAGTTTAATCTGGATGTGGAAAGGATCAACCTCACTCACCAAAATAATAATAAAGTCACTAATATGAGGTTGAGATCATTGATAATTTTTTATAACATAATTTTTTCTGCTTTTCAGCGAGATCTCCGGCCCAGGTAGATGTGCAAGCTTTGCATGTTTTTATGTGACTACCGATGGGTTTTCCATCCAGCTGACCATCTTTATCAAGATGATAAAATAAATATACATCAATATGAGAAGGTAATTGTTGTTGACTTCGCTTCTCGTGCAACTGCGTATTTTATCCAGATATGTTGTAATATAAAATGTTCTTTGTTATAAGCCGTTCTAGGATGAAGACTTTTCAAATATTACTCTCTGTTAACCATCCGTTTATTTGGTATAACAATCTTTTCATTACAGTTTAATAAAGTTATTTGCTCCAAGCTTAACTGTTTATTTCCATCATCTACTGAATGCTACCTGCATAAATAGTATCAACCTTATCTTGTTGCCATAACCATTTTAGTGCCTTGATTTTGGCTTGGGAATATATTTCTATGCCCTGGCAGTTCGTGGACTTTTTAAGGCTACCATTAATAGTATGTTGGTCTTATTGAATTTTAAATTGCAAGCTGTTTTTGTCTTACATCTATTACTTGGCATTATACTTGTTATTCCAGTGGACTTTGTAAATGAGAAAAGGTGCATTATACTTCTAATTCTTGCAGTAAGAACCATCCAGCACTTACAACAAGAGCCATATATTCTGCGCAATTTTGATGGATGAGCCTGTGATATTTCAACAAATGCAGTACATGTACTATTTTATGAACATTCCTGGCAATTTTAATGGCAAATGCCTGTGATTTGATCAGTTCGAGAGATCACACAGACACAAGTACATACCTGGTGGTTGATGGGATTAATGGTTACTAGAACTATATGAAATGCGTGAGAGTATAGCAGCATGGTAGATTGGTGAGCTCGTTACATATCCTTGGTATAAATTAGAATTTCAGTTGACTCCAGGAAGGTTCTTGCAGGGAGGTGTTCTAAATTATTTAGTTCATTGATGGTCAATGATTAGCACATGGGAGAAGGTTGGCACATATTTGGATCTTAATCGGATTCCAATGCTAGAAGGGTCAGAAGAGGTCTTCACCCCTCTCTTTAGTCAATGTTAGTCATTAATTCATTATAGTGAGTGATGAAGTCTCATGACTATTACTCTATTAGCAAGGATTTGTGTTGGTAACTTATCACCGTCCAAATTTTTTTCCTATTTTTCCTGAACTGTCCAATTCCCCTCATTGTTTAGGAAGTTTTAGAGCTTTATTAGCCATGCAACACTTGGATTAACAATTCCCTGATTAGAGCAACTAACAGGGAACATGCAGTGAGAAACTAATCGACGTTATTTCATTCGCTGATTTAAGATTTTCTATCAATTGATTAGAAATCTTTAGAGTGATGTTGTTTCTACATTTTGCACTTTGTGATCTTGGAACCTGTTCAACACGTAGTCAAGCTCTAGGTGGTTCTGGTTGAAGTGGTGTTGATCTTGTGGAAAACCAACGAGCTAGGGGTCGGTATTTCAGCTCAGGCCTAATTCAATCCTACTTGGCTTAATCGTGTCGAATCCCAGAAATCTCTATTGCCAAAAATGAATTTAGATCTTTTGGTCGGAACACTAGTCTTCAACTGCAATTTATAAGGTTTGGATTGGTTTTACATGTTTAGTTCCATCAACTTAGTCTTCCACTCTATGAGACTACTATTGTTGTTGTCAAGGAAATTGTTAAAAATACACTAGTTACAAAATTAATGGTATGTGAGCCGCACATTAGTTGCCTTCTTTCTGGTGGTTGGGACGTTAGGTCATGCGAGTACAAGATCAATGTAGCAATAAGATCAGACGTTGGATGGCTACTTTTTCATTCATCGTCTGAAGACCAGTCCGTGGGACAAAGGCCATCACTGTTCCTATGATGTAGATGCTTATTTATAATTACAATGTGCTGATGATTGAGAGAGAAGGTGGTTTGATGGTTGGTGAGGAATAATGGAGATAAAAGACTGTTGAGTGGGTCAAAAGAGACCGAATTCTTCCCTTTTATCCGTTGAGGTTGTCCATCTGCATGTAGGATGGTGGACATGCAAGAAACAAGAAAAGTATAGGCGATTGCATTGTGAATCAATTGTAACCTGATCATTTTATAATTAATCTAGCTAGTGGGGCTTTGATGTTGACATCAACAACGTAATCCTACTTCGCCAACATGGTATAAAAGAGCAGTATTCTGCAGTCGCGATAGTTTTTATATATTTATTATATGTATTGTATTGTAGTCACTAAAATCCATAGCTCACTGGTGTTATAATGATTGATGCACCTTTTGTAATCCCATTACCGCCATCATAATTCGCATTTTTCTACAAAATGTTCTCTTGATGTATCTCGGTTTGCCAACTGTTTAACAGCTGTGACTGTTTATATAATTTATAGCACAAGCATGGTTACAATACTCTCTAATCATTGGAAACTTTTTAACCGAATAATTCTCCCAACTATTATCTAAAAATGAATTATTCTAAATTTATCCGATTATTTATGAGTTATACGTGAATTGTTTTAAGGAATTTTTATCGTTACAAGGCAATGATATCAGGTATCGTACTAGTTCTTCTGCTAGCGTTCGTTACTTTCGTCTCCTCCATATTTCTTTTCAACTAAATAAATTTAAAAATAATTTTTAGAGTCTATATTTTAAAAACTTTATTATTTTTTCTAGTTCGTTGTTGAATTTGGAGCTCCAAAACATTATTCCCAGGCATATTGTTGTCGAAAGCTACCAGACTTGTGACTGATGCACGAATCTTTACACGTTGCCGCAATCCTAGTTCTGACAGCCATCTCCACCGTATGATTCCATGGGAACGTACGAATCACTGTTTCCATATGTCTATGAACAAAATAATTTGTAGGTCCCTCCCGTGTCTTGTTCTCGAGGCCTTCTAAATGGGCTCGATTGGCCAAACGTGTGTCGGCAAACGAGCCAAAGGGTAACACATGGGCCGAACTGCCAAAGGCCATGGAAGGACCAAATTGCGGCACGCCGCATGGCGTCCCTCCTTGCAAGCTTCCACGTAGCGGACTTCATGGCCTATGAACGTAGTCTCCTCTCTGGCTTATTGATAGTTCTTCAACTTGTCACCTTAACTTTTTTTAGAACGAAGACTCTCATGATTAGCGTGACAGCGATCAACAAGTGGCATCCTATTTAAAGTAAACACTGCAAACAGTGCTAGCCTAGCGTTCTTGGCGTGAGCAATGCACTTGGATGTCTCTTCACTTTTCTTTCCTAATTTCAGAAAGATGTTTGGGCCTTGTATTGAAGTGTGTGACAGTTGCTCAAAAAGGTAGTCTTAGAATGATGCGAGGAATCGAATAAAAGATTATACAACCCTCTAGGAATTACATTGTTGATTGCATTGATGAGACATATCAAAAGTTTATGGTAGATACCTTAATTAAAAGAACAGACAATGAAGAACCACAAAAGGCCAGCCCTGGACATACGTTAGTCATCAAAATCCAAACAGAGCCAGTAATTTTCTTCCCACTCATCTCCGATTTCAACAGCTACACAAGAGATCAAAGCTCCCCAATAAAAATATTAAAAAAAAAAAAAAAAAAAAACAGGAAAATTGAGGTCATTAAAAGGATGAAACATGCTAAATATACAGTCTATATCTGTATGGTATCATGTCCGATGCTTCTGTAAGACATCTAATGAATTTAGGTTAATTTATCTAAGTTGGTTTGATAGCCTACGTAACACGCACTGCATGGAATGTTAATATAGCCCATGGCATATCCGCTATCAATATAGAGGTCTTGATCCCAATATTCTTAATAAAAATTGATCTAAGTTGGGTCTCCTCACTGCCCGATGGGGGTTGGTCAAACCATTGACGTCCCATCAAGAATATGATTCATCGCCAGAATTTGTGTCCACCGACCCATGGCGTTGGATTTCATTCGATAGAGTAGATGGGGAAGGTAAATGAGAGTTACGTCGGCCTATATTCGTTACCGACCAGATCAGTCGACTAGACTGGCTGATTTGAAATGACTCAGACCAGCCAACCAATAACAACGAGCCACACGGTCGGATTAGATGGCCAAATATTCCTTGGCAAGAGAACCTCGCATATATGTATTTTCTTCGTACATAATTTTATGAACATTTATTATTTAAAGCATCAAACAAGATGATCATGCTGATTTTATGGAGTTTGATAGGATCAAACAAATCATGGAATGACCGCACTTGACATGGAAGAGTGCTCATGATTGGAGGCTTTGTGGAAATGAGATAGAGATGTAGAGGAGTAATGTTTGAAAGCTTCAATGTGAAACTTCTAATTCTATGTTAAGTAGATACAATGGGTTGTTTATATGTATCCATCTAGCTAGTTCTCTAACAAGATAAAGACTTCATTGTTGAAAAATCTCTCTCGGAGGGAAAAAGACCTTAAGCAAACCACAAAAATCCTGCAATCTTCCTCTTCCATTCATGCTTTGGATAATTTTTCTTGGAGGTTGTTTTACACATGTTCCAAAGCGCATTAAAGATGGTTAAAGCATAACTGTGTTTGGCATGCAGCTATAGCTATAGCTATAGCTATATTGAACTATAGCTATGGTCTAAGCTGTGAACTGTAGTTATGGCTATAGCTGTATTAGTCTAAATATTTAGTAAAAATTAGCTGTGCCAGTAATCTATCATGTACAAAATGATATAAAAAAAATATAATCTCATTTTATTTATTTTTAACATCACTTTAAATATTCAATTTAATTAAATATAATAGATGTAATAAATATATATTAAAAATTACACTCCATGCACACCTCATGTATAAAACATAAATATATATTATAAATAAATAAATATATATATATATTATATTATATTATATATTATATATTATATTCTAATATATATATATATTTATAATATAATATTATAAATATAATATATAATATATTAATATTATTATATTATATTATTATAATATTATGATAATATATTATAGATCATAATATATTATGATATATTATATTTTTATAGAAAGATTTTAAAGAATAGAAGAGAGAGGAGAAAGCTCAAAAATTAAGTAAGTGAGTAATTTTAGAAAAAAAATAAAAGATAAATTTGAAAATAAAAAGTATACAGCTAGCTTTTGATTTTAAATCTTTGGATGAGGAAGCTTTCACTAAAAAACTAGTTTATAGATCATAAGCTATCCTCATTAAATACTAAATAGCTTAAATAAGCTAAAGTTATCCCAAAAGCTATTTGTATACCAAACATAGCCTAAGGATGGTTAGGCTTATTCTACATGTTTGGACAATTATTACATATTTGGGTAGTTATTGCATGTCTGACATGCCTATAGGAATCTCTAGCTATGCTTTATTTTGTCTCTACTCTATTCTATATAGCATGCGCTCTTAGATCTTTATTATTTTATTAAAGCTCAGCCTGATTTTAGATATTGAAGGATTTTTACTAAATTAGGTCTAGAAACTTTTTTTATTTATATCGAGTCTATTTTTCAATCCGAGCATGTTAGAAACTAATCAAAGCTAGATTGAGGCTGAAACTAGAAAAAACAAGCAGATGAGCTAGTCTTGTGAACCTCCGCATTGCCACTACTAAAAAAGAGTTACTTAGTGATAAGTGATGTGCTACTACCGAAACAGAGTAACTAGTACAAAGAAGATTAACTCAATGATGACCGACTCTTATCCTACTAACCTAGATGTTTGAGTCTGGATCCTCTATAACCCGAAGCTGAATTGAAGATGTCCGATCTTTAGTTTCCTGATTGCAGCTTGCACAAACAAGAGAACCTCATATAATATCATGGGATCCTTTTTACCATGATCATGGTGTGCATGGGTAACCATGAATGAGAGATCAAGCCCCACTCAATCCTAAATTTAAGATGATCCCAACCCTAGAAACAACTGCACAGTCTCCATGCTCATAAAGAATATCGGAGAATGTTGAGTTATGGCAGGATTCAATCATATCCACCAAAGCAGGATACTTTTCTAGAAGGGAGCGTTTGTCTCATTGAAATGTGACATCATATACGAAGTATCCTTATCTCTTATCAAAACCATTGCACAACAAATTCATTAACCTACAATCGCTAAAATAAATTTAAAAGATTTATGAACGCCAAGCAAACGACAGCAACTCAATCATGAGTAATTCTCATCTTGCCAGGATGTAAATAAAACAGGAATATTTCTCATTCCACAATTAGCGATGATATACGACAGTTTTTTTGACACCATCAAAAGGGCCGGTAAACAGGAGTCACTAAATGCCGGCCCGGCCCACTAAATGCCGGCGTCCCCCGGCTGGCGGTTCAGCTGGACGGGGGGGCATTTCGACTTCCCGCTGCCTGCTCCCCCCTTAAAAATCTAAGGCGGTACTCAAAATTTCTAAACCTTGATCTCAATCCGTTTTTCCCTCTAAAAACCTAGTGGCGGTTCCTTTTCCTCCTCCTAGGGTTCCTAGTGACGGTCCTTTTCCTCCTCTAGGGTTTAAAATAAATAGTCTCTCCGTCTCCTCTCGGGCCCTCGGCTGGACGAAGCGAAATCCGAGGAGACAGAAGGTCTGACCTAAAATCCGAACATTTTTACTTTTTCGTTGTTTGATTCCGCGATCTGTGATGTTTTCAAAGCTTCCTTTTCGAGCGAGCCGTCATTCCTCGATCTCGATCTTGATCTCTCGTTCGCTTTCTTTATTTCTAGGGTTTTCCCTCCGTCTAATAGCTGCTGGCTGGTACTTTTGGTGAGAAGGAGACGACGGTGGGAGGAAACCAGATGGGTTCGGTGGATCTGACGATGGGGGCGATAGCCATGATCTCGGAAGGCGGGGCGGAGGGCATGAAGCCGGTGCTCCAGGTATCGGACGTGAGGCTGGTGAACACCACCCAGAGCACGACGGAGAGGTACCGGATGATGCTGTCGGACGGGGTCCACACGCAGCAGGCGATGCTGGCCACCCAGATGAATCCCATCGTCAAGAACGGCGCCTTGCAGAAGGGGTCCGTCGTTCAGTTGAACGAGTTCATCTGTAACACCATCCAGGGACGCAGGTCATTTCTCCTTCTCCTTGCTGGTTGGTTGGTTTAGTCTGATTTCACGATATTCGATTTATAAATGCTGCAAAGATTGATAGACGTTATGAGAGAGTCAGTGATTAGAAAGTATAAAAGTAGGAAACTCGATCGGCATCGTAAAAACCTGCTAGTCTGTGTTTATTGCTGATGAGATTCGAAACTGTAAAATCGCACAATAGAATCTTTAATGATTTTTTCCCTTTTCTTTTCGGTTTTAAAAGTAATCGACTATCAGTTCTTCCATTGAGGACGGTGCTGCGTTCCCAGAAAAGGTCGAAATCTTTGGATGGTTCACGAATATAATATTTACCATCATAATTAGATGAAAAGTTCCAGAGTTTTGCTATATATTTCTTACCCTAGTCAATTTCCCCTTTATTCATTCTACTGTTTGGGCAGTCATGTTTTTATCAATGGGCATTTGATTTATTATTTTATTGACACCAACATTGGTTTCTGATTCTGCTGTCAGTATGGAAAACAAAATCCTCCTCCTATGTTAGAATTTTGCTTGCTGATACTCGTATTGACTGCAAAAAAAAAAAAAAAAAATCTTTTAAGTTTTGCTTGATAATATGGAAGAGCGGAGTATGTGTTGATGGCTTTAATCTTTGTTGTCATTTGACACTAGGATAATTATTGTCATCAACTTGGAAGTACTAGTCCCTAAGAGTGATATTATTGGGGTGCCAACACCCTTTGATGGTGGCGCTTCTGCTTCACTGAACCGAGCTCCTATGTCTGCTCAGTCAACTAGCATAAATCAACCAGGTGTGGCTGCTGGAAATCCTCAACCTTATGGCGGTTCACGCTCTGGTGGTCTTCCTGCTGGACAAAATATGATGGGGGGAGCTTCTATGAGTCCCAAACCAGATCTTGTTGCAAATACATCTTCTTATGGCAGTTCATATGGTACTGGTCAGATATCAGGAAGGAACATGAGTAACTTGAATTCCCTGCAACCAAAAGCTGAACAGGGTTCTGGGAGCTATGCCAATTCACATCCAGAAAGTGGTAATCAAAACCAAAGGTTATCACATCCAGGGATGACTGCAGGATATTGTCCTCCTCTTAGTACTTATGGGCGACCACCAGTTCAGCCTACATATCAACAGCCCCCTCCATTGTACACAAATAGATGGCCCATTGCTAAAAATGAAGCTCCTGCTCGAATAATTCCAATTGCTGCTTTGAACCCTTATCAGGGTAGGTGGACGATCAAGGCTAGGGTAACTGCAAAAGGGGAGCTTAGACGCTACAACAATCCCAGAGGGGAGGGAAAAGTGTTCTCTTTTGATCTTCTTGATTCTGATGGTGGAGAAATACGGGTGACTTGTTTTAACTTGGTGGCTGATCAGTTCTATGACCAGATTGAGGTTGGGAGAGTGTACTTGATATCTAAAGGAAGCCTGAGGCCTGCACAGAAGAGTTTCAATCATCTCAACAATGATTATGAAATTTTTTTTGAGTCTACATCAACAATCCAGCCTTGTTTTGAGGAGGACAACTCCATCCCAAAGCAGCAATTTAATTTTCGATCAATAAGTGAAATTGAGGGCATGGAAAACAATTCCATGGTGGATGTAATCGGTGTTGTGACATCAATTGGTCCTGCAGGTACAATAATGAGGAAAAATGGTACTGAGACACAAAAAAGAACTCTTCAGTTGAAGGACATGTCTGGTCGTAGTGTTGAAATAACTCTGTGGGGAAACTTTTGCAACACAGAAGGGCAGCAGCTGCAAGGCATGTGTGACTCTGGTATATATCCTGTCTTAGCTGTTAAAGCTGGCAGAGTTAGTGATTTTAGCGGCAAGTCAGTGGGAACGATTAGCACTAGCCAGCTATTCATAAACCCTGATTTTCCTGAGGCGCACAGATTGAAAGAGTGGTACAGCAGCGAAGGAAAGAATGTGGCTTCCCATTCAATATCCAGGGATAGTTCAGCTATGGGGAGGACTGACATTCGCAAGACTGTTTCACAAATTAAGGATGAGGGTTTAGGAAGAGCTGAGAAACCTGACTGGATTACTGTTAAGGCAACAGTTACATTTATAAAGGTTGATAACTTCTGCTACACAGCTTGTCCCTTGATGGTGGGGGACAGACAATGCAACAAGAAGGTTAACAACAATGGTGATGGAACATGGCGCTGTGATCGGTGTGATCAGAGTTTTCCTGAATGTGATTACAGATATCTACTCCAGTTTCAGATCCAGGATCATACAGGTATGACGTGGGTTACGGCATTCCAGGAGTGTGGTGAGGAAATCATGGGTGTATCTGCCAAGCAGTTGTATTTGTTGAAGTACGAGGAACAAGATGATGTAAAATTTGCAGAAATCATACGAACAGTCCTCTTTAATCAATATTTATTCAAGCTGAAAGTTAAGGAGGAGACATTTAGTGATGAGCAGCGTGTGAAATCAACTGTCATCAAAGCTGAAAAAGTGAATCCGTCATCAGAGAGCAGGTATCTTCTGGGCTTGATTGAGAAGCTATCAGTGGAGGAGCCCAATGTTGTCTCAGGAGTGCATGGAAATTTTGCTTCCAGTTCTGGTATGTCCAATGCTGGGTTTGGCAGTATGGATTACAGGCCTAATGTTTTTTCTGGAACCAACAATTTTGGCAATAGTAGTGGTCTAGATCGATATAGAATGGAACAGACAAACCAATTTGGACAGCCAGTGAATGAATATGGAGGTGTCATGAAACATAACATTGGCAATAGGGAAACACAACTTTTCTGCAATAGTTGTGGCTCTTCTGGTCACAACTTTCAGAACTGCCCAAGGGGCATCGGTAGGCAAAGCCAGTCTGTTGGGGGTGGCTTTGACGGTAGGCCCTTGAATGCTGCAATGGATGGTGGCATTGGTTCTAATATATGTTTTAAATGCCAGCAACCTGGACACTGGGCTAGAGATTGTCCAGGACTGAGTACTGCAGCCTCAGCATATGGAAGCAGTGGTGCATCTGGAAGATACACAAAGCAATACGTTGGTGGATTTTGAGATCTGTACTTTGCCAGGCAATGAATGACCGTGATAGAAGATTTGGAAATCATGAGTATATGGTTGAAATCTTTGACTTGTTTGGGTTGTGTATAGTGCGATAAAAATCTTTTTTGCCCTTATGAACAAATGCTTTCAAAAAAATTTTGCGAAGGTTCAGTTGCCAACTGAATACTCACTGCTCTGCTTGCAAATCTTTTTGAAAAAAAAAATTGTTTAAGATATGTTTTCCAGGATGTTGGTTGTGCTTGTAATATATTTTGTCCTATAATCTGTCAATTGTGGATTTATTTGATGCTGCATGACATCCAGTATCCTTATCAGAAGGTTTGATGAAACGGTCTTCTTGCATCTGCAACTCTTGACAAAGTTGCTTTTTTCTTTTATTTTTATTTTTATTTTTTAAATTGTGTAATCGGTGGTTTTGTTATGTGGAGATCAATGTGGTAGAATAAATTCATGTGTAACTGATGTCTATGGGATGTCCATGAAGGGATGCTGCTCTCAACAATCATTTGGAAAGTTGAGGTGGGAATTTAGAGAGAGACAGATCTTTTTTTTATTGGTTGGGGGGGGGGGTGCAGGGTGAATTGGTGGTGGGAGGATGAAGTGGGTATTTAGTTAATGCCTCTTGGTTGGTTTATGATTTTTTTAGGGGTTGTTAATGGAGACCAAGGATCATGTGTATTATCCCCTGACTGCATTCAAATGCATTTGCCACCGAACTTTATCTGATGGCAATGCCATAGTTGCACGCTTTGCTTGTTTGGATGATGTGAGTGCAGGGTTTTGACAAGGAGGCATTGTGGAGATAGGTACAAAATGTATAAATTTTGCATGTTGTGACTGCAGCAAGAAGTTGTGATTCAATACCTTAGTGCTGTTGGCTGACTGCTTGTAATCATGTACTTTTCATATTAACCGTGTTCCCTTGATGGTCTTTAGTTATGATGTTATGGATGGTTGATGCTTAGGTGTATCAGCTTATTGGTTCGGTCATGTTGAATGATTTTAGGGTCCCATGTTGCTTCTGGAGTTCTTCACTGAGCCTCATGCTGCAACCCAGAGTTGTTGACTGGACACTTTTAGAGGGGTGATTTATGCTGGTAGAGGCATCCGGAGGTAGAGGTGGGAATGAGCTTTGCATGCTAAGATGGCTTCTGTGCCCACTGGTTACCGTATGTTGGAAGGGTTTGGCAGTCTGTGATTTAATATTACATTCTGAAGTGACTGATTGGTTTGCTAGGTGATGAGGAACATATTCGACTGGGGTCCCTTCTAGAGGGACATCTGTTAGGTTGAACTTGCATTCCTTCAGGCATCATGTAAAGGTGTGGCTGATACTTGATGACATTGAAATGAATTGTCATGCACTTTCCCAGGCTTCTTTGAAATTTATTTCAATGGCTTTCACTCTTCTGCTGATTTTTTTTTTGGGTGTTGTGTGCAGTTGCTCTTTTCATTTTCTGGATAGCTCTGGCACTTAATATCATTAACTCTGCAATTGAGCTGAAAAAAGGGTTTCCATTAGGCATCAACGTATTACGCAAGGAATTTGTATATTCATTGTTAGAAGCATGAGACAGATTCCTATGAATCCATGCATGAAGTTTACGTGCCTGTTGTGTCTTGATGCTGCTTCGGTGCCAATTGGAAAGTTTTATCATTCCAGCTGCACTGTGGCAAAGATTGTGCGCTTTTATTGCCCTTTTTTTTTATATCGTTTGTTTGGTTAGGGAATGCCTACATTTATTGATCCAGCAGATACGTGTTTTGGTTTCTGTTTAACGTATCTTGTTGAGGTATCCCTCGGTATTGAGCAAGGAAAAATCTGCCGTAGGTGGCTTATTAAAATTTATAATATCAAAAAGAAATATGATAACCTGGAATTGGGACCAAAAGAAATGAAGGTGAGAGCTTTGCTAGGTCTCTTGTTTGTGGATGTTCAAATCCATGCATTATTCCAGGTAAATTTGCTGATCATAGGTTTCTCAATAAATGTGTGTTTTTTTTTTTCTTTCAAATATGTTATTGTGATGCATGCGACTTCAAGGTGTGCTAGTTGGATGGTTGTAATATTATCACCTGCTGTGTTTATCATTAATTGGAGGTCTAAGTAGAAAGAATGGTTGCCCGTCGTGATGCGCGTTACTGATATTGTAAAGGCATTTGATGGATGGTTAAAGCGCATAGGTTAAGGGGAGCTGCATGGGTGCATGATTTATTTTTAAACAATTATGACATGCAATTGTAAACAATTCAGAAAGCAAAATTCTCTCAAGCTTTTTGAGAAGTGCTAAAGCGGATCAGCTGTTGATTTGTTGAAGCCCTGACCATTGGGGAGAGGGGGCGCGGTGGCGGAGCAGCACGGGTGGAGGAGCACGAATGCGGGGAGGCAGCGCGATCACGGGTGGGGGGGGTGATCGGGGGCACGAGCGCCGGGGGGAAGGGAGGGAAGACCACCGGGGAGGGAGGGGCGCAATCGTGGAGGTGGGGAGGGGGGCGGCACAAGCACGGGGGGGGGGGGGGGACGGGGCGGAGGGGAAGAGAAGACCGCCGGAGAGAGGGGGAGAGGGGGGTTGATCGCGGGAGAGGGGAGGGTGGCGGCATGAGCACGGGGGAGTGGGGCCACAAGCGCTGATGGAGGGAGGGGAGGGGAGGGAGGACCGCCGGGGATGGGGGAGGGTAAGTTGGGAGGCGCACGGGATTGAGATGGCAGGAGAAAAGAAGGTAAAAGTCTTAAAATATTTTTTATAATAAAATATTATAAAAAAAAGCACCGTAGTTAATTATTTTTTTAAAAAAATCTAGGGTTTTAAAATGAACTGATCTCACATGGCATTGTTGGGTCAAAATTGCAAAGCCAGTAGCATTAAGCCTCCATTATTTGGTAGGTTAGAGAAGGGTACCAAAAAGAAAATGTGCTGGGAGTAGTAGTACTTAAGCCCTCTCATCTCTTAATGTGGGACTGACGAACGATCCAAACTACGTGGGACTCTCACTTATATCTTGTATTGCACCAATCCATAATTGCCTGGAAAGATGAGAGCAACGTTGAGGAGCAATTCTTAACACACGTTATACATTGACTATGCTATTACACGATGTTGCTAAAATTCGGTCCGCCTAGGATTATTTGGAGGGTATTATTGGATTCATAGTTATAAAAATATCTTAAAATTATGGATCTACACATAAAATAAATAAAAAATAATTTATTGGATTAGCTTCAATTGAGCCTCTGATGCCTAAGTTAGATTAGGCTTCGAAGAAACCATAATAAAAATATAATAAAAAATTATAGTATAAAATATTATTATATTCTGGTCGATCTGATTTCAAATAGTCTCGATCAAAATTTAGGAGTTTTACCTTTGGGAGCTTGGTCTATTGGAGCTCAGCCTTCTGACAAACTCTACTTTCTCGATCTTCTGATGAACTTGGCTTTCTCAGTCTTCTAATGAGCTTCTGATGTCTTTCTTGACCTTCTTGACCTTTTGATGAGCTCGGTCTTCTCGACCCTTTTATGAGCTTTTTGGCTTTCTCGATCTTTTGATAATTTTTTTGGTCCTCTCGATCTTTTGATAATCTTTTCGGCCTTCTCAATCTTTTGATGATCTTTTTGGTTTTGTGCTTGGGTGCCTGTTGTCTTATGAAAAGAAATAAAACTTAAATGATAGATGTAAAACTTAAATAATAGATGAAAACTTGAGAGTTGCTCAGTATGAGAGTTCTGATTTGTGGGAGTTTTTCTATTTTTTTATGATCTGTTTGGATTGGGGGTACACGGGGGTTCATAAGGAAAGGAAAGGAAGGGTAAAGAATGAATCCTTATTTGGTAAAATTTTTTGAGGGATAAAGGAGGGAGGGTAGAGAAAGGTTCTCTCAATTCCTTCGTACCCCTCACTTGCTCAATTTTATGTACCTTCCAATTTAGGGTATAACAGAGAAAAAAGTTCACATTTAATTTTATTTTTTTAATTTATTCTTAATAAAATTTTAAAATTATAACTAGATTATTATATACTTTATCTTTCTAATCATACAAACCAACTCATTACTCTTTACACAAGTTAAAAACCCTAGCCGCTCCTTCACCCACAAGCCATCTTTCACACGTAAATCTGGATATCACGATCTTTAGAAGGCATATTCTGATAACAAAGATAATCTTTCATAACCAAACTTCAATTTTTGGCACTGGCATCTCTATATTTTTTTTATATGAATGCTCTTATTAGTATGCCATATTTTTTTTTCAACATATTTAGATTTTTTTTTTTAATATAGAGATCTAAACATATTGAGTCATTACGATAAATTTTATTAAAAAAGAATATGAGATTTTATATATGCAACGAGGCCCTTGCGAGCTCATAGTTTCGGTACAAAATTTTTTGGTATATAAAGTAAATGTATCTTGCATGAAAATATCTAATAAATATGTTCTAGATAATAAAAAATATTATAAATATTAAATAGTATATATATTAATGAGAAAGAATATATATTTATCAAAATATACGTAAAAATTCTTCTATTCCTCTCTTAATCCTTCTATCTAAATAAGAGTAAGATATGTATTTTTTTTTATTCTTTTTCTCTATTTTCAAACAAGAATTCATTAATTCCATTGCCCTCCCTTCCCTTCTCCTTCATTACCCTCTCCTTCCCTCTTCCTATGAACTCTTGTGTATCCGTGATCCAAACAAGCAATTAGTCTTCTTCTTTTTGGGATCTCTTACCATGATCATATGGTGTGGAGCAAAAATCCGTTATACTTGAAGGTAAAAATCAATAGATGAGATATAATTATTTTATTATTTTTTATTATTTTTTAAATTTAAATATATCATAATTATTTATTTATTTCTAATTTTTTTTAATTATAAAATTATAATTATTCGAAATTTAAATTTTTACAGAATTATTAACCATATGTCAATTAATAATAGAATGGCTGGTTCAGGTGTCATACGCGTAGTTATATATATATATATATATATATATATATATATATATATATATATATATATATATATATATATTGTTGACAAACTCTTCACATCACTCACCGAAATGTTGCGGTTGTGCCGACTCTCCACCCTCTGTTTAATTATTCCACCTCCACTTCTCCACTGACTGAACATCCCGTCCTGCACCCGGCCTGTTGACGACAGCAATAGATCTTTCGATAGAATTTGTTGAAAGGATCAGATCCGTCGACGCTCGCAAAGGTAGTAACAACAAAGAAAGGGACAAAGGGCGAGAGAGAGAGAGAGAGAGAGAGAGAGAGAGAGGAGATGGGCGGGTCACGGCGGTCGGGGGCGTGCGTGAAGTGCTGCCTGGTGTTGTTCGCCGTCGCCTCCGCTCTCTGCGTCTCGGGCCCAGCTCTCTACTCGAGATATAAGAAGGGCTTTGCCGGCATTTTCTCCAACTCTTCTTCCTCCTGCGCGCCTACGTCTGCGATCCCACTCTTTTCTCAGGAAAGCTTTGATCCGATGATCAACGACCTTCACGACCCGATCTCATTCAGATCCGTCTGCTCTCACTCCAGCTTCAGCAATCTTCTGTAATTGCAGTGGATGTGGAGCAGTTTAACCTGCTCGTTCAGTAGGTTCGTGGCCTCATGAAGGCGATGCAGATGGTGCAAGCCGTGCACCAGCAGGCCCCGGCATCGGCTCAACCGACGCAGAATTCTTCAGAGCCCTGTGGTCCGATCCAGGAATGACCGACTTAGGCTACTCGACCTCCGATCCCTGAAAGGAGGAAGTAGAGGAGGGAGGGCCCCTGCTCGGACCACGACTCGATCTAGGGGGAAGCTTCACACCCATTCTATCAGAAAATCTTGGAGATCAAAGATCGTGAAGATCTCTTAGATCAAAGGCTCTTAGAAATAAGCAGACAGATCGAAGAACTCCATCACACTCTCTCCTCATATGGTAATGACTTTTGTACTGATCCTCTCTTTTGGCAGAAAATTATGCAGGAATCGATCCCGCCGAACTTCAAGCTCCCATAGTTCGGGAGTCACGATGGGACCATCAATCCAGTCGACTATTTGAAAGCCTTCCGAACGATAATGTTACTCTATGGCGCGTCAGACGCTATTTTGTGCCGGACTTTCTCCTCGATCTTTAAGGAAGTCACCAGGAACTGGTACTTGGCGCTTAAGCCGAGTACCATTTTATCGTTTGATCAGATGAGCCAGCAGTTCACAGCTTACTTCGTCAGTAGTCGGTGTTCGCGTCGAGGTCTGGAATCTAGATCAATCAGTCACCATGTCCGTCCTCAAGGGTGACCTTTAGAAGAATAACTTGTTATTCTTCCTGAAAAAGAAGTATCCTAGGGACTTTGTTGACATGCTAGCTCGGACTGAAGGTTATGCCCAGACTGAGGAGGCCTTCAAGGCTAGGGATGATGAGCCGATGGCGAGCGACAAGTCGACGAGCTAGGCAGGCTCGTCGAAGAAGGAAAGCCGAGTAAAGCTCGGCCGCATTCCTGGACTCTTTCTAGGCGCAGGCGAGCCCAAACTCCCCCTCGGGCCTGGAGGCGAGGAAGCCCCAACGAAAGGGCACATCGAGGTTCTCCCCAGTGCCGAGGTTCTCTCCAACGGAGATTTCACAACTACGCCCCTCTTAACGCTCCGAAGACCCAAGTATTGATGAAAATCAGGGAACAACTTTCAAGATCAAAGAGGATGCATTTCTGCCCTAGTAAACACAATCCCAATAAGTTCTGCCTTTATCATCGTGACCACGGTCACGATACTGAGGAGTGCATCCAACTCCAGGATGAGATCGAAGAGCTCGTCAAACGAGGTAGACTTGGCCGATTCCTGTGGAGACGGCTTGAAGGATGAGAGGATCGGCTGAGGGCGCTACCATCGAGGGGGGAGGACCAAAAGGATCGGCCGCCTCTCGGTGTCATCGATACTATCTCGGAGGGACTTCAACAAGAAGAGGCCAGTGGATCCAAAGGATCAGTGAAGAAACGAAGGACTGAGAAACCCGTGACCTTTACTGAGGTGGACACCCAGGGGGTCCAATTTTCGCATAATGACGCGGTTATAATCTCTTTGAATAATGTCGATTATGATGTACACCGCATTTTGGTGGACAATGAAAGTTCGGCCGATGTATTATTTTACGATGCCTTTTCGAAAATGTCCTTATCCGATGACCACTTAGGGCTTATGAACTCCCCGCTAATAGGATTCACTGGCAATGCCATACCAGTTGAGGGCATAATAACTTTGGCTATGATAGTAGGGCAACGCCCGAAACTGGTCAAAGCATAGGTTGATTTCCTAGTCGTGAGAACTCCGTCCGCCTATAATACCATTCTTGATCGATCTGGTCTAAATGCACTTCGAACGATGGTGTCGATCTATTATTTGAAGATAAAATTTTTGATAAGTCATGAGATCGGAGAGGTCAGGGGAGATCAAGCTCTAGCGAGGCACTGCTGCTCAATCGCCCTACATAAGGAAGAGCGGTCCGACTCTTATCTTGTTGATGAATTAGATGTCCGCAACGATCTCACTGAGGAGCAGGGCGAGCCTATGGAGGACCTCATCTTTGTGCCCTTAAACGATGGGAACATCGAGCATGCGGTGCAGATCGACTCCAACTTGGTAGGCGAGGTTCGGGAGCAACTCGTTACCTTTTTCAGAAGAAACGCGGACGTCTTCGCTTGGACCCCAGCAGACATACTAGGGGTTGACACCGAGGTCATGGAACATCGGCTGGCCATCGACCTGAGGCATCGGTCGATAAAAGAAAAGATGCACCACCATGTCCCGAAGAGGCAAAAGCAATCGTCAAAGAAGTAGACAAGCTTCTCAAAGCCGGATTCATCCAGAAGGTTAATTATTCGACCTGGATCTCAAATGTGATCTTTGTCAAAAAGGTGAACAACAAGTGGAGGATGTGCATTGACTTCAAAAAGTTGAACAAGACCTATCCGAAAGATAGCTACCCTCTACCCAGGATTGATCAATTAGTGGATGCGACCTCGGGCTACGAGCTCCTCACCTTCATGGATGCCTTCTCTGATTATAACCAGATACGGATGGTGCTTGAGGACGAGAAGAATACGGCTTTCATTACTGATCATAGTCTTTATTGTTATAGGGTCATGTCCTTTGGGCTCAAAAATGTAGGAGCAACGTACCAACATTTGATCAATAAGATCATCAAGGAGCAGATCGATCGCAACATGGAGGTGTACGTGGATGATATGCTCGTCAAAAGTCGAGCTTCAATATACCATCTCACCGACCTTAACGAGACTTTCGGTGCACTCAGAAAGCATAAGATGAAACTGAATCCGACCAAGTGCGTCTTTGGTGTGACCTCAGGAAAGTTTTTGGAATTCATGATGTCGAGACGCGGGATTGAAGCAAATCCTAAGAAAATTTGAGCCATTCAGGAGATAACCGTCCTGAAAATGATCAAAAAAGTTCAGCGCCTGACCGAAAAGATGGCATCCCTAAATCGCTTTGTCTCAAGGTCAGCCGAACGATGTGTGCCCTTCTTCCAAGTTCTCAGGCAACCAAAGAACTTTTGCTAAACGACGGAGTGCCAACAGGCATTCGAGGAGCTTAAAAACTACCTCGGCTCAACCCCACTACTGGCAAAGCCCAAACCCAAAGAGAAATTATTCTTGTACCTAGCTGTCTCTCCAGTGGCCCTAACGGTAGTCTTGATTAAAGAGGAAGCGAAGCTACAGTGATCGGTCTATTACATGAGTCGGGTCCCGAGGGATGCGGAGATCAGGTATTCTAGGTTAGAAAAACTAACTTACTCTCTTCTAATTGCTGTCCGAAGACTCCGACCTTATTTTTAGGAACACACCATTACGGTCCTCACAGACCAACCAATAAAAGTAGTCCTTCTCGAGCGAACGCTTTCGGAAGAATTGCAAAATGGGCAATCGAGCTCACAGAGTTTGACATCAACTATCGGCTCCTGCCATCGATCAAGATCCAGATATTGGCAGATTTTGTGTTAGAATGCACCATTTCAATCGAAGCCGAGCTTGAACAGAATGAGACCGGCGTCCTGCTATCGCAGCCGAACCTCTCTGAGGCAACCTCGACGATCTCCCCCAAGGCAACCTCAACAACAGGAGATAAGATCTCTTCCGAGGCAACCTCGGTCGCTGGAGATAAGATCTTCCTCGAGGCAACCTCGGTTGGTGGAGATAAGATCTCCTCCGAGCGTCCGTATCAACCTCGACCGCAGGAGATGAGATCTCTCCCGAGGCAATCTCGGGGGCAGAAGATATGATGCCCCGGGCTTCAACTTCAATTGGTGCGGAGCCTGAAAAAGGACTTCGGCAGTCGCTTATTTTGATACTCCCTTCCTTCGAATTTCAAACTCAGGAGTAGGAGGACTATTATTGGGGGTAAACCCCACTCCCACTGAAGTCCAGTTGGATGCTTAGCGGATAATACAATTGGTAGTCACAGAAAAGCCTCAGTGGTCGAACTCCTCAGCGGTCGAACTCATTAGCGGACGAGCTCCGGCCGAACTCCTCAGCGGTCGAACTCATTAGCGGACGAGCCCCGACCGAACTTCTCAGCGGTCGAACTCATTAGCAGCCGAACTCCTCAGCAGTCAGACTTTTTCTCCAGTTAGACTTCTATGGAAGTCGAACTTCTTACAGACTGTTGACGGATTTCTATAGGCGATCCTACTACTGAATGGTTACACGATAATAATGATTGTCATTTATCAAGTCGATAACGATCGACATTGATCAGGACGGTTACGATAGTCATTAATCAAGGCAGTTATAACAAGCTCCGCCTATAAAAAGAATCCTTCAGATACGCTTATGCCAGGTTCTAAGCTCTTATCTTTTCCTCGAAACTCTGCCGAACTCTATATTGAGCACTCCATTTTTGTTGGTTAGAGCTAACTTGACCGTCGGAGGGTCTTGTCAGAGCTATCCCCATCGGCTTCGAACGAAATTTTATTTTGTAGGTCACCGATGGCGATCTCATTTTCTCCCACTCCAGCTCGATCCAACATCAATCAAATTTTGTAGCAATAGTAGGATTTTTTTTTTTTTGAAGACCATGTTTAAAAGAGCAAAAAGACTACTAGATGTGTCCAAATGCTTTCCAGGTAAATCGTATCTATTTGAGCCTTCCAACCAAAACGCTGTTATGAACAATGGATGGGCTTCTTCTTTTTGGGACAAAGGGTACATTAGAAACGTTAAAAATGTTGAGGACTCGTGATGGTCACACGAGTTGTTGATTAATTTTATCTAATGGACATGGATGAAAGATCTATATTGCAATGAAAATAAAACTGAGGAATCTAATTAAAACTTTGTATGCGCGCGCGCGCGAGAGAGAGAGAGATGTCTGGACAAACAGCTAAAGGTTGAGGGATTGATGCGGAGGTGAAAGTTATGGCAGCAGTTGGGAGAGTGGAGCTGCGAGCGGTTTGGATAGACAATATCTTATGTTAGAACGGTGTTGAAAGCTTATAGACAGATTATTGAGGATGATTCGGTATTGTGGTTGGTTAGATGTAGGAACAATCCAAATATATTATGGTGCATCTGCTCCTATAGGATATATGGTGATTTTTAGTGATTGCAACTAGAAAGAATATTGGTATTTTTTAATATGATGGACAATTTATGCTATAATTATTTGAAATTGGACTAGGCCTTCCAAGTAGTAAATAGAAAACAAATAAGAGAACCCATCTGAGTTGCATAGATGCCACTTGAGAGCCAAACTTAGCCCTTTATTTTTTTTTTTTTGATTTTTAACATGCTGAACAAAGGCCAATTGCAAAGAGGGCAACCGCATAACAGTGTCTAATATATGGATGAAGCATGGAATTCTATGATGACAGCCGGAAACAACTTAGCCAGACGTGCGTTATGCCCTGGCCACCTTTGGATTCTCCTTTGATGTAAGAAGTATGGAAAATTTAGATGGGGATAGGATGCTCCTCTTGTCCGTTCAAGTGAGTTCCACATGCCCAAGTCCTCTAATACATCTAATAAATTGTCATTTTCATCCATTCTGTTAGGTATTGGTTGGAGCTTTTAATTTAATAACTCTTCATTATTTGAAATGTTTAAATATTAATAGATGGGATTTTTTTAGATAATATTTTTTGTTGGATAGAGATATTTCAAGAATGGAAAGATTTGAAGGTAAGAATGTATAAAGAAACATGATTTTAAGGATTTTAACTCAAATTAAATTATTTAATTTATAATTTTAAAATTTTATTACAATTAAGCATGATAAAAACATAGTTAGTAATTTAAAAAATTAAATATTATTATTTTAAAAATATTTAAATATATTTATAATTTATATTAAAAAATATTATTAAAAAAATTATTTTTGATGCTTGTTAATTGCACATGAAAAACTCATTAAGCTCACTAATTTGGCATAGATAAAGAATAATCATACGTACTTCATCAATTTATATAAATTATATAAATTTAACATGTAGAAGAAAAATAACTCATATGAATAAAATAAGTTTCATTGCTCGTATGATGACATGATTTTTCAGTTTTAATTATCATATTTAATCATATAATAATTTAAATATTTATAATTTATTATTTATTATCATGTCCCGATGAGAATACTCATTTGATATTTCCATGGTCTTATATCTTATCAAAAAAAAAATAAAATCTTAGGTAATAATATTATAAATTAATATCAATATTAATAATTATCTATATTTTCGTATATTTTTTTATATGCTGGTATAAATGATTTTTTAGTGCTCTTAAAAACATTTTTATACTCTTACCAAATATAAAAAGCCGTCTTCTTGCGTCCACGTCTCCCTCATCTTATCTTATTATTAGAATACAGGAAAAAACAAAACAAAAGCAAGGCGGCGTGCATCTCTTATAATAAGGAGGGTTATACATTAGCAGACGTTGGAGCAATTTCGATTCTGCGGAGTGCCGACCGAAGCAGCAACTCGGTTTGGGGCGAATAAATACCGGATAGGGAAGAACGCAGTGGCGGTGTGCAGCCAAAGCGAAGGATAACACGGCCTCCTTGAGTCGCAGCTCGCCGAATACCGCCGAAGAGGAAAAGAGGAAGGAATGATCTCAGCTTCCCGAAACCATAGAAAGAAAACGAAAAGCTAGGGTTTGTTTAATAGGGAGAAGCCCAGAACCCTTCTTTCTCTCCCTGTCGTCTCTCTATCGGCGTCCTCAACCCTGGGGCGAGGAAGCTCGAGAGCGATCTGCTGGAGTTGCGCGAATTGGCTTCGGCTTATGGCTGGAATGGAGGTTCTTTCACCGCCAGAGCGGAATCCCCCGCCGTCCCCCCGAGATCGCATTGTCCAGGCACCACTCCATCATCTCTTTCTCTGTATATATATATTTTTTTAAATAAAGAATTTAAGGGGGATTGAGGGGAGGTTATTAGCCGTCAGGATCCTTTCTTTCCCCTGCCGCTTCAAATTTCATTTATTTTTGTATTTTTTTCTCCTTGATTTTTGTCTATTTTTCATCTTAATTAGTAAGGTTGCTTCAGAATAGCGTTTTCAATCATGAGAGGCGATTTGCAAGGAAAGATGTGAGTTCTATCATCAAATGTTAATGCACAAGGGAAAGAATCTTTTAAGATAACGATCTGTGCGATCCTTTAAAAAAAAAAAAAAAATTCCTTTCATCTTTTTTGGGAACAAAGTCTAATGAAAGTAGCTTTTTTCGGACTTTCGGTGGAAACCAACTAAAAATTACTGTGTTACGTGGAGGTTTGCTGCAATATTAATGGTAATGCACGAAACGTAGAACCGAGTTCACTTGAGAAATATTAATGGGTTTTACTGAAATGCCCTATTCGTCTGCACCCAGAAAAGGATAGGTTGATCACGAGGACGTCAGTTAACTAATTGTTGACTAAAAGGAAATGAATCGCTCTTGGATGATAACGTTTCTTTTCTAATTGGGATGAATATCTTCTAGTTCAGCAGCTTTAGCTGATTCCACCAATGCATTAAACGTTTGTATTATCTTTTAAAGAAAATCTGTATTCTTGAATTTCTGATGGTGTGTTTGTTATTTCACATTATCCGAGCTTCATATATTTATTCTGTTTAATGCAATAATATTTTTAATCTTTGAAATTTTCAGAGACTTGATCGGCAAGGGGTTCCCCTGGAGCTGCTCGAACAGTCTCAGCTGGGACTCGTGCTGTTTGTGAAGGAGAACAAATCCCTTCTTCGGGAGATTGTTTCTGCCATCTTACCAACTGATATCCATGCATCAGAGCCTCAGAGATCATCTAAGTCAGAGTCTGGAGGAAGCTCCAGCAGCATCAATGTTGAAGAGTTTGGCGAGAGCATGTTGTGGTTACAATGGCTCATGTTTGAGGGTGAACCACAGGCTACTTTGCAGGATTTGGCTCAGAAAGCTGCTGGCCAGCGTGCTGTGTGTGGGGCTGTTTGGGGACGAAATGATTTGGCATACCGCTGCCGAACATGTGAGCACGACCCAACCTGTGCAATATGTGTTCCATGCTTCGAGAATGGCAATCACAAAGATCATGACTACTCGATTATGTACACTGGGGGTGGATGCTGCGATTGTGGAGATATTACTGCCTGGGAACGTGAAGGATTCTGTTCAAAGCATAAAGGAACAGAACAGTTCCAACCTCTCCCTGAGGAGTTAGCAAATTCTGTAGGACCTGTTCTAGATGCTCTTCTGGTGTGTTGGAAGGACAAAGTTTCATTAGCAGAGCATCCGAGGCACCTCAGAGAAGGTGACCACAAAGATGTGTTTTCCAATGTTGCAAATGAGTTAACTTCTGCGGTTGTGGATGTGTTACTTGACTTTTGCGAATGTAGTGAAAGCCTTCTTAATTTCATCTCAAGAAGAATGTTTCAATGTATTGGTTTATTAGATGTTCTTGCAAGGGCAGAGAGGTTCTTGGACAAGGATGTCGTGAAAAAGCTTCATGAGTTGCTTCTAAAATTGCTCGGGGAACCTCTTTTTAAGTATGAGTTTGCAAAAGCTTTTGCAAGATACTATCCAGATACGGTAAATGAAATTGTTAAAGAGTGCATGGATTCAATGCTCGAAAAGTATCCACTATTATCGACTTTCTCTGTGCAAATATTCACAGTGCGTACTTTGACACCACGACTTGTACGGGAGGTGAATCTGTTGGCTGTACTTACGGGATGCTTGAGAGACCTTTTTCTTTCTTGTGTTGGAGAGGATAATATTTTACAGGTAAGATGATGATGCATTTTTCTCCAATGTTACAGTATCACTCCCAAATTTTTTCTTTATTATCATTGGAATAGCCTTCCTGTGAAAGTTTTATTTGCTTAAGGGTCAAGATTTACTTAACTTGCTTGTGAGATTAATCAAGGATGTGGTACTCTTACCAGTACGTATGACAACTGGATCTTCAATTTGTTGTGTTCTTCAGGATATTCTTGTCATTCTCTTGAATCATAATGTATTTGAATGATTTGTTGGATATGTAATATCATTGTGAAATTTGATCGCAAATCTTTTGCAGGCAAATAAATGGGCAAATCTGTGTGAAACCACAATTCGTCTGGTTGAAGATATACGATATGTTTTGAGCCATGAGGAGGTTCCCAAGTATATTGCTCAAGAACGACCTGATATTTATAGAACTTGGATGAAACTTTTAAGCCTAGTACAGGGCATGGATGCTCTAAAGAGAGCTACAAATATTCACACGGAAGAAGAAAATGAAAATCTGGATGCACCATTTGTGTTGGGACACCATCTTGGCAATGTCCATACTCTTTTGGTGCAAGGGGCATTTTCTGTTGTCGAGTCCAAAGAAATGAAGGATGTTATGGAAGTGCAAGGTTTGAATGATAGTGATAGTGTGCGCCATGCAAAAGTGGGAAGACTTTCTGAAGAAAGCTCTGCATGTAGTTTAAGCAGCAGAAGCAGCAGACTGGATTCTGGGTTGCAAGATCATGATGAAAACTTTGATATATGGAATTGCATATCTATTCCATCTTCTGCAATATGGTTGATTTTTGAGTGCCTAAAATCTATGCAGGGTTGGTTGGAACCAAAAATTACTCCAAGGAACAATTCCTTTGCTCCTGATGCTATTAGTAGCAGTGGTTATAATCCCTTGACTTTGAGAAAAAAGTTTTTTAGAAAAAAGGAGGGTGCAAACTATAATAAGGTTTACAGGATACCTGTGTCTAGGGAGGATATGAATGCAGACCGACTGCCTACCCCTAGTGATTATCATGGGAGGCCTACTCATCCTCTTATTCATGGTATAACTGGTGGTAATTCGATGGATGTTGATGACACCACTGATGTGTCTTCTGATCATGCTTCTACGAGTGGATTGTCTGATGATAGTCTGCTGGAGATAGACCTTGGTACAGAACTGGAAGCATTGCGTATCTTGAATATGGCTAACTGGCCTGATATAGTTTATGATGTCAGTTCACAGGAGATATCTTTTCACATTCCTCTACATCGTTTGCTTTCACTACTATTGAGAATAGCAATGAAAACTTGTTATGGTGAAACTGAAAAGTTGGAGAAGGCAATTGTGATATCTTCACTTCCATCGTCAGCATGTTACCATGAATTTTTTTGGCAGGTTTTCGGTAGTTTACAGCCTTATGGATTTTCTGCTTTTGTGATGGAGCATCCACTAAGGTTAAGAGTATTTTGTGCTCAAGTGCGTGCAGGCATGTGGCGTAAAAATGGTGATGCTCCCATATTTAGTTCTGAGTTGTATCGTTCTGTGCAATCGTGAGTTTGTAATGAATTTTATTGAGTTTACAATTAGACTGAGATCTTGAGTAAGTTAATCTGAGTTTTTTGTTTTTCTTTCTCTCTAGGTTGGAACAAGGGCTAGAATCTGATCTTTTTTTGTTACAGTGCTGTGCTGCATTAGCTCCTCCAGAGTTGTTTGTCAGGAGGATTCAAGAAAGATTTGGATTATCAAATTATACATCTCTGAATCTGGCAGAACATAATGAGTGAGTATCTATTATCTCCATGTAGGCATGTCAGCATGTCAAAATGTGCAGTTACCGTCTTTCTTTTTCCCGAGTTTAAGTTTAGTTATGTTTGTTTCATGCATGCATACCACAAATTTGTGATAATGCCCTGTAGCACATTTTTGTTTGTGAAAGAGAAGCAAATAATGAAGCATCGGCCGCCAGTTTCATGTTTCCACAAATTTTTAGATTGGGGTCAGTAAATAGTTCCACATCTCAATTGGATGCTATATTACATTTGATTCGATAATTCATGGTATCAAGTACCAGAGTGATTGTGGTCAGTAAATAGTACCACATCTCAATTGGGTGCTATATTACATTTGATTCGATAATTCGGGCTGAATTACAAAAATAAAATAATTTAAAACGGATGGAACCAAACAATTCAGAAAATAGAGTGACAGTTAAATTTGCTATCATGCACTCTACTAGCCAAGATAGGTAAATTTATGTTGTATATACTGAGCATGGCTATGGCTTGAGAATGTTGAAGAATTTTTTACCGCTATATGTTGGTTGATGTGTTTGGTGGCCATGGCCGATATAATTGCATATGTACTCTCCTGACTAGCAATGTCGGCATTGGATTCCTTGGCACAAAGGAAGTGAAAGTTTGATTGGAATCATTTGTTTGCTAGTGAGGGGATCTTTTGAACATGAACAAGGGCTGCAAAAGCTTTAAGGTAGCCTTGAGGTTTGAGGATAAAAGCAGCATTGAAGATTTTTTTTACCCTTTAAAAATTTGTTGCAATTTTTATTAGTGGTAGTACTGCAATATAGGATTTCTTTATTTTTTTTGGGAGTGGAGGGTGGCTATGTGTACAGGTTCAGGCTGATCAAATTATTTTGTTATTTTATTTCCACAATACTTTGTAGTTATTAATAGTGGTGGTTCTGCAATATGTGATGGTGATTTATGAGGGGATCTGGTGGTGTCAGAGAGATGTAGGTTGGCCTATCTAGTTGTTTTTTCCTTTTTCTTTCCCAACTCTGTGGTTATTGGTAGTACAGTATTATTAATTGGTGTGTACAGGAGGGACGGATGTTTGTGGATTATGAAAATTCATCTTTCTAGGGTTGGGCTAGTAACTCCGAACACCTCTTTTTCTTGTGCTGGTAACCTTAAACTTGCAAACTTTGTAACTAATCTTGAAAGTTTCAAGGTTGTTTTTACTGAAAATATTAATTACTTTTTGATGTGATATAATAATCCTTGTACCAAACGTACACCTCCCTCTTGCTCCACATTTTTTTTTTGTTGGGTTGGTTTTTGTGGGGGGTGGGGAATGTGTGGAAGGGGCATGAATATGGGGTTGAGAACTGTCCCTTTTTTTTTCTCTCCCAAATTGACAATCTCCTATATGATTTACGTGAGCATTATCAAGTTATAAAACTAACAAGGTTCATTTGTACTCTGCTAAGGGTTGCCGAATCTAGCAGTATAGGTAGGTGGAGAGAAAAAGCAGTTGGGGGAGGGGTTGAGAAAGTGAAGGAGTGGGAGAAGGGAGAAAGATACCCAGGACGAAGAAGAGGAGGGGGAAGGGTGGGTGGGGTGGTGGTGGGGTGGGGGGTGGGGGGGGGCGGGGTGTTGTGGAGGGGTTTTCACAGCCTGATCCTGTGGGCTTGGAAAAAAGGACCTCTCAAGGTCCCCCTTTTTTTTTCCATAATCCAGCAGTAATCAGGCCTGTGACACAACTTTCTTCCCCACCCACTCTCCAGCAGTTGATTAATTTTTCCCCAGCTATAATTTTTTGATGAAGCCTTTTACCTTCCATGGTAAAACTTAATTTCAAAGCAGCTTTCTTCCTACCTTATTTGAACAGCACGGTGTTCTATAGTCTAATTTGATTTCAAGTATGCTTTGTAAGTGTAATTACCTTTGACTTGCTGTCATGAATCTTTTGGGGATTGAAGTTTGCAATCTTCTCATGGTTGTGGTAGATTTTCATTAGATCATGACAAGTGTTTGTAATAATTCCATTGTATGAATCAGGTCCATGTTTTGTTGAATATCATCGTGCTGCCCCGTATGTCTACATTCCAGGAATTTGTTTATGATTTTTACCCTTTTCTTTGGCACAGAAATTCCTTACTAGAGTCAAAATATTTTAGAATTGAATGTTGAGTAGATTGTATGATGAGCAAAAATTAGAAGATGTTTTTATGTCAAAGGCTTTTAGTGCCTAAGAGTTGTATATCATTGGGAATAGTTTTAGGAACTATGTCTTATTGCACGTTGGTGTCCCTTATTATGTAGAATAATTTTTTGCTGCATGCACTGAAGAAACAAATTACCATTTATATCTGTTCTGGATTTTTATGTGTTCATGTTGCATATTAGAAAACTGTTCCTGTGGGCATTTTGACATAGCAGCAGAACTTCTTGGATGAAGATTGCACTTCCTAGGACAACTGTTTTTACTTACTGAAACTTTGATCTATGGTACAGAACTTTTGTATCTGTATTTTGTTTGGTGCTTTTATGAACCAGTGTTTTGAAAAAAGAAAAGGAGTGCGCGTAAGCATGTTGGTAGGTTCTAAACAGGTCTTTCAGTAACATGCCTCAAGGAAAACATTGTTTTCAGGTATGAGCCAGTTCTGATACAGGAAATGCTCGCTTTCATGATACAAATAGTCAAAGAACGGTGTTTCTCTGGACTTTCTCCAGTTGAAAACTTGAAGAGAGAATTAGTATATAAGTTAGCTATTGGAGATGCTACTCATAGCCAGCTGGTAAAAGCTCTTCCTTATGATCTTTCAAAGAGTGATCGGCTTCAAAATGTTGTCAATACGCTTGCAGTGTATTCAAAACCCTCTGGCATGAAGCAGGTTGTGGTCCATGTTGTGGTATATGTTTGTCCTTTCTAAAATTTGGTCTGCAATCAATTAACATTGAACTGATATCCACCTGCATTTCAGGGTAAATATTCTCTTCGTAAAGCATCCTGGAAAGAATTGGATCTGTATCATCCCCGCTGGAATTCTAGGGATTTACAGGTTGCAGAGGAGAGATATTTCCGGTTCTGCAAAGTTTCTGCACTTAATTTTCAGCTTCCTCGATGGACTGCTATCTTTGAACCATTGACTACAATTTCTAGAATTGCTACATCAAAAGCAGTTCTTGAAATTGTTCGTGCGGCTCTATTTTATGCTGTTTTCGCAGAGATGTCACCAGTATCTCGTGCTCCTGATGGTGTTCTCATAACAGCATTGCACTTACTCTCTTTAGCATTAGATATATGTGATTCACAAAGTCGTGATAATCAGTCATGCATGAGCTTTTCTCATCATGCAGAAGATTCTTTTCCTATATTGAAGTATGCTAGCAAAGAAGTTGATGTGGGTGCCTCTAATGAGTTGTCTTTCTGGAAGAATCAAAGCTTGCTGTCACTGCTAGTTTCATTAATGAGGAAACATAAGGAAGAAAGTGATAAGAGTTTTCCTGAGACAAGGCAGTGTGATATTTCTTCTCTGATTGAGAATTTATTGAAGAAGTTTGCTCAGTTGAGTACTGACTGCATGGGTACCCTGAAGCAACTGGCACCAGATATGGTCTTTCGAATGCTTCAGCAGTTTCCTGACAGTACTATGCAGAATTCGGCATCAGCTTCTGATACTGAGCATAGGGCAAAAGCACGAGAGCATCAAGCTGCTATAATGGTAAGATATTGTTGCCTTTTTCCCTTCCCCTGGTATTAACTTCTTTTTTTTTTTTTTTGATCAACTATTTCAGAGTTTAATTTGTGTATCTCTTAACCCTCCAAGCTTGACTAGTCCTTCACTTTTTCTTTGAAAAGATTTTGTGCCATAACTATGCAAAATTACATGGAAATGTGTCATATCTTATGAACTTGATAGAAATGAATTATGCTCTCTAAGGGCCTGTTGGAAATTAAAAATTGTTATGTTGAATTCAACATCTTGATTTTGTGAGTGTCAGTTGCAAGATTGTTTCCTTGGGACATTTGAAGGTAATGTTTCTGAAGACGAAAAACATGAGGAAGATGATTTAGGTGATTGAAGAAATTTAACTTTTTGTTTACTAACTCTAAAAAAAACAATTGTCATGAACTATATGTATGTAGAGTTGTCGACCTGCACATCTAGTTTCTGGTAGCTATGTTTATTCCCTCTAAGAAGCTTTCATGAGATACTCAGAAATTTCATCCCTACTAAATTTTGTAAATTGTCAACATCTGTGTCTTAGCCTGCTATTCTCAGACCTCATAGCTCTAAACCAGGAAAATATACGTAAATCTTTCTCAGGTTATCAATCAGGAGGAACTGTGTAGACTTTTGTCTTTTGATTTTCAAGTTGTTGCATCATTGGATTATACATTTTTCAAAACTTCATTGTCACAATAAGCACTGACACTCTTGGTCATTGTATTAATCTGGAAACGGTTTTCTATGCTGCTATGCTGTTGTAAAGAAATGAGTGTTGGCTATTTTATGCATGATTGCAATATGTTATGGTCTCTCATGTTATGCGTGATGATGTTACATGGCTAAATAATCTCTAGTCGCATTTGTTGTACCACCCTGAACCTCTTGGTCAGGATATACTGAACTGTACCAAGGGCGAACCAGCATGGTTCTGCCTCTCTTTTTGAGAAATCAACTGAGGGAGGGAGAAGGAGAGAGAGAGGAAAAGAGATAGAGAGAGGGAGGGAGGGAAGGAGAGAGGGATCGGAAACCCCTCCTATTTCATCTCGAAATAGTTTTCCCCTATTTTGGGACGAAACTGGGGATCCTATATATATTTTTTTTGCCATTTTTCAGCTGAAATCGGCAAATAATTTGCGGACTTGCTATAATGAAGTCGGCAGATCATTTGCAGACCAGTTAAATAAATAAGGTTCCCCTTGGAATGACATGGTATGGACTACCATTTCGGTCACCGACCGGTGCAGATCCTGGTACCGGTTCGGCGAACCTTGAATTCTATATAAATGAGCAGTGTAATATTAATAGACCAATATATCTAAAATGATTTATTTGGCATTTGATTTGATTGGTGATGTGACGCTATGATGTATATAAAATGTATGAGAAATCAGGCTTGATGTTTGTTTGATCCATATATGCCATTCAACTATGCAGTAAATATTGCAAATAATATTCATGGGGTGATGCATGTATGTAAACAGCTCCTTTTTTGTTTCAAGGAAATTCATCCTATTTGAGCGTATCAATACTTACCAATAATTGTTATTTCAGGACAACTTTGTTTATTTTCTGTTACTTGTTTCCATTCTCATTGGTTACATTATAGGCAAAAATGAGAGCTGAACAATCAAGATTTATTGCCAGCCTCAAGTCCACGGTTAGTGATGAACCAGATGTCTCAATATCCAAGCAGGAAATATCAATTCCAGAAGTTTACCATGTCTCTGAGGAATCAGCACCACTTTGCGCCTTTTGTCATGATCCAGATTCACAGAGTCCGTTATGCTTCATGATTCTTATCCAGGTAAGGATCTGTTTCTGATAATTTACTTTAGGTATGCTACATGCCTTCACATAATTTTCACTTTTCAACTATCAGCAAATACTTGCATGCCATCAATAAATTACTGATTTCTTCGTTATTTTCTACTATTGATTGTACTTTCATTTTTTCATGCCATTAAAATTAGAAATCTCAGCTTACAACTTTTGTCGAGAGAGGTCCACCATCGTGGGAAGATGGAGGCCAGTCAGATGAGAAGATACAATCAGTTGGAAAAGAAGGGGTTGTTAATCCATCTATTGCTGACTCAAGCAGTCCAGCGCGGTTGGTTCAGAATGCAGGTGTTGATTTTTCCATTGATATAGAACCTGCAGAAGGCAATGCATTTCTTGACTTTTTTGAAGAACAGCTTCCTGATATTAGAAACATTCAACTGCCTACTGTATCACGCGATAATGGCACAGACACTACATTGTCTCTTGAGATGATAGAGGATGAAATCTATCAGTCTATTGTTGGGGACATGCAAAGTATTGAATCCCATACACAGGCGCTGGATGGTGAGCAGACACATTCTACTATATGTGTTCCAGTAGGTTCAAAGAAAAGCGGAAGCATAGAATTTTCTGTGCTCGGGGAGTACATTGCATATTTGTCAAGAGAGACTTCAAAACATCAATCTTCCATTTATGGTCTGCAGCGTCTTGCAAATGTATCATCAAAGCCTACGTCAACTGCTAAATTCAACAGATTTGGTCCAAGCAATTGTGATGGGATTCATATTTCTTCTTGCGGGCATGTTGTGCATCAGGAGTGTCATGATCGATATCTGTCATCCTTGAAACAACGGTATGCTGTGCAGACTGTCAGAATATATTCATCTGTTATAGGCATTTCAGCTGAAACGATACATTTAACTTTTGAAATTGTTTTTAAAAATTAGAATTTGTTTGTGAAGTTTCTTTCATCTGATGATTGATATCCTTCTTTTGGGAGGAAATGAAGAATGACTTTGTGAGATGAATTTACCACTGAGTGCTTTATCAACCCTTGTCGAGCAGGAATTTGATTCTTGTTGGAGTCAGCCCTCGAGGGATTTAGTGGGTATATAGGGTAGAAAAGAGGGGTTAGTCCCTCCTAATCAGAGAGAGAGAGAGAGAGAGAGAGAGAGAGAGAGAGAGAGAGAGAGAGAGAGAGAGAGAATGTGCCTAGTCTGTGTTATGGGAAGTGTTCCACATATGAGAAGGCAAATGTTCATCATGTTTTTATATTTCTGAAGTTTATCTTATAGCACAACTAATTTAACGATCATGAGTTTGGACATCAAATTTTTCTTTTTCTATAGATAGTTCCTGGTAACTCTGCTATAAAATTTTGTGACTACTCTTTGGGTTCTAAGCTTCACTCCTCCATCCAAAAGAGCATTAATGCTTCTTCAGTTGCGGTGCTTATATTTACTGCATCACCCCCTCCCTCCCCCTCCCCAACAACACCAAAAACCCAAAAATCATTAGTATACCAAAATGCACTCCATCAGTATTTTCCTTGATGTGTTAACATGGAACATCACAATAACATATTGTTTCCTAATAGATACTCAATATGGATGTTCACTAGAACTATATATTACAGGGAAATTACATTGCTTGGTTGCATAGTGAATTGAGAAACTTAAAAAGATTCCTTCTTTTTGCAATGTGGTCAAGTCTGACATTTGGCAATTAACATCTTCCAATCTAAGGGAATTATGGTGATCAACCAAAACTTGAATGCCTTGTGGTCATCCTTCAACTTGTAATACCATTGACACTAGGTGAGGTACGACATTCCTTTCCCTTCACAAAGAAAAAGAACTTGGCATGATATTGACAAAATGGTGCTGAATTCCTAGTCAAGACAAACCTAACAAGTGTTGTACTTGTTATGAAATGTAAAGGCTAGGTGGTAGGAATGTGACCTGTTAGTTATGCATATTTTTCTCATACATCAGGGAGGTCAAACTTCTAATTCTCCTCTAGATTTAAGGAGAAATAGCAAGATGGTATTAGTAGGTGACATATTCTTGCACTTAGCATATTATTTTCTGCTTAAAATGGTTGTGTTTCTTTTTCCTTTTTCTCCCCCCCTCTTGTTGCATGGTTCTGGTGGCCCTTTTTTTTTTTTTTTGTGTGTGTGTGTGTTTTGTTGGGGTGGGGGGTAGTTTTGGTAAAAATTTGAATCTTAAGCCAGAAACTGTTGGTTTTTGATGGAAAAGATTCAAAACCAGGGTCTTCAGAACAAAGTTGATTTATGGAACCAAATATATTGTGAAAGTATAGACAATCTATGCTAATTTAAGTACACTTTTTAAATATATTTAGGCTTGGCATCTGCCTAAACACTATGGTATAGCTGCCAATTTACCATATTCCTTTCCAAAATTACAAACATTAAAAATTAGAAAATAGGTGTAGAACAGTTGATATGTCCACATGTTAGTGAACAGCGAGTTAAGCACAGGAGGAAAAGAATGCTTGAGAATAGTTCTTGAAATTCAAGAGCCATTGAAGTTTTTGCATATTGACCGTGTGACAATAATTTAAAGGGGACCATTCAGCCAGATAAGAAAGTACAAGTGTTTGCTAAGTCACTGATAATTAAGATGCCATCATGAAGGTGGCAATAGAACAATCTTAATTCCATCAAATGAAGTTTGATGTCTTAATCATGCTTCATTTCTATGTATTTTGAGAAATATTCCTATCCACACTGCTCTTCTCAGACTTCTTTGTTCTTTACTCACCAGTTTCATACTTTTTCTCCTTAAGTGAAAGTAAACATCCAGCTCTTGGATGTTCCCAGTAACCAAGCAAATGTTATTTTCAATCTACAAAGCGGTACCATCCCAATTGGTGTCTCATTACTATCTAATGGTGCCAATACTGAGCTCTTTTGCAGTTCTTGTACCTCAGCATTGTGGATCATATATTTGCCCAATATCGAACCATACAAGGTTGCTAGGGTCTTCTGACTGTTTGATAAGTTGTTCTGTAAGTTTTATTGACAGAATCTTGCACTAGAGGAAAGTTGTGTCTGTGAAAGAAGGCCATAAGATTAGCCTGAAACTTATCTGCCAATACCCGTGGAAACTGCATATTATGTACCATAGTTTGTTCCAAATAATTTTTTTAAGAAAAGGTCTTTGGAGAAGGAAAACGGTATGTCTAGGAGAGAAGCCAAAATCAATATGAATGAGATCAGGATATTAGCATCATAAGAGAATCAGTCATCTTGATTAAAATATTGGGACCTGTCTGTGAAAGAACATCAGATTTTAGATCTATAAGTATGGTGATTTATGTTATTTTGGTGTTGACTAATAAAAGTTATAGTTAAATATTATACTGATGAAATATAGCAGTATGGGAAGGATCCAATCCTATGTCTAGCCTGCACTGGATTTAAACTTACAAGACGCAGCTCATGTTTGAGTTTTTGTTGGTCAAATTAATACCGAATTAAGATTAGTCTTATACCACTTATATAATATAATTCATTTCATTTGATAGGGTTAGTGAAACTTTGTTATTGATAGTTCACCGTTGCGCGTCTTTTGCTTGAAAAGAAAATTCTTGATACTTTTTGTTTCCCTGCTATGTTTCAGATACATTAGGAGGCTTGGTTTTGAGGGAGTGCACATTGTGGACCCAGATCTGGTAAGAGATATTTGTGTTATGATGGTGCTGCAATTATTTTTCATGACTCATTATCTTACCTTCTCCTTAATATTTTGCCTTTTTCCAGGGAGAGTTACTTTGCCCAGTATGTCGTAGATTTGCAAATTCTATCCTTCCTGCATTCCCTTGTACTTCTAATAATGCCTGGAGGAATATGGTGACATCAATCAATAGTGCAACACCAACTAATATATCATCATCAATCTCATCAGATTTGGTTGGTGGCATTTTACACCTTCCCCTTGCATTATCCATTCTTCAAAGCACATCGAAAATGGTTGGACAGAGCAGATTCCTCGAAGCCTACTCTGGAAAGCCAAGGGAAACCATAGAACCATCTCTTGAGCCCGCCCTTCAAAAATTGTTTATACTCTATTATCCTCGCAGTTATGGTAGCTTCTTAGCATCTGGTCGGCTCAGTCATTCCCTGATTCTCTGGGACACACTTAAGTACTCTATTATATCTACAGAAATTGTGGCTCGTGGAAGGCTAAACATGCATTCCACTGGTTCAAAGTCTTGCCTCGAATCTTTATATGGTGAACTCCATTCTTCTAGTGGATTCATATCATCATTGCTACTTCATGTTGCTCAATCTGCTCGCAGTTTAAATCCTCTTGAAGTGCTTCTGAGGTTCAGAGGCATTCAACTTCTAGCAGGTTCAATCTGTTCTGGTGTGTCAGGGGACAACAATTTATCAAATGCTGATAAGCCGAGAGGTATGAATTTATCCTCTTTTGGATCTTTAACACTGTTCTTGTGAATATCAACCATGCTGTATGTTGCTTATTAATGATATAGTATTCAAAGCTGTTCAGAATTTGTAATTTATTAGATAGGTGGGAGAAGGTAAACATTCAGAGTTCTGGCTATTGATGTTTATTAGCAATGGATAATGAACCCAAGTTCCTACTGCAAGTTTTTTTTCTTTTCTTGAAGTTATTTGGTTATTGTAATGATGCAGGGTAATAATCTAATTTAGAAGGAAAATCCAACTGCCTTGTGGTTCATGTTGTGCTCCCTTTGCTTATTCTATCCAAAGTTTTGTGCTTGTTAGCTTGTTTTTGGCGATGGTCTATTTGACGTTCTCATGTTGCACTAGGAATGAAAGAGATTGTCATGATGATCTTTCTTTCTTTTTTTTTTTTTTTTTTTTTTTAGTTTTATTATAGTTTCTTGAAGAAAGTTCTATTCTAGCAGATAGGCATCATGGTAGGTATTACGCATTAGTTATGATGGATGAGCATGGTCAAGAAGGAAGATTAATGTGATACCAGGCCTGATTGTGAGCAGAATCATCCTTTCAAGCACGTTTAGTATGTCCTATATCATGGACTTGTGTAATATATGGCAGCTGCTGATCTAATATGGAAATTTTGTGATGCGCACTTCTATGGCTGTTTCTTTGTGGATTTTAAGATAACAAATAATTGGAATGCCTATCTATTTGAAATTAGGGGGTGTATTTGTCTGTTTTGCTGAGGAAAGGGTCCCATATGATGTCAGATTCTTGATGAAGCTTGTAAGATTAGATGCAAGAAGAAGTACAAAGTGGTGGATGAAACATTACAAGTTATATATGGACATCATGGGCAAAGGGAAGATGTTATGGAAATTTGTAGTGGAGATCAAAAACTTGCTTCCTCTGCTGACTTTGGCGGCAATTTCTCCTTGGGCATAGTCTCAGCAACACAAAACGAGAATCCAAGTAATTTATTTGAGAACAAAAACCAAAATAAGCATGTAATGTCAGAATGTATTTTGTGCACCCATCAAATACTTTTCTTTACTCAGAAGTTTTGACTATGACAAGGTAGACTGTCAAGTTAAGGATTGCAGAAAGTTGTTTTAAAGATAATGGCAGGTGAAATCAGGGCCTCATTTAATTATAAACGTTCTCTTGTATAAGGAAAAAAAGCAGGTTATTCGGTCCTAGCACAAGTTGAAGTGGAGTGCGAGTTTCACCATTTAGGTAAGTGCTTGAGATTGGAGAAGAGCTTTTTGGAGTAGCTGCTCTGGAATTAGTTATTCCATGGGTTTGAGGGATTAGTTTTCCAATATAGTGTGGTTATAATATAGTGTCTCAAATGTGAATAGGGGTCTTCTGAATTCTGACGGATGGACTTTTTAATCTTGGGACTGGGCTCAAATCAGCAGGGAGAGGGAAAACCCTGAGAGCCTGTTTGGATATTCCTGCAGGTTTGGGCTGAAAATCCTATAGGAATAGGGCTTAGGCTGCCTAGCACATATCTTCTAAACTGTATGCGCCAATTTTATCTAGTATATAGAATATGAGGTCTGGCCCAACTCATGTCAACTGGACCTCCTCTAGTCCATTCCTGTTGGATGGAAAAAATCATCCTGGTAAGGTCATTTTTTTTCTCCCTAAGGGATTTGGGCTGGCCTACTCTGAAAAAATTCGTTTGAATACTGTGTATAGGCCTCATCTGGCCTGTGATCTTATTAATCCTGTTGGATCGCACGGAATTATCCAAAGAGGCCTTAAGATAGTGAAGAGACTCATGGGATGACCAGAACTTAATGTTGAATACATAACATGTTTTTGATTGTTATAAAGGTAGAGGTCCTTGTCAAGGATTGTGTTGAGAAAAGAAGTTCAGCACAAGGACACACCTTAGGGATGGGCTTATGAAGATTTGGCTGTCATCTTAAAAGTCCTAGCTTGGTCTTTTGTGGACCTTGAGATTTTAGAAATAAGAAGCTTAGTGGGATCTCTTGTCGAAACTTCTACCTTAGTGATAGGAACTGTACTTTGGATCAGTCTTGACTAATTTGGATTTAACGCATTTTAGTTTCAACTTAATGCTAAAGTAAAATAAAGAATATAAATGTATGTATTTACTATCTCTATGCATGTATTCTAATATGTTCCAAGAAAAAGTTTTGGTAGTACAAAAAGTAAGGGAAAAGTTAAGCTTACTAATATAATAATATCATCAAATGCACCGAAGCAAATGCAGATTTTACATCCCCAGTTCATTTCATCTTTGGCAGGTACATTCTCTTCTGTACTGGAATGTGCTGACACTGGAGAAGCCTTTCCTGATTCTCGGTTTTGGAAACAAGCTGCTAATCCTATCCTTGGTCAGGATCCTTTTTCTTCATTAATGGCTGTCCTTTTCTGCCTTCCACTTCCATTTATATCATCAAGTGAATACTTCATCCCTCTTGTGCACCTCTTCTATGTGGTTTGTGTTGTTCAGGTATAAAATCTACAGTATTCCTCTGAAGAAACTTGTGGCTGCACAGTTATTTTGAATGCCTTTTCATTTCTCTTCTTTGTATACCTAAACATAAGGACATGATACTTTGCAGGCATTGATTACGTGCTATGGCAAACATAATTTTGACATATCGAGCTTTGGTGACTGCCTTCTTAATCATGTTTCCAAGACTATGGCAGAATCTGAACTTGTTAGACAGTATTTTGTCTCAAATTATATTGATACCTCTTGTCATCCGAAGGATATGATCCGCAAATTAACATTTCCTTATCTACGAAGATGTGCATTACTCTGGAAATTGCTAAAATCCTCGAGGTTGGCCCCACTCTATGGTAGTTCTTCTATATGGGAAGGATCAAATCTATATACAAGCAGTGATGCATTAGATACTGCTAACTGCCATGCAGTAGAGCTTAATGGAATAAAGGAATTGGAGGATATGTTTCAGATTCACTCATTGGAATTGGTTCTGAAGGATGAGGTCGTGCATGCTTTATCCTTAAGATGGTGTGAGCATTTCCTCAAGGAGTTCAGAGTTTGTGAAAATAGAGGTGTCTTATTTTCTACTCCGGCAGTTCCCTTTAAGTTGATGCAATTACCTCGGGTTTACCAGGATCTCTTGCAAAGGTTAGGATAAAAATATGTTGAAGTGGACGTGGTATTGAATGTTGTTACTAATTCAACTCAATGCGATTGATGGTCATTAATTTAATAAAATTGGTACCATAGGTATGTAAAGTTACCATGCTCTGATTGCAAGTCTGTCCCAGAGGAACCTGCGTTGTGCTTGCTTTGTGGTAGATTATGTTCTCCAAACTGGAAGCCATGCTGCCGGTTCGTATAATACTTTTTAATCTCATGCATATAGTTTTTGTGCATGATTTCATTTCATGTAGCATTCCACTCTAATATCTCTGTAACTTTATAAATGTGCCACCTAAATTGTTGATTTCACCCCTTTAGGATGATGAGTACATGCCTCAATCATGCGATGGACTGCGGTGCTGGCATAGGTGTTTTTCTGTTGGTCAGGGTAAGTCTATGTAGTCAATGCTTGAATCCATAAGGTCATTACATTTTCTTAGCTTTATAACCGATGATTTTTTTGGTTACAGAGAACCGCAATCTTATTGCAGAGATTTGCAAGGCATGGCTTTTGGCCATCTCCCTACCTGGATGCCTTTGGTGAAGAGGTACTTGGATTATTTTATGGCTCCAAAACTATGATAGGAGAATCATGTTTCAATGATGCCATATGGAATCTTTGTATATTTGACTAGCGGCTCTCAAATCCAAACTCAATCTGAAGTTTATAGCCTTGATGGTTTCAACACCTCACCACTCTGCTCCCTTTCCTCTTCGATACATGAGTGGGTGGTATTCATGTCTCTGAAGCCAAAGATTCAATCCCTTCCAGGCAGTGATCTGCATTTCAAATTAACAGCTTAGACTTAATCAGAGTAACATTCAAATTTAATAATTGTAAATGGATGAAACATGAACATCAAAGATAGTCGGGATTATAGTTTTTTATTGTTAAGCTATCACCAAAGTGATGCTACTATGCAACATGAACGGTTCTTAATTTAAAGACTGAATGGCTTCTACATTGATGTTAAATGCACTGCATTATCCAGTTCTGCAGAAGCATAGTTTTGTACATGTGCATGAGCGCAAACACAGACAATTAGCATCTCAAATATTCTCTCAGGCTCATGATGAATTTGCTCACCATTTGATATTCCATTCCTTCCCTGTTTACTAACTTCTTTGTGCACCATACTCCCTCTGGGTGCAGGATCTTGGCGTAAGACGAGGAAAGCCTTTGTATTTGAGCGAGGAGCGCTATGCAGCTCTAACATTTTTGGTGAGCAAGTTTTACTTCTATGTTTTCACATGAGGTATATGGTGATGATGATCATCATTAGTGGGGAGCAAACTTTGATCTTGTTGAAAGCCCTGGGACTAGATATTGCTGATTGTTTTTATTATGCTTTTAATTAAAGATGCTTGATTCTCTATATTTTTTGCCGACCGACTTTGTTCAGATTATTGTTTTTCATACCGTTGCTGTATGCCTGTATGGTCTTATTGTAAATCTAATTCAGTTCGTACGTGACATAGGTGGCATCTCATGGTCTTGCTCGGACTTCTGAAGTGCTTCGGCAAACAACCGTTGGTTTTTGGGGTGCTGATTAGAACATTCAAATGAATTCTTTGCAAAGGTGAGAATTAAAATTTGGTCATGTTTCGTCCTTCGAACTTGTTTGTGGTCTTCAATGGTAGTTGGTCCAGGACCATTTAAAAAAAAAAAAAAGGAGAAAGAAAGAAAGAAAAAAGAATGAGAAGACGATTTCCCTTCAAAAGGGATTAAATGGAAAACTGAAATGCTTAGGGGGATTAAATGGAAAACTGAAATGCAGAAACAGGTTTGACAGATGTACTTCCACTTGTCGATCTTACACTGAAATCATCTTTGGAGGGCTGACTGTTGGTGGAGAATGGAGCAGTTATCGTCCGTTCATGATGCATCCGTTTGCTGAGAGAGAGCACCTAGCCCTGCTATTTCTCGCCTTTCTACGAGCTAATTTTGTAACAATTTTCAGTACGAGGGGACTGAAATTGTATGGCTTTGTCCTACCTCTCAGTCTGCTATATTGAGACCTGAAATGGTGCAGGTTTTCGACTCGGTTATGTTAGCTGTACAGGTGATATGGGTTCGTTTGCAATTGTATAGTGTAGTCCTTTTTCGCTGAATATATATTTAGTTGGAAGGATTCTGATGATTCTATTAAATCATGAACATGCTAATGTGTGTTGGTGGAAAGTTATTCGTGAATTGAGCATATGAATCTCAATCTCAGCATGTACAGACGTGTATTAATTCACTGGAAAGGCATTCGTGAATCGAGCAAAGGAATCTTAGAATTGACAGACGTGGTTTAATCAAGGTGGTGGGTGCCACTAAATTTGCTAAAAGCCAAAGTTTCTGGCTTTTAATCGGTATCCAAGTTTCAAGTTCCCGAGTAACCATATCTGTATGTATGTAGTACATCTGAAAGGCTTCCCATCACTTAATTTGAAAAAAAAAAAAAAAATACAAAAAAGGTGGTCTGGCACCCAATCTCCAGTATCCCGCGTGATGACAAGATAAAGGGGATGGTCGGTATTGATATTTAAATGCTCGTTCGATTACTTGTACGCTTTTCCAGGGACAAATGTTTGTATGCGTCATCTCAGAACGTGGGAGGAGGATGCAGCGTGCGAAGATTTATATATATATATATGTAAAGAGAGAGAGTGAGAGAGAGATGGATAGATATTCGATAGTATTTTATTTTAGTCGATCGAATTTTTAATTATATATATATATATATTTAAAAAAGTATATATTTATGTCTAAAAAAATTCAAAAAAAATAGATCTATTGAATAAAAAAATCTGTAAAAAAGAATGTCTACTAGGAAAAAAAAAAGAGGTATTTTTTTTATAGGTATTTTTTAGAGCAGGCTTGTAGGCTTATTTTTTTATAAATTTTTTTTTTCAGCAGATCTGTAGACTTTTTTTTTTTTTTTGAATTTTTTTTAAAGACACATATGCGTGCTTATTTTTTTTAATAGGTACATTTTTTCAGATGTCTATTTTCAGAGATATGTGTTGATTGAACGATTGGAAATTCGATTGGATATGGATTGGAATCCAATTGAGCGGAGCCTAGTCTACCTTTTCATATAGAAAAAAAATTGATAGCTTTGGCTTAGGATTCTCATGGTGGGGTTGCAAAGATAATCTATCTTCATCTACTATTTGATTTAAAAAATTTTACGAATGATGGATGAAATATTTAAATTGATCATTTTACATCCTCTTGAATTAAGAGAATGCAAGAAAGGATAGATAGAGCATTAGAGGATGGACTTTTATATTAACAATTTTTTTTTTATTTTTTATGAAAATCTAATATTTCTTTATTTTTTTGTTATATATATATATATTATCTATTTTATTTATCTTATACTACTAAATTTTATCATTAATTATTTTAATTTTAGCATATAATTTTCATAACTATAAATAAATAATTAAAATAGTCTTTTATTTTTTCATTTTTATTCACTATTTTTTAGTTAACTATTATAAATTACTTAATTATTTATATAATTAATATATAAAAAAATATTTACATATAATTAATTTATAAAATTATTTATTAATTAAATTAAATATTTATTTAATTATAAATTATAGTTTTTTATTTTTTAGTATAAATAAGTGTTATAAAATTAATAATAATATATTTATCTGTAATCTTCTTCGGGCAAGAAAAAAATAGTCCTTTATCTTTCTTTTGATTGAATATAGAGATTTTTTTGTATGGTCTCTTATGCTCGATGACTCCTTGGTGGAGTAGCTCCGCTTGATTGTACGGTCTGATGTCAAGTTGATTAAACAGAAATCGAGAAAAATATATTTTAAAGCGTTAATCTTTTTCGGCTGAAAAAGATAAGAATAATTTAGTAAATATATATATAAATATCATTTATCCTTCTTTTATTTTTTTTATATGAAATAAAAATAAAAAAATATTTTTATATATTTTTTTATATTTTACCAAATATATAAGAGGAAGCATGAAGATCCATCCATTTTTTTGCTTTTTTTTTTTTTTTTTCTTTCGGTGAGAAAAGGAATTATTGTATTGTCCGAATAAAAGCAACGTATGATGGTTACAATGTAGGGGACCCTGTACACAGAAATAGAATAGTAACAACAGTATAGACCATAGCCAGCGTATACGTTAGACTATAGAGGCGTTTGCAACATGATGATGCAAGATAGCAACCATGATGACACAAAAAAGAAAGCATGAAATAGTTGCATCCGAGTCTGAAAATATCCTGCCCAATTAACCAACCAGTCAGACGTAAGAAGCGACTGCAATGAGCACGACACAGCTTAGAAAAAATAATAAGAACAGAGCACGCACAGCAGCAAAGTAAAACAGCAACAGCCAAGAAGCCTGCCTGAAAAGACGATCAACAAGAAACAGCCCAAGATATATATACCCTTATGGTACGACAGAGCTGAAAAAAATAGACCGACAAATATGAACAAGGGAAATCTCATTCCCTACCAAAATGCCCAAGCATCCACTCGAAACAAATGATCCAGCTGTATTTCCATGCACATATTTTAATATAGACAAAATCATTTCAACAATCGTAAATATGATAAATAATTCATATTACAAAGATGAGCATGTGTGAAATCCCCAGTGCAAATTAAATTCCACCTGGCTCGTTATTTCTGTGATGGTGGCTTACCTCACCAGCTCTTTGCCATCTTATAATTTGTGCATTATTACTCCGACGACTGCGATTTATGCTGCTCAGTCTTTTAATAAACCCTTTTCTTGTTTGATTTTCTTCGTCTCTCACGGTTCGACGCTTCCGTCCAATACTCTCTTTCTTTTTTCCGGTTTTAGGTACGGCTCTCCATCTCTCTTTTAAATGGATTACTGGAGATGGTAGAACTCGTTCATGGCTTAGGCCGAATCATGATCCAGTGGAGGGGCGAGGTAATCGGGGGTAAAAAGATAAAATAAAATTAAATAAAAAGAAAGAAGAGGAAAATGATTTCTTGGATGGATGGGGCGGGGCTGGGGGCTTCAAGATGAGCCAATCTTCGGTGATTCTAGGAGGCCAAAAGCGGTCGGTGCTACCCCAACTTTCAGTACCCGGATTCCGTGAGTGCCTTTTTTTTTTTTTTGCTTTCCTCTAGAATTATTTTTCTTGGCTTGCTTCTTTCTTTCTTGGCTTTTAGTTTTATATGTTACACCATACAACAGACCATGATTTTGTTCTTAAAATTGGATTTCGAGCCGACAGCAAAATAGAAGTCATTGGACAATGCAAGGGAGAAAAAAATTTTTAGCTGCAAGTGCATTGATGAAATAGAGGAAAGTAATAGAGTAATGATGGGGCCTGAAAGAAGTATATACTGAAATACACCGTTGAGGATTAGGAGAATTGTAGGAGATGATGAATGAGAATTAGGTGATTGAGGGCATCGTAAAAATCCTACGATGATCTCCGTCTGACTAGATTTGGGATTCATTGTGATGCTTTAAACTGCTTAAAAGGAGAATGTCATCACTTGCATTTGATGATAAGTAGGGGGGCATTGCTAGTGCCACGTGACCCTTAGCCTAGTCCTCCAAGGAAAGAAGACCATGGGAAGTAAATATTGCAGTCCTAATACTCTCAAAACTTGTCCGGTTCTGCATCTGTCGTCGTGCAATTAATATGTGATTCTTAGAAAGAAAAGGGGTATCGATGGTTCGGTAGTTTGCAGATGAGCGTGTTTGATCCCGGCGAAAACAAGTTGCAAACCGTGACCATTTCAGTTTATCATCGCGTCAACGTGAAATGAATGTTGATTATGCTCGCAAATGAAAGACTAGAAGAATTGTTTTGCTTCTGATATCCTCCTGATACAATCTTTCTTCCATTCCACCATAGAACATATTGCATGCTGCAACTATTGATACATGTTTTATTATAATTCAGTATCTCATACTTGGACCTAATATTTTCCTTTTCCTGTGCATGCGCATTTTTTTTAGTTGGACCTACTACTTCGATTCAGCAATACCCCTCTCCTTTATGAAGCTCATGCAGTTTCTATCCTGTCATGGTGATTCTAAGCAGTGGCCCAAATTTGTCTTTGTCAAATTGAAGAATTCGTCAATGTACGTACACTTTATCATTTTGCAGAGAGAATTAATATGTGATGATCAAAATGGGAACATATGTGTGTGGGATCTCACTGCAAATTCATGCAGCTGTGAGTCATGATATGGTCCGACGGTGAAATTTTCATAAGTGTCGTCGTATTCCTGAGAATTGACGGATCTTATTCAAAAACACTTCCCCTTAAAAAGGGTTTCTGTCGAACCTATTATTCACTTGAGCGCAGGTCTAAAAGTAATATGGGATGGAAGCATGGTTGCTACCGCAAATAATCATGGAACATGCTATGTCTGGCGCTTGCTCAAGGGAACACAGGTATCTCGGTTCCTGTGTCCAGTTTATGCATGGCGTTCAACCAGCTGCACACGGTGACATCTTTCAGACTGCTGCATAAGCTACAAGCACATGATGGCCGCATCTTGAAATGCCTACTTTCACCAGAATTTTGTGATCCTCGGAGGTATCTAGCAGTTAATAATAGATAATTCATTTATCTTATCCTCCACGGTATAAACTTCCATCATGACATTGTAAGGGTAAAGTATTTAAGGTAGCTACATTTTCTTCATAGGCATCCTTCGAACAATTATCCACGGAGCAATTTGTCCCTAAAACAGATCCTTGTGAATTCAGTATTCATATTTTAGGATCTTAAAAAGGGGAACTGGTTCTAGGTATCTTGCCACTGCATCATCTGATCATACCGTTAAAATATCTAATGTTGATGGTTTCACCTTGGAACGAGCTTTAACAGGTAAGAAAACCTTCATCGGATGGCAAGCTAGTTCTCAGCTCTCTCGATATTTGGCCCAGATCCTTATGTTTGCTAGGGAAACCGCGGGCGGTGTAGCTCCACGGAGATTGGATCTCGAGTGGGGCTCGAGCGAGGAGCCCGATTTTGTTCTTTTCATTTTTTTTTTTGCTTCGGCCCCGAGCAAGGGCCACGGTGTAGAGAGTATTTCCCTGTTTGCTAATAATCCCTCATGGAATCTGAACACCTCAGGACACCAGCACCGGGTCCGGGTCTGGGATTGTGTGTTCTCCATGGATGGTGCTCATGGGATAATAACAGGTACTAGATACAGCATACCTAACTACTTGTTTTTCATCTTTGATTGGGCAATCCAATCGTGCGAACATGATATGATCAAATTTGGCTTTGTGCAGCTTCTTCTGATACAACTATGATACTGCGGACGATGTCCACAGCCACAGCGGAAGCCATTAGAGTTTATCAAGGGCACCACGAAGCGGCTGTCTACTGCACCGTGCTCGATGGTGCTGAATCACCACCATCATGATCCTAATCTGTGTCTCGATGTCATTCATGGGTAATAACATTTGATAGCTACGTCCTCTTAATTGTTTCTGGTCTTATTATTTTTCGGTCTCGTGAGGTTTCTATTACCAGTCAGCTTTGCACATGCCTTTTCTACCGTTGTTGGTTGGCTGGTTGGTTGGTTGGTTGCTTCTTCCGTTGGTTTGTGTGGGGGCCAGAGGGATTGTTGGTTGACATGTCAGCAGTCAGCATGCACGGTGTTCATGAGCATAAAAATTTTGTGCATGCCCATGCTTTCCATTCAATCATTCACTCAGGTCATAGTCCAGAAGCACCACCCTGACCTCGCTTATGCCCAATTATCGTCTTCAGGCTTCAATTGATGATGGAAGAAAGTCTCCATCTTCCATTCCCAAGTTGACTAAGAAGTATCGACCAATTCTGGGTGGCTCAGATGGCAGCCTTTCGGCTCGATTTCTGGATGTGAGAATGAGAGGTTGCCCCACAGCTGGATCTTGTATCCATGGATGGATGGACGCCCAAAGGAATGGAACAGTGATCCTTTCACCAAGTGTGCCTTCATTTATTGAACAAGTCGGTGGCCAACCAGCAGAATTCATTTATTAAAAGATATGTTGTGAGATGTTTTGGTTGGCATCGGTGAGAATCCATACTCAATCACATCTTCGTATCATCTGTCGGCAGAAATGAATAGAGCCTTCCCTAGAAGATGCTTATGCACGAGATTTCTGCTGTTCTCGCTGGCTAATTTGTACGATAACAAACTCGTGATTTGTTTACATCTGCTGATATCGGAAACAAACCTTATCCATTAGCTACGAAACAACCATCACTTGTTAGCAGACAGATTGTCAAAAAAAAGAAAAGAAAAAAAGAAAGACAGCAAGGTGATACTACGAACGGATCTAAGAACACCCTCTCGTATCTAGCACCAACGCCATGTGAAATCTACAATTGGATCGGTCGATCCAAATCTACCATTGTCGGCCGAAAAGGGGAGAGAGGAAGGTGGGTACATCTTGCACACCAGTGCAGTGGCATCAGCAGATGCTGGGTCATTGTTAGATAGACAAGAGCTTCATTAATCTTGTCATGGAAGCATCTCCCATCTTTTGATGAAGAGCAGCTAACTTTATTTCACACCTACTTACTAGCGAACGATGGTGGTTGATCGGTCCCTCATAGACCTTTCGCTCGTTGTCCCAGCATGGTAGGTTAGCTGGACTGTGACATATGGATATAAATCTTGAATCACTGTGGGAAAAAGGCAACAACATGTCCCTGCCTTTTGCTTTCATTGCAAGGGATTTAGTCCGCTCGTTCATCTTTAGATCTGTTGCACCCCTGAAATCATAGTGAACAGATCAAAGGTCAGGAATTTGGACAATCGCCATTTTAGAATCCAAAACTATTAAGGTATGAACCTGAATCAGTGGTTCTGTTCTGTTACTGGCATGCTTCCATGATTATTGCCCTCTAATTGCGAGAATTTTGGGGTAATCCACATGTACTTGGATAGGATTCACGCACGCAACCGAACGATGCCAGCTTAAGTTGAATAGAATACCCATCTGCCCTGGAAAAATAGTAACGGGAAGCCATCATTGCTACCTTGAAACACCAACATCCCAAAAAGGGCAATAAACACGCTGTCCGATGATTAAATTCTCCAGAATCCCAACATCCACCCCGAATCTCTCATCCCGCACCCAAAAGAAAACATTAAAAAAATACCATTAGTTTATAGCATATGGAAGCAGAAGATGGCCTTTCCTAATGTCTCCGCTCTTTTGGTAGCAGGCCACCTCATTAATATTTGGTAGGTCTGGTCCTCAAGGTGCAACAAAACCTTCAGCTGCACCCACCAAAGAGTAAAGACCAAGCGCTCCATGGAAGAGAAGGAGAAGAAGAAGCAACAGAAGCAGACCAAGAAGAAATCCAAATCCACCACAGACCCTCACTTCAAACCGAGCTCCGACGTGAAAGGCATCCGCTTCGGTGGCCAATTCATCGTCAAATCCTTCACCGTCCGCCGCGCGGCCCCGTTCGAGCTGCTGAGCCTTCTCGACATTCCCGGTTCCCACCAGAGCCGGAGCCATGGCCTCCCTTTTCCTTCCACCATCACCTACTTGCCTACCAACTTCACCATCTTGGCACACCACGCGTGGCACACCCTCACGCTCGGACTCGGCACCAAGAAGTCCAAGGTCCTGCTCTTCGTCTTCGAGACCGAGAACATGAAGCTGGCCATGGACCGTCTCTGGCCACCAATGATTCCGCTAGGGGAGGTGAACCGGAAGTTCATACGGGGGCTCACAGGGTGCGAGATGGCGAGGTTCAAGTTCAGGAAAGGATGCCTCACCTTCTATCTTTACGCTGTGCGGCGGCTGGGCATGGCTGGGTTCCCTCGAGCTGAGGATCTAAGAACCATTCTGGAGTCTATGGTGGAGCTCAAGGATTTCTTGGATCACACAGCCATGCTTGCATTGCCAAGCCAGAGGAGCATTTCTTTCTCGCCACCCGTCGCCATGGCGCACTGAGATCTTCTCCATTTTGTTTGAATCCTAGCGTTTCCAGATTGTTATACTCTCCACTCTTTTCTTGTTTCTTCTACATTTCTTCGTTCTTTTTCTCACTAGGTGTGAGATGGTATGTCTTCATTACAGAGTGAATTGGATTATGTCGAATGATGCTTAGAGAAGAACTGTACCTCCTTGATTATAAAATCTCGAACCCTGTTATATAATCCCTGAGTTATTTCTTGCTTAAGCCCAAACATTTTGTGTTTTGTTTCACATTGCTTATACAAAGAGACCCTACTAGGGGAAATAATGAGCTCTGTTCTAAAGCTGGAGTGATGGATCTGTTGCCTCTTGCCGGTCAACTTCGCAGTGCGGAAGTGCTCGAGATCCAAGGATGAAGGGTGTCAGAATTTCTGTATGCAAGAATATAGATGATGATTTATGGGAAAGATTATTATTACCAGTGACTTAAGCAGAGGGGACTCTTTGGGGTCTTAAAGAAATCCTGGCAGGACCAATGAATGAGGTATGAGCCTCGAGAGTCGGAAGATATAGATACTGGGTGATCAGAGAAGCTGAATGCTCCAGAGGAAATATGCAGCTAGCTAGCTGAAGCAGCAAGAAAGTTGGCTAAGGCTGTTTGGGGAATAGTGCCTAGGCCTTCCATGTAGACAGGGTGCAGTGCTTTGTGGTTTTTGTTGAAGAATTCTCCACTAAAATCTATGAGAGGGACTCCAGTGTTGCTAGATGCTATATCAACATCATCACCAAATATAATTCTAGTGTTATCAGATTGTTCATTAAATTTCTTTTTTCATTCATACATGCACGTAAGAGTGAATTCTGTAAAATTATTCAAAAAATTAGATGCTCATAACCTTGTTGTCTCAACCTGCCCCATATATTCCAGCCACATCAACAAGCAGTTGCACCAAAACATTCTCAGTTATTTATATTCTTTTATATGTCATCCAATCTTTTCAAGTGCTTTCCCCATTTTTCCGAATCTTCGATATTTTTCTTTGTTGTTTTATAAATTCTTAGTTCTTCTTATTTCCTGAATGATTTCAGGACATCGAATCTCGACCATGGGCGAGGGGGGATACTGAAATCAACCGGCAGAAATGATGCTTCGAATCGGGAGATGAGGGGGTGCTTAAACCTTGAGATGAAGATACAATGATGGCCATGGTAAGAAAAAGGTGGCTGGCAACTTGCAAAGGGAAAGGTAAAGAGAATCCAACTTTCTATATCTTTGCTATGCTTTTGGCCCACCAAGCAGCATGCACCTGGTTAGCACATTCTTTTGAGCATGCTCGGGTCCCAGAGCCAGCCCATTCCGTAAACCAAACAGGGTATCTATTACCTTATATTATTAAGTTTTTGTTATCAAGCAAAGGCATCACTTATTACTATTCTGCCAAGGGTAGCCTTTAAGTATCTGCACCGTGCTGGTGCTCGAGTACAGGCATACATAAGGCTGTAAATGGGTCGGATTGATCTCTGACCCGATCTACCTCAACCCGCTTAAACTCGATCCAATCTATTTTAAAGGACCTACAGAGCTAGATCGGGTTCTAAAATTGAACCCATTCAATATTCTGGGATGGATCTGAATTTAGTGAATTTAGATCCGATCCGATCCGATCCGATCTGAATTTAGTATTAAATTCAACATATAAACTATAAAATAAATAGAGTGAGATTGAAATTTCAAATATTCTTATAATATTATTATTTTTTAAAAATTTTACTCAATTTAACTATCAGATTTTGAGAGATTGTTTATAAATTAAGAGTCAAGATAAAGTAATATTTCTTTTTTTATAAACTTTGCATATGTTAATTTATTATACGAACTGAATCCAACCAAAATTTGGATTCGAAATAGATCTAAAAATTTTTAGATTGGGAACAAGTTTTAGATGAAGCTGATCCGATCCAAATGATTCAATGGAGCAAACTTTTTAATCATGAACTCGATCCGATTTTCAATTGGGTTGGATCTGGGTCTAGCATTAGAATCCGATCAAAAAATCGAATTAGATCGGGATCGCTCATGATCCGATACGACCCGACCCATTTACACTCCTAGGCATACATGCATATGCGTCACGTTGAAATCAGCTATCGATGTACTATGATGGTAAAAAATACTTCAAATTATGGCAAATTTCTCTTTAATTATGTCTGACGATTAAATGATTCTTCAAATTAATCATGAAAACTTTAGATGCGTTTTGGAACCCATGACTTTTACTAACTATTCACGAATTATAATTGGGACTATGACTTCCACCTGAATTTTGCACCTGTTATTGCCACAACTGTGCATATTTGTTCCCAAAGGATCAAGCCAAGCCATGTGCCAGTTTACATTCTTTGAACTAAATCTTTTTGAGTTTACTAGCTAGGACACATTAGTTCAAATTCCATTCCTAATCCTAACACTAAAAAACAGCCATATTACCTAACCTTTCTATCCCCCATATGACGTCATCCCGGTCCAGCTACACCTTGGTAGTTGTTGGGTCGAATTGGTATTGGGCCGTTTGAGGCCCAATAAAGGAAAGAGCGAGTGGGTCGCCTGCCTCCGGCCCATTTTCAACCAAGAAACGGAGAGAACGTAAAACCCCTAAAGCCCTAACGGGAGAAGCCTCCGTCCCTGCAAGATGCTCTCCCGCCTCATTTCTCGACCCCTCCACCTCCGCCTCCTAACCCTAACCCTAGCGTCTTCCTCCCACCCCCTTCCTTCCTCCTCTACTTCTCCCCCATCTCGCCCTCGTCCTCCTCCTTGTCTCCCTCTCGGCGAACCCAATCCGCGCTTCTTCCCCCAATCCCTGAGAGCCTTCTCGACCAATCGCGGTGATGACGGGGGCGGCGACGGTGACGGCACCTGGAAGTTCTCGTCGGAGAAGGACGAGGTGGACTCCATATTCGGCGACGAAGAAGGTAGCCTCGCCGGGATTGCAGAAGGCGGCGAGGATGCCGCCGGATCGAAGGCGGCCATTGGAGCCGGCTTGAAGGGCGGCGATCCCTGGTCGTCCCAGGATTCCACTTTGGAGAAGAAAGGGGGTATATTTGACGAGATCGATCGGGAGTTCGCATCGAAGGAGGGGCTAGGACGAGCTGGAGAGGATGAGTGGGAGACGGCTGAGGGGTATAAGCCGTGGACTTTGGGGGAAGAGGAAGATAAGCTGGATTTGTTTGACACTGAGGGAGAAAAAGAGCTGGGGCTTGAAGGGATTCGGGATGGTGGGGTTGAGGATTTGGAGAAGGAGCGCATTGAGGAGCAGAAGCAGTTGGAGAAGAAAGAGCAAGAACTCTTAGCTACACTGAAAGGTAACAAAGATATAAATTTTTTTGCTACTTTTGGATTAAGTTGGGAAATCTAAGCTTCCCCCCTTCTGTATTGTGCTGAAATTTCGTGGCTGCTATGGATCACTATTTTTCTGGTTTGTGTGTGATTAGAAGTTTGGTATTAAAAGGAATTCTTATGGTATTCATTGGTGACTGTTCTATGTTGAAATTTCATGACGTGAACTGTATTATGATTGGTCTGTCAAGGTTAGCAATAGAGGAGGGAAACATAGTGCCTGATGCTCAAAAAATTGGGTCATGGTGAATGACATCGAACTTACGTGTGGTGAGGAACCATAATTGGTGGTTTTGGAATGGGTGATATCACGTTTATACCGACTCATATTATGTCAAATGGCCTTCCAAAGGCACTTGAGATTATCTTTTACTCAACATATCGATGATGGATCCGGAATAAGTTTTGTATTTGGTCGATGGTAGGAAATCATTTATACATTGTCTCATTGAGAGGATATGCTTTTGCTATTTAGGGCTGTACATTTCACAATGGAGCCTTTCCATTAAGAGATTGATTTGAGTTATATGAAGTATCATGAGACAAGTTGCAGAGGTTGTTGTTGGCTTCCATTCTCATCATCATCTTCTTCTTGTCTATCATCGTGTTCCTACTTCTTTGTTGCATTCCTCTAGACTCTTTTATCTTAATCTTGAAATGCGGTAGCACAGCACCTAGTACTCAGTTTTCTTGAAATTGAGTATTACTCCTGTGACAGTGTATTACTCCAACGCACAACCATCATATGCAGTTTGTTTGACAACTTGTGGAAAAAGAGCAGTTAATTGGGTTTAGCTCTTTAGTGTAGCTTGGCTCCTTAGACCAGGTGGACAAATGAAAAAGGGTGCTTGGATTGGTTAGCTGCAGAAGATCTTATAGCCTGGTAGAGTGATAAGACCAACTAGTGGGATTATAGATGCTATGGGATTACCCCTAAGGAGAGATTTGATCCAAAGATGGCCAGATGTTTCTTTCTAGAGGAAACATCATCATTTGAAAATGTGAGGTGGAGGGGACAAGATGCTTTTATGATCATCGTTAAGGGTAGCTTAAGGCATCGGGAAATTTAGGAGCTCACATTGGCATTTATCTAGAACCTAAGGGTTCCCTTATTCACCGAGCGAGGACAGGAGTTTTGAGATGGAAGCCATGTAGGCTTCACTCAGACGTTCTGCAGCTTAAATGCAATTATTTTTATTTATTTTTTTAACCTAAGAGAACATCGCACTGGGATGTGAATTCCTAATTGCCCACCACATGACAATTAAATGACCATTCATGTTTTCTTTTCTGTCTATCTTTCTTCTTTTATTTGTTCTGTATCCTTAGATAACTGAACCATTCCATTTCTTATTGGAAAAGGAATTAAACTATTTTCTTGCATTTTACTTTCAACTGCTGCAGTTTTAATTCTTCCTTACTTTTTGACCATCATGCTGGAAACTTTCTTTAGCTTCATTATTTATCTTTAGAAGTTGTGTTTTGGCAGGCATGCTCAAACACGTTTCTGAAATGATTTATTCCTGAACTGAGTTTGCTTTTTTTTAAAAAAAAAAATTCAAATTGTTCATTGCACCTCATTCAGTCCATTCTCCAGTTTTTGATTGTCCAAACTATAATTTGTTGTTGCTTTCACAATCTATGATTTCAACAGTGCAATTCAAATTTCGATTCTGCTTGCTGTCTCTTGAACTTTGTAGCTAAACATTTGATTTTTGTTTTGGGTCAGAAGTGGGGCATGGACTTCAAAAATTTTTAAAGCATAGACATGGTTTCAGAAATATCTATTTATTTATTTTAAAGAGATTTTGTTTCAAAGCATCCTGCATAATTCACTTGCAAATTTGATTGCACGGAGATCCAAACTAATGCTTTCTTGGGATTCCATAATTATAAGTGCAGGTCCAAATAGGGCATTTGGGGATCTAATTGCAGCATCAGGAATTACTGAAGATATGATTGATAGCTTGATTCTTCTAAAGGATGTCAGAGGTATCAAAGGATTGCCTCCTCTACATGAATTAGAAGACAAAGCCATAGCAAGAATGAATGCAACATCTACAAGAGCTGAAATCGAGCGAAAGAAGCAAGAGGAAATTGCAAAAGCACGGGTTAGACAGGTTGATGAAAAAGGAAGGGCTTATGGAACTGGAAGAAGGAAATGCAGTGTAGCTCGTGTATGGATTCAACCTGGCGATGGGAAGTTTATCGTCAACGACAAGCAATTTGATGCATACTTCCCAATTCTTGACCATCGAGCTGAGCTTCTTCGTCCGTTTACTGTGACACAGACTTTGGGTCTTTGGGACGTAAATTGCACTGTGAAAGGTGGTGGTGTCTCAGGTAAGCACTGTGTCTTACATGTTCAAATGCTGTCACATGCCTTAATTAGCAATCACTCCTGTACCTGCTTGGATGACATGAACCTTCTGTTTAACTTAACGAGACTTCATTCCTTGTTTGTGTTATATAGCATTTTGCTTCTGGTTGCTGATTCTGCTAAGGCACTGTTATAACATGATTAGATGAATTGCTTCATGATAAGACAACTCTTTGTATGCAGTAACAAGATCATGTGAAACACATGCTGTTGTAATTTGGCCGGAGAAGAAACTATTATCCTCTCTCTTATTTGAGCATGCATTTGATCCATGTTGCAGGTCAGGTGGGAGCTGTCCGCTTGGGAATTAGCAGGGCCCTGCAAAACTGGGAACCAGGGCTTCGGCCATACCTCAAAGCAGGTAAAATTTGAAAAAGCAACATTCATGTAGAATATCTTGTACCTGTTATTTACATAACCAAGCTTTTATCCATTTTGATTCTTTAAGATTTTAAGGTTGCCGTTGCCCTCTTTCTACCTGTTTCTTTGTTATTTTTTTTAGAAAACCTGTTATCTTTATGTATTGATGTTGAACGATCCAGTCCCTAATAGTAGAGCTAGAACTATAATTTAACTCTGAATCTGAACGTTTCTTTTTCTGTTAATTGTTGAATGCTGACATGGCATCTTTTACATCAATCCAGCTGGGTACTTGACGAGGGATCCACGTGTTGTTGAAAGGAAAAAGCCTGGAAAGGCGAAGGCAAGAAAGAGCTTCCAATGGGTCAAGAGATAACAGGTACCATTGCTTTATATCTTTTATGTAGCGGTCATGTACATCCGTATCCTGCATCACTTAAAGTTTAAACGAACTTACCCTGAGTGACACGTACAGCTTTCAGCTTGGCAGCCTCTTCTTGACCGGCTCACCTCACCAATACCAAGCCTTGCGAATGTTATATTTGTGGGTGCTGCTGGCAACACATTTGCAGCCATGATTTTGTTGTACGTTACCTGAAGTCCCTTGTCATATGAGCCAGCCATCTTAGTGATGATTCAGTCAAAATGTGGAGAACAAAGTTTTGATGCCTGTCCTGGCGCGTCTGCTACTATTTTGGAGCGTTGATCTGCTGTTTAAGTACATTAATCTTTGCCATAATGCGACCATGATGGTGTCAGAATGTCTGTTTCTGGTTCTCAAGCCTGTCATCCGTCTTCCGTACTAAAAAGCCCGAGTGATAAATTGATCGAGGGATTCCATTATTTTCTGTTTGGAACTTCACCTGTCAGGTTTCCATCATTTGATTGAACGTTGGTGATTGGCCTGTTTGGAACTTCACCTGTCAGGTTTCCATCATTTGATTGAACGTTGGTGATTGGCCAGCCTTTGCTTTGAATCATGTTGCCTTTTATTTGTGTCCAATAAAGCGGCTATAGTGACAACATTGACAAGAGGCAAACCATCTCTGAATGTTACACGTGAATCACTGTCCTAAAGCCTTTTTTTTTTTTTTTTTTTTTCCTTTGGATGCAAACGGACGGTCACACTAGAATGGTGTGAGAAAGAAGTCTTTATTCTGCTGCTGGTTGATTTCCAATGATTCTTGCTCCTTACCGATACTTGCCACATGATTGTCGTGCCACTGTCTTTAGCTTCTTATCTAAAGTCTCACTGGAAATGTAACTACCTCTGAATAACTTTTCCTGACAGAATTTATTCTTTAGTTCCTTTAAACGTTGATTAGCTGCATTAAAATTTATAAATCGTGTATGTGCCTCAATTGACAGAATTTAGGGGGCTGAATAGCTGTAATATTTCTTTTTCGTTGGGAGTGCGTGTTAATGACCGGATACTGTTTAGAAGCTGCCGATGTGATGATGTTTTGTAGACATTCTTTTTAATAATAAAATATGGCCACCAATCTGTCAATTGCAGAAAGTGGAAATTATGATTTATGATAATTTTATATAATAATAATTTTAAATTATCTTTATTTTTAAATCCTTGTCCAATAATTTTAAGGTTTTACATCAAGCGCATCTGAGGATAAAGATTTTGATTGAAATTTCTGAATAAAAATGCCCTTATATAATATATGATATTGATACCATATATATTGTGTGTGTGTGTGTGTGTTGATACCATATATATTGTGTGTGTGTTCATAATATATTTTTTATCATCATATTATTATTTAATAATAATTTAAAATTATAATAGAAACATATTATTCTATTTTATATTTATATTATAAAAATATATTACTTCTATTTATTTTATTTTCTAATCAACGTAAATATTAATATTGAATTAATAATTATTATAAATATAAATAAAAATATTAATTTTACAATAATAATTAATTAATATTTTTTTATAAAATTAATAAATATATTTTTAAAGCAATATATTAATAATTAACATATTGATAAATATATTAATAATTTTATTATAATATATTTTATATAATTAATAGATATATTTTGTGGGATATAATGGAGGCAGTTTCACCGATGCCCCCGAAAGGCACACGAGGCAATCAAAAAATGGTTCTGATTTTACTGGAAAACAATACTTAAGCCCTTGAGCTGGTTGCTCAAAGCGTTGCTCCTCCCGAAGGACAGCGAGCCATCGTCGCCGTCATTGGACCAGACGAAAGGAGGAATGAGCCTAGGGGCAGAAAAAAAGAGCTTTTTTTTCCCTCTATCTCCATCCCTCTATTCTCCCTTCAATCCAAGTTCGGATCAGAAAACCCTTCTCTAGGTTCCTTCTATTTCCTTTTCCCTCTTCAAGAATTCCTTATGTGATTGATGTCTGAATTTCTAGGTTTTTCGATCTCTGCAGGGGTTTTAATGCTTTTATTAGCTATCATCGTCTGCTCACATCGATGTTATGAGGACTGTAGGATTTATATTGCATTGCATCTTCTCCAAGTTTATCCGTGCCATGCTTTCTCCGATGTCGTAGTTCTTTTTAGGGTTTAGTCATATGGTTGTACTGACTAATTAGGTCTTTTTCTTATATTTCATATCTGTAATACATTCGCTCTTGATTTAAATCTCGATCACATGTCTGCTTTCTAGTGTTTTCCCATGGACTAATTTGAATCCACCGCTGAAATATCATTCGATCTGTTTCTGATTGCCAGAGCAAAAATTGGGAAAGATGGCCGGCAGTCCATGGATTCAGACCTCCACTTGCAAATCTTTGATTATTTCCCCTTTGATTTCCCCTATTCATAATTCTCAGAATTTTATGCCCTGTCTTTCCCCCAAACCTTCGAAGAAGAAGCTTTGTCAAGTAACGGCAAGTTCTGCCAGTGCGGATCAGAATCCATCATCTCCTCCGAAAGGAAAGAACCCGTTGGCACTTGTACTTGAAGTTCCTGGGACCATCTGGAAGCATACTTTCCGACCACTTAGTGATTTCGGGTTCGGCCGAAGTAGCATCTGGGAGGGTGGAGTCGGGCTGTTTTTGGTGTCTGGGGCAGCTCTACTTGCCCTCGCGCTTGTGTGGTTGAGGGGGTTCCACTTGAGGTCGCGGTTCAGGAAATATCAGATGGTGTTTGAATTCTCCCAAGCCTGTGGAATTTGCGTGGGAACACCAGTCAGGATACGAGGGGTGACTGTCGGAAGTGTGGTCCAAGTTGATTCATCTTTGAAAAGTATTGATGCAACTGTCGAGGTCTGTGTGCTTTTCTCCATCAACTTCCCATTTACATTAACGTATTTGGATCTGTTTTCATTTATATTACTTATCAGTGCCTTGTGGATCACTTATTTTTGGCTTCGATGAACTTTATAAACTGGATTATTTACTATCATTCAACTTATTTTTGATTCAATAGTATATTCTTCTCATATATTCTGAGCTAATCATCTTCGATATCATCTTTGGTTTTTACGAATGTATCATTTCTTTGTAACACTGATATTGTTTTTGCCAACAATTCTTCAATGTGTTTAAAATGAACCATGATAAATTCATAAGACTTGCATTTTTTTTTTTTTAATGCCAGTAGATTGAGAAAAATATTTAACATTGTTGGCTTCTGGGGGCTATTTCTATAAAAGAACAGGCTAGAATGGTCCTAGGAAAGAGGCATGAGGAGGCAATGGGTGACAGAATGCTTCAACAAAGATAATGGGACATTATTCGAATACAGTTTGCCATTTCAAGAACTTGTCCTTGAATAGAAACCAATGATAAAATGTTAACCTTAAAAAGTGTTGTCGTCTCATGTATATCTATTTATTTAATTTTTTTAATTAATTTTCTGACTGCACTTTTATAATCAAAGAGAATGGAATGGTTGAGAAATCCAGTTACTCTGCATGCATCAAGTCAGTTGATTCTTAAGTTTTGATCTTCATCTTCTGAATAAAAAAAAAATGTTTTAGTCTTTTAAAGTTCATCTTTATTTTTGATATTTCCATGACTGCAAAGTAACATTATTTAAAATCATGATTCAATTGGTGCTCTTTCAGATTTCAAAATGCTTTTGTATAGCATTAATTCCGAATACAGTGTTTTAAACGATAAAGGACATGTATGGAAAAGAGTTTTTGAAGCAATTGCATGTTTGTTTATATGATTATGAGCTCAACATCCATATACAAGATTTACAATAACATAACATCAGATTTTTATGTGTCTGCAATTGTTGCATTATATAATTGATCAAAAATTTGAAATTGACTTATAATTAGTCCCTTAACCTTTTGTTTGGCAGGTTGAGGATGACAAAATTATTATACCTCGAAATTCTTTGGTTGAGGTGAATCAATCTGGCCTTCTTATGGAGACCTTGATCGATATTACACCACGAGAGCCACTTCCTACACCATCGGCAGGTCCCTTTGATCCAGATTGTGCCAAAGAGGGTCTTATTGTTTGTGATAAAGAGAGGATAAGGGGAAAGCAGGGGGTAAGCTTGGATGAATTGGTTGGAATATTTACCCGTCTTGGACGAGAAATGGAAGAAATTGGCATTTCTAGAAGCTACAGATTGGCTGAAAAGGTTGCATCTGTTGTAGAAGAAGCACAACCCCTCCTTGCAAAGGTGCGGACATATATATTTTCTATCCATTTTACCTAATATTTGAAAGTCTGTTGCATCTTCAATCATTCTGATAATTGAAAATCTGTTGTCATCAATCTGTTTTTGCACACTTCACAACCAAATATCAATATAGATTGGATATTGAGCTATAACAAGAGCTTCTGGAGGAATGTATCTGTTGTTGTCGATCGGTTTTCACACACCCCACTAAACCAAGATTAATATACATTGCATATCGAACTAGAACAAAAGCATCCGGAGGAATATATCTCAGAGACTGAAGTTAATCACTTGTCTTGCTAACACATATGCAATATAATCTCAATAATGTGGTAGGTTCTTTTAATGACCATCCTGCAATAACTCTGGTGGTGTATTGATCATGAACAGTTAAAAGGATTGTGCATTTTTGACGACTGCATCATCTTGAAGACAGGGTATGCCCTAAAAGCCATGTGCATGTAGTTTTGAACATTGGTTGAAATAGATATTTCATTTGCATTATCACCAAACATTATTAGTTAGGCATTACATATTGGCCTTAGAGCCAAAAAAGAGTTCACGATGCTCCAAGGGAGTTATCCAAGTGGTTGCAGTGTTTATCCCAGGGAAATTGTATATTCTTAAGCATTTGAAATATTGTTCATAGCTATAAAGCTGAAGTTGGGCATCACACCTATATGGTTGTTGAGTTGTATGGTGACATTGTGGGGTTCCTCCACCAAGGTGGTAATTTTGTACTGATACCCAAGGGTGCTATCACTACATGGACAAGACAAGAAATCCTACTCGAAAATCACTGTCAAGGGTTGAGGTGCGAACTAGGTACCCAGTTTGCAAATAATTCATTGACTTGAAGGATAAGACACCATGCTGCACTCTTGAGGTCGATAAATTTGGGGTCAAATCTATGTGTTGGCTAAGGTACCCTGGACTATTTTTTTGATTGGGAGCATACTGGTTGATTGGGTCCAGATGTGAGTGAGGGTACTAACCATCGAACAAAGGAACTGTCATATGACATTGTGTCCACATTGAGATAGAGACATGTTCAGGCATTGAAATCTTGGGGTCCAAGCATTTATATATGGTTTTGGAAATTAATTTAGTTTTTCAGTATTATTATATTTAGTAATCAATTATTTTGCAAAAGGTTTTGTGCGAATAGCTTTACCTCAATGTGTGTGACATGATCACGGTCCCCGTAGGCCATGACATCGCATGACTAAGGGTTTGGACTAGGAGTATGGGTTGGTAGCCAAGATAAGGCTGGTGACCAAAACATAACCCTAGTCTTATACATACATGAGATGGGGGTGACATAAGGGTGTAGAAAACTTGTGAAATCATGTAGCAAATCAAGAAAAGAGGCGCTGTAGGCTTGTTCTCCGAGAAAAAGAAGGGAAGAACGAGAAGAAGGCTAGATCTAAAGTAATAGGTACTATTCCTTCAAGCGTTGCATCCCCTTGACACAGATAGCTGGAGTTTGGAGGCTAAGAAAGCTTCCAGGATGGTGCATGTGGGCTGACATGGCTGTGGATAATAAAGTTTGGAGGATCGTATACTTTTGAGATCTTAGTGGGCTCTTGCGAAGCAAAAATCAACTCCAAAATCACCTAATGACTCAGTATTTTTAAAAAAAAAAGCTTTTTGAGCATGCTTTGACATGTTTTTAGATCATGAGCAAGAAGGTCCTAGATTTCCACTGAATTCATCTAGGATGGATCATCAATGTCCATCAGGATTAACTTGCAGTTTAGATTAAGAAATGCTTCTCATACCCATGCAATTAAGAAATATGAGCCAGACTGAGGAACATCAACTTCTTTGATTTTCCGGTCAATTTTTCTTTCCTTTTCCTTTAATCTCCAAGGTCTTAACTTATTCAATTGATTTTGAAGTTCAAATCTTCATACTTAAATGATGTGTCTTAGTTAATAATTCTCATGACCAAATGAAGAGTCAATTGTGTGTGGATGAGTAGGTCATGGAGGAACCCCAGTTTGTTTTCTATGCACTTTGACAATCCTGAAACTCAAGCCTTTTTTCCTTAAAGAAAAAAACCTACTTGTCCAGCATATTACATGAAATAATATTATTAAGGATCTAAGCTTAATACCCTGTCTGGGACCAATATTGTGTTTTCTGTACGTTAAATCATTCTTGCTAACTCGTCTTTATGACCAGAAAATGTAGTTGAGTCCATTGCAGTTGGTTGGTCATGCAAGAATATTTCCATGGTTCTACCTTGCTTTCTGAATCTATTGGTTATATTTTGTGGTTGAGGGTTTGAGGTTCAAGTGGCACTAATTTCATGTAATTTCATACTAGGTCCTGAAAGTACACCTTTAAATTTGAAACATTTCCATGAAGTTAGCAAACATACTCACTGTGAGAATTTTCTCTAATTGTGGGCTACCATTAATTAATTATTTTATTTATTTTATTAAAAATGGGCTGATTATATGATCCGAGTTAATAGACATGCTTGTGAGCTCAATATTGTTTATGATCCTTTTGTTTTGGACGAGATGCACCTTATATTGAATTGATGTGGTTAGGGCGGCATAGTGTAGGCTTGTTAGGGTTTTATTTTATTTGGCTAGGTCCCCTCTCCACTTCCTATAAATACCGTGAGATTAGTTCTCTGGCTTGCTCCATCAAATAGCCGCCTGTAGAGAGGAAGCTGGTAAAGAAGGATCTAGTTCTGATGTTCGTCTGAGCATCCGCTGCTGTCGTTCTTCGTAAATTAATGGCGAATACATGTACGCATCTGTTTTTGTATTCTAATCTTCTACAATGATTCATGGAAATTATCTACATGTGATATCATAGCAAATTGTAGAGGACTAGAATAAAAAATTTATTACTGAAAAGAGTAACGGATTTTAGGATTTGATCAATAAAAAAAAAGAAGGCATGGATCTCCGCAAATCGTGCCCCCTCTTCTCTTTCTTTTTTGTCGGTCGGACCTCTCTCCGACATGATCAAAGGCCAGCAGCCCCTGGGAGCAACCAGCAAGGAGCCCCACCAAGATCTCGTCCGGATCTAAACACTAAAAAAAATGAGGGACGGATCCCATCCCTCTTCTCTCCTTCTTGGGACCGAACTGGCGGCCTCCTTCTCCTTCGCCCATGCAGTGGCCGGCGGTGACCCTGACAAGCGGTGGGGGTCGGACACAGTGGCGGCGAAGACTCCCGATTTCATGGGATTTCACAAAAAAAAAAATGCGAGGGGCGGCAGTTCAAGCCGCCGCACCCTTCTTCTCCTCTTTCATGCCGGTGGCTGGCGGTCCGCCGGTTGAAGCTTCTTCGGCAGTCGCTCAATTGGAGTTGAGGCAGAGAGGAGGCGTCAATGAGCTCTCCTCTCCGCTGCCCAAAACCAAAACAAAAAAAAAAAAGAAAAACATGAGGGAGAAGATCTAAACGGGTTTTGGATTTGGATCCAAGATCCAAACTCAGTTTGGTGTTTAAGCCATTATATTGCAATTTTGCATTTTAGTCCTTGCAATTATAAAAATTTGATTTTAGTCCAAGTAAAATTACAGTTTAGTCCCTGTAATTATAAAAAAATTGATTTTGGTCCAATAAATTATATTTTAATCCATTTATTGTAATTTATTGCGTAAAATTTTTATTTTGCAATTAAGATCCTGTTGAAGGTTATTATTTGTATTAGTCCTTCAAAATTTTAATTTATTTTCTGAAAATTTTATTTCTGATCATGCTCTTCAGAAAATTAATATCTGATATTATTTTAGCATGATATATATCTTTTGAATTGTACAAATATGTTATTGTTATTTTGGAATGCAATATTATATTGTGTTATGATCAGTGGGATGCATGTTGTTAAGTATCCCATACTAGACTTGATCATTTTGGGCATTTAATTTTTTGTATGGATAATTTTATGGATTAGCATGAATATTTATCACCAAAGTAGTTTATTTATGTTAGTTCATGAAATTTTTCATCATTAAAGGGATATTTTTTAGTTGCGACATACAATCACCTACCCAAAGTGGGTTATTGTGTGTTTTAACTAGAAATCATGTGAACCATTATGTCGTGAGGGTACTCCGACTTTCGGGATCTGTCTGTCCAAAGGGGATAGATTTTTGAATGCTAGGATATTTCTTTTATGGTCTCGTGTGAAGAACTCTATGCATATTGCATGTTCTGCCCAAAGAGAACATGTGATATAGTGTTTGGACTCTTATTTATAGTTTATGTCACTATACGACTGTGTTGTTGGTAAATGCCCATTATCCAATATTTGACATTCCTATTGTTTGTTTGTACAGTCTCTTTTGGTGTTAATAACAACAATGTCATCGTTGAAGTCCTAATCGGATCAAATTATAAGAGATGGAAATAAGATATGAAATTTGCTCTAGGGATAGCGGACATTGATTTAGCATTGCGTGAGAATAAATCTGATGATCTCAATGACTAGAATACACCAAAATAGAAAGATTATTTTGCTAAGTGGGATAAATCTAATAGGCTTAGCTTAATTGTTATTAAGAGGTCAGTTTCTGAACATTTTCTGAGTGGTCTGCCAGAGATCAATAGTGTTAAGGAACTATTTGATGCTATAGGATAGAGATATCTTGTATCTGGAAATGCTGAGTCTGGATGTTTGATGAAAGAATTAACGACCATAAGATATGACAATATTGGGGGTGTTAGGGAATATATTTTGAAAATGGTTCATCTCCAAACCAAACTTAAGAGCCTGAAAATTGAATTGCCTGAGTCCTCTCTAGTGCCTCATGCTTTGAATTTCTTACTGCTGAATTCTTCCCGATCAAAATTGCCGATAATACTCTAAATGAAATCTAGAATATTAATAAGTTGATCACTAAATGTGTTGCTGAGGAAGAGAAACTAAAGAAAGAAAAGAGTGAAATTGTCCTACTTTTCTTTCAACCAAAATTCCATTTCGGCAAAGGTTTTATGAAGAAGAAAAAGAATAAACCTGCTACTCCTAAACAGTCTCAGGATGTTAAAGGACATGTAACAATCTTGATCAGAATCATTTTGTAGGAGGTCCTAAAGCTGTCATTGGAAAATGTGTCAAGTATTTTCATTGTAAAAAGAAAGGCCACATAAGAAATCATTGCTACAAATTCAAGTCTTGGTTAGAAAAGAAACAAAAACAAGAAGGTAAGCTCCTAGCTCTTGTTTGTTACGAGTCAAATATAATTGATGTCCCTATTAATTCATGATGGATAGATAGCGGTGCCACAACTCATGTTGCCATTTTCTTGCAAGGATTCATAAACAAGAGGAAACCAAGCCTGAAAGAGACCACGCTGAAAGTAGGAAATGATCTTGAAGTTGAAGTTGAATACATAGGTCTTGTCAAATTATTTTTAGAGTCTGATTTTGAAATTTTTTTAGAAAACACTTTTTATGTACCTTCTTTTAGAAGGAATTTGATTTTTGTTTTCTCTTTAGATAAGATTGGTTTTGGTTTTGGTTTTGATTTCCATAATGAAAAAGTAAATTTGACATTTAATTCACAAATTATTGGTTATGGCATTCTGAGTGATGGATTATATAAATTGTGTTTATCTTATAATAATTCCTATGCTTCTTTAAATGTTGAGAATGTGATTGCAAAACTTTCTAGAATCAAAGAAAGATCCTCTATGTTGTAGCACAAATGCTTAGTGCACATATCTAAGGAAAGAATTGATAGATTAATTAAAAATGATATCTTGCCTATCTTGGATTTTCAAGATATGAAGACTTGTATTGATTGTATTAGAGGTAAATTGACTAAGACTAGAAAGAAATGAGCAATTCATAGTTTAGGCCTTCTAGAAATAATTCACACTGATATCAGTGGATCTTATTCTTCTACAATCTATGGCAATAAATACTTTATCACATTTATTGATGATTTTTTTCGATATGATTATCTTTATTTGATTAAAGAAAAATCTGATGCTCTTGAAAAATTTAAAATCTTTAAAATAAAAGTTGAAAGACAATTGGGAAAGGTCATCAAGATTGTGAGATCTAACCGTGGAGGTGAGTATTATGGTAAACATGATATAGCAGGGCAGCATATGGATCCGTTTGCCAAATACTTACAAGATTGTGGGATTGTAGCCCAATATACTATGCTTGATAGTCCTGAGCAGAATGGTGTGGCGTAATCGCATCCTTAAGGATATGATGAGGAGCATGATGAGTAGGTCAAATTTGCCAGAGTATCTATGGGGTGAGGCTATTAAAACTACCTTGTATATTTTTAATAGGGTTTCTAGTAAATTAGGACCCAAAACACCTTTTGAAATATGAACTAGTAGAAAATCTAGTCTAAATCATTTTCGGGTTTGGGGTTGTCCCGTAGAAGCGAGAATATAACCCTATAGAGAAAAAGACTGGCCCCAAAACCAATCGTTGCTATTTTATTGGATATCCAGAACATATGCTAAAGGATACAAATTCTATAGTCCTGGAAGAGGTAACAGAATTGTGGAGTCACAGACTGTAAAATTTTTAGAATTTGATGTGGCTGATACGGAATCTTCTCGAGACATTGATGTTGATAATAATCAGACTGAGACTGTCTCCATTCCTGTGACTGCATCATATGAAAATATAGTTTACGCACCTATTGAGAGAATGGATGTTCAGGCTCCTAATCTTCCTGCTCCTATATTGAATCCTCAACCTATTCAGTCTAATGATGAGGTGACATTAAGGAGATCTGTCCGACAAAGGAGGCCTGCCATTTTCGATGATTTTTACGTCTATCTTGAGGAAAATGATTATAATATTAGACATGTGGTTGATCCAGTGACATATTATGATGTTGTGACTTGTTCTCAATTTGATTTATGGATAAATGCTATGAAGGAAGAAATGCAGTCTATGGTCAATAATAATGTATGGAAGCTTGTTGAGCCTACTGAACATAGCAAATCTATTGAATGTAAGTGGGTATATAAGACCAAGAAGGATTTTAAAGGAAGGATTGAGCGATTCAAGGCTAGATTGGCAGCTAAAAGATTTACTCAAAGAGAAGTTGATTACACTGAAATTTTCTCTCCAGTATCTACAAAAGACTTCTTTAGAATCATCATGTCTTTAGTGGCTCATTACGACCTTGAGCTTCATCAGATAGATGTTAAAACTGCTTTTCTGAATGATAACCTCAGTGAGTAAGTATATATGAAACAGCCTGAGGATTTTTAAGAAAGTGGGAAAGAACATTTAGTCTGCAAATTGAAGAAGTCGATCTATGGTCTGAAACAAGCATCTAGACAATGGTATTTGAAATTTGATCAGGTGGTAACCTCTCTTGGTTTTGAAGAAAATAAAGTTGATCAGTGCATCTATCTCAAGACCAGTGGAAGCAAGTTTATTTTTCTTGTTCTATATATTGATGATATTTTGCTTGCTAGTAGTGATTATGGTCTGCTCAATGAGACTAAACAAATATTATCTAGGACTTTTGATATGAAAGATCTTGAAGAAACAGCTTTTGTCCTAGGCATTGAAATTCACATGAATAGATCACGTCATCTATTGGATTTGTCATAAAAGGCATACATTAACAGAGTTCTTGAAAGATTTAATATGCAGAATTGCAAATCCTATGATACGCTTATTGTCATAGGTGATAAGTTCAGTAAAGATCAATGCGCCAAGAATGAGCTTGAAAAAGATCAGAAGAAGAATATTCCTTATGCCAGTGCTATAGGAAGTTTGATGTATGCTCAGATTTACACCAGATCTGATATTGCCTTCATAATAGGAATTCTTGGTAGATATCTATCGAATCTAGGTTTTCAACATTGGATTGCAGCAAAAAGGATAATGAGATATTTACAGAAAATAAAGAACTATATGCTTGTGTATAGAAGAACTGATGATCTACAGTTGTTAGGGTATTCGGATTCAGATCTTGCTGGATGTCCTGACAATTTGAAATCAACCTCAGGCTATATTTTTATGTTAGCCGGAGGTGCAGTATCCTGGAGGAGTGTTAAACAGATTATGACAGCTTCTTCGACTATGCAAGCTGAGTTATTGCTTGCTATGGAGCTGCTACTCAAGCTGTTTGGCTAAAAAATTTTATTACAGGACTTTAGATTGTTGATTCTATCTCCAGACCACTGACAGTCTATTATGATAATAGTGCTGTGTTCTTCACAAAGAATAATAAATCTTCTAGTGGATCTAAACATTTGGAGCTGAAGTACCTGACAGTAACAGATCTTGTGAAGAAAGGAGACATAATTATTGAATACATAGATATAGAGTCAATGTTAGCTGACCTCCTGATTAAAGGTTTGAGGCCCATGTGCTTTACAAGGCATGTCGAAAATATGGGCATACTGAATTTTTTTGATGTACTTAATTAGTGAGAGTGACCTTGTATTTATGTTTTATTATTGCTTTATTGTTATGGACTCTTTACATCTCGTGCACTTTTGATATACATCGTTGGCATGATAAATTAATGGTACATTTATTTTAATTCTTTTGTTTATGTGTACATATTTGTTTTAGTATACTTAGAGATATCTCTTGTTTACGTACCTACTGTATGAAATATGAGACCAGATGTCGAGTCTCAGATATGTTGTGCTATTTCGTCATTGATACCATATGAAGTATGTCAGGCAGAATGGCTTGTTGTCAAAGCCATTAGAATTTCTCTTGCTTATTTTATACTCAAGCATGTTGAAGATAAATTGGAGGACTGACAATGAAAATAGCATATATTTGGATCACTTTTGGATGCTATTTTCTTGCTACACTACCACATCAAGACTCATGTCGATAGTGTTAGTTATGTTTGTAACCATAGATAGGTCTTGTGTCAGATAAAGAATGCAATGACTCCCATGATTCAGTATGATCAATACTATTAGACCGAGTCAATTCTGAGGTGCTATATATGGATCATATGTTTTTCAAAATCGTGGCCACGTACTATGTTTTCTGTTATTTAGCCCAAGAGTCGTTTTTAAAAGCAAAATATTTTCAAAATTTTAAAATCCTAATTAATATTGCCCAAATGGGGGAATGTGAGAATTTTTCCTAATTATGGGCTACCATTAATTAATTATTTTATTTATTTTATTAAAAATTGGCTGATTTTATGATCCGAGTTAATAGACATGCCTGTGAGCCCAATATTATTTATAATCCTTTTGTTTTGGATGAGATGCACCTTATATTGGATTGGTGTGGTTAGGGCGGCATAATGTAGGCTTTGGCCCGACATGAATCCATGATGGGTGGGCCTGTTAGGATTTTGTTTTATTTGACTAGGTTCTCTCTCCACTTTCTATAAATACTATGAGACTAGTTCTCTGGCTTGCTCCATCAAATAGCCGCTTGTAGAGAGGAAGCTGATAGAGAAGGATCTGGTTCCAATGTTTGTCTGAGCATCCGCTGCCGTCGTTCTTCGTAAATTAATGGCGAATACAGGTACGCATATGTTTTTGTATTCTAATCTTCTGCAATGATTCATGAGAATTATCTACGCTCACATCTACTACCATGGCAAAATCCGCCATAGCTTTTCTTGCTTCCTTACGATCAGATTTCACAGCGAAGGAGCATTTTTCGTGCATAATCTCATTATGTTAATGCATCCGTATTTTATATTATTGTCATCAGCTGCTCTTGAGCATGACTTTATAATTCTGTTTTTGTCTTTGAGGAATCATGAAGGATGTAGCTGCAAATTAAAAACAACTAGGTATGCTTATGTGCATAAGTTTTTGCTTTAGTGATGTAGCAGATTGAAGCCCTGTCTGAAAATATACAACCTTTGCTTGCTGAGGTTCATGACAGTGCTTTACTGAAGGACGTGGAGAATTTAACCAAAAGCCTGGCTGATGTAACTAAGGATTTGAGGTATAATTACTGAACCTCAACTTTCTGCGCCAGCTATTTATCAGCAGCTCACTATGTTTAATGTTTATACAAGTTTATTGATACTTGAATTCTTCATATGTTGTTTGAGTGGTGATGTCATAGGATTTGTATCAAGTTGCACAAATATACATGCTTATATGTTTTCTGGGTAACTTCAAGGGTTTTTGCAAGATTGGATTTTTCCCATTTATTTTTTAAAACAAAGCATAAACTTGTTTATGACCCTTTAAGCCAAGTAATAACCTTCAAGGCTTTTATAAACTGATCTCTTTTTATGCTTCATAAAATTCAGTCAAGTAATTACAGATTCCAGGAATTAGTTTAAGTTTGGCGGTGACAAGCTTAAGGTTGATTAAGATTTATTGTCGCTTAAATGTTGGTTAAGTGCACAGATTTTAGTCATTATTCTTGGTTATGATTAAATTCAGTTATCTCGAAGATAATACGATTGTTGGAGCAAACAACTCAAAATCTGTACTGCTATTCAAGATTGCATTTTATAGCTGGCCTTCTGATAGAACCTTCTTCTTGATCCTTCTCCTAGTCTGAGCACCTTTTGGTTGGTTTGAGTTTCTTTTTTTTTCTTTGAGAAACCTTGATTGGAGTCCATCGGATACTGCAAAATAGTATATAAAGAAGGCATTTATCAACTCTTCTGACAGCCATCCAAGTAGATCCTCTTCATAGATATCTGGGTACGGTTGACAAAAAATAAGTCCCGGCTAAAATAGTTCCTTAGAACCTTTGTTGCTGCGCACCTTTTTCTCTTTGTGCCTGAGACCACACTTTCATGTTACTGAAGGCCTGCTGTGCTCTAGTTTCTTACAGTTAGCCGCATAAACCATACTGAGAATTATGGAACAGCCTAGCATTTGGTAATCTCTTGGGTACAAAGAAAAACTCTTATTTGACTCTGTAAATTCTTTAATATAATCTTTGTGAACTGAAAGATACATCTATGAGCCTATGAGGGATTGTTTTTGGATTTTGATTCAAACTTTAGTATCTGATGCATTAAATTATATCTAATTCATCTTATGCTAATCCAGTCCATACATTTATTTCTCAGTATGTGGTCGATCATGCATTCTAACAGAAATTAGATAGGTAATTGCACAAATTCTTCAATGGAGTTTTCTTTGACCTATTGTTAAACTCCATTGATGTGGTTGGTATGACTTTAATCATCTTTTCGTTGCATCACTCTAGCAAAGCCTTAGTGAAAGCAGGGCTCCATTTTATGCTAATAGAGAGAAGTAAGATTCCCCTTGTAATAACCTTCTTCACTATTGCGAAAAATTAATGGAAGACTAAACTTTTTTGCTTTTTTTTTTTTTTAGCTTTTATTTTTGTCTAGACTCTCACTAACTTATGGGGAATCCGAATGTTGGATGTTTCCTTTCCTGGTTGCATTTATTTAACCTGGAAAACATCAAGGTAGGGTTTTTTTCTCCCCCTGCAAAATGAATTTTCTGGATTCAGGGGTAGGCCCTTCATTTGCTCAGTTATGTGGCTCGTGTGATGAGCACCAATTTATGGAGAGTTGACAAACATATATCACACTTAAGATAAAGCTGAACCATTATATTTAGAATAGGTCTTGCAAGTTATTTTTCATTGTCTTTGTATAATCTGTTGGATTAGGTACTTCTTCAGAAGTCCATCATGCCTTCCATGTCTTAGATTTCAGTTCTTGTGGAGATTTTGCATGTTTTGAGTAAGAAAATCTGGAAGGATTTCAGAGTATACATATATCTTCCCTATTTCCAATCTGTTTGAAGATTGGTCTTCTTATTCTATACTACAAACAAAATGTTGTAATTTCTAGTGATCCTTGTGAGAAAAATTGAGGTCAGCATTCAGTTTAATTAGAACAAAACTGATTGTCTGCACTCTCCGGAATCTAATTCATGATAAACATGTGACAAATCACATATCTAACCATGCAGGTTACAAAGGTAATTTGAAAAAGATGGAGTCATGTAATTTTGTGATGCTTGCTTTTTTTCTTGCAGTCTGCAAACTTATGGGTTTTTCCATTAAAAGTAGATCATCCTAATGCTCAATTTGCACCAGTTGTAGAAGAACCATCCACCAGACGCCTAGGTGGTCTCGACTTTTATTATACATCCAGTCCATACATGTTAAAATTCAAATTGTTCAGGATACAATTACTTTGAAGGCTAGAATGGTATTAAATGCATGTGCACCTACTTTTCTTTTTGAGTATTCAATTCATGCTTAGATTTTTTTTCCTCGGTTATGCCTTCTGTTTCCTTTTTCTCTCAGACTTGTCAATATGTTTATTTTTTTCTCCTTTTATCCTTTTTAAGATTAATATTCGGTAAATCACTTTTTTAGGTTAAGGATTATGCTGCATATTTTCCCCCTATTTTTTCTGTCAAAATTAGATGTGAATGTAGATGGAAATGAAGGATTGAAGATTCAAATATGAGTAGATAAATACTTGTATTTGCCAGTGTAGATGTGCAGCACTAGAACTTTCCATTGGGAAAAATCTTGGATCACCATATCTGGCCATTGCTATATGGTAATAGGTGGAAGATTATGGGACACCGGATCAAAATCCAATGTTCGCCTGCTTGTATCGTGCTTGTTTCCCTTCTATTTGGATGGAAGACTGCACGATACAGGGAGAGCATCGGATTATATCCGCCACTCTACCCCTTCGTTCTCTTCTTATTGCGGTTGCCATGGTGGTTGTGCATGTTGCTAGCTACTAACTTTTATGGTCTTGCAGCGAGGTACAGTCTGCCATTTTAACTCCTGAGAATGCTGAACTTATCAGGCAGAATATTTTCACACTTCTATTTACACTGAAAAATATTGAGGTGGGACCTTTGTCCTCTTTCTTATTTCCTATTTCTAATATTAAGGTTTTTATTTATATGTTAAAATTCTCTGTGTATTCGCAGAGTATAAGTTCTGACATCTCAGGCTTCACGGGTGATGAAGCTACTAGACAGAATCTGAAGTTGCTAATAAAGTCTCTCAGCAGGATTTTATGAAGATTTCTGAAGCCTGACTGTTACCAATACCAGCTAGACTTCTATGTTAAAACTTTTGACAGCAGGAGGTTGCATGTGGGAGGGGAAGTGGGCAGAAACATCAGTCACGTCTACAATTCTCGGGGCTGTAGTTTGAAAGAGAACTTGACCCATAATCTGTCTAAACGAAACGTGAAATTTTGTTCATTTTTTCCCCTTCGTACCTCTAAGATTTCTTTCAGTGCAACTGCTTTCAGCTCTCATGCTGCGATACCTACATGAGAGAGCTGGAGATTTTTTTTTTTCCTCAAAATTTTATCATGGAACATTGTAAGAGTTGTCAGTCTTTGTGAGAATGACTTCGAGTAGTCATGTATAATTTTCTTCTGTCATACTTGACCATTTTGTATTGTGAATTGGCATGTATGAAGTTACCAAGCTTGATGATTTGGGGAGTACCTCCAAAGCATAGATATTTGTTTATCTTGCATCTTTCACGGTGCAACTTGGTATGAATTGATTCGATCTACAATGCTATATTTATTCCTCATGAAAGCATTGGTAAATTGCATTTCTTGCTGACTTTCCGAATCATCTTATCAAATCCTCTGTTCTTATCGGCAAGAATTTTCTATCTCATCTTCCAAGATCATTTTGGCCGCTTCTTGTGCTGAGTCTTGATGCGGTCGTTACTCTGAATTGATTTGTTTTGCTCTTTGCATGCAGCAGCATCATGCTGAGCTTCCCTACGTGGTTAGACGTTTTGATGGAAGATATATCACGTTCGTAACGAGATTCTTACCCCGGACAAATTAAGTGGGGAAGTGAGAGAGTTTTCAAAACTCGAGCAAGAGGTGTAGCAAGGGAGAGGAAATATGAAGCTGACCGGAAGAATATGTTATGGCTGACTAGTTTGTCCATCCCTCTCCATATTTTTGAGAATTGGGAACGATGGGAAGCTTCTAGTCGTCGTTTCTTGTCCTTTGGAATGGATATTGGATGCGAACCGGAGCCGTTCGACCGTGGGACGTCCGGGGTGGCGACAGGGCGGCGGCGGTGAGACGATTCACGCGCTACGCTTTCTCAACCGGTACTTCGTTTCCGAAACACGGATCGACGCACCGGAGAAGCAACTTTTCCTTTTGTCTCTCTTCTTTTTCCTTTCGTTCGGGTGGAATATGTGCCACCCCAGCCACATCCCCAGACGGATAGAAACCCGCAAAAGATCGGTCTATTTAGGGGTAAAGTGGGAATGTGAGCCAGAACCCACTTTAGCGGGCCGGTCAGCCTCCCTTCCCATGGCGGTTTCTAGCGCGCCGGGGCTAACATTGGGGTGGCCTTGCGGGCGGATGTTTTCGTATCCCGTGCTCTCTACTCTATTCCCCCAAAGTATCAGCTGAAGCAAGAAGGCGACCAGTGGATCACGGCGGATGACGGTTTGGTCTTGTGGCTAGAGAGAGGCCTCTCATCCGAAGAGAAGAGAGCGTGATGCCGATGAGCGTTTTCTCCGGATTCCTGTACTTTCCCAATATGCACTTCGACGTCTCCTTGGGTAATCCCTTCCTCAAACGCACCGTCGAAGGATTCCTAAAGATCGGAGCTGTAATTTTTCTTCTCTCTCTCGCATTCCATATCCTTTTTCGGATTTAAGATTTATGATAGAGTCGTTTTTTCTTCTTCCCAGGTTGCTGCTTCCAAGGTTGCAGTGGATGAGACCTATGACTGCCTGAAGAAAGGTCCTTCGCCTTTCCGTTTCACGTGCATTTGCTCTGAATTATGTTACTGGCAAGTCGGTTTGTAATTGACGTCTGGCGTTGCTTTTTCTGGATTATTAGTTGGCCTCATATCTTCTTTTCCGGATGGAATCGCCATAATTTGTGGTTGCAATTATTGCCAAGCCTCGCCTAGATTGGGAGTGGTACTGGAACAAGTAGCTTAAAGTCCTTCTTGGGAAAAATTGTAGCATAAGATTGAAATTTTGACAGAAAAACACTAACCAAGACACCTGAAACAACTGTTATGTACGTTTCTCTCTTTTTTTAGAGGTGCCGTTGGTAATTTTCCAACCAAGTGAGTTGACTGAGTTGAAATTAGTGGTGCTTGGCATGTCTTAAGGATTTCTTTTTTTCATATAATGGGTTACCTATGTTCGCAGAACGTGGATAAGTTTGTGCTTTTGTGTACTTGTTCACGGTACAAAAATGGTCAATAGAGATGGTACTTTAATAATCATTGCCACTATGGCCTGTCTCCATGATGGTTGGTTGCCATCTTTCAATTAACAGATATTGTATTGGTGTGCATACTGTTGGACCTACTTCAAATTAGGTCTTCGAAGGGGCATTACTTCCTAATTCTAATGGCAAGTTATCTGCTGGCTCATTCTATTCAAACTATGTGATATGATCAGTTGTCACTGAGAGGGATCGCAAATATTTGTATTTGGATTGTTGAGGTAGAACAAATGACTTCAACATGGGTGCTCAAGGGGCTTACAGGGCCATGTGCCAACTGAAAAGGACTTGTATATGATAGCACCACTCAAGAGGTGAATTTTTGTTTGGTTGGCCATTTTGGAGATGGTCCTGAGGTGGGACAATCTAATTAAGAAAGGAATGATGTTATACGTATCTGCTGTTATTGTGTGAAAGAAATTGAAACAATATCATCTTTTTCTTAACTATTACAAGGTGAATTCAGTTCTAAGTAATGCCATACTTGACCTCTCATTTTGGTTGCGGATATAATGCAGGAGAAACTTGTTGCATTGAATTGTTCGTTTAAATGACAGTGATAATAGAAATTGTCAATGCTTCCTACTGACTATTTGATTGGAAGTTTGGAGAGAATGCAAAAATAGAATCCTAGAAGGTGCAAATCATGGACAAAGTCTAGGATTTTATAATGTAATAAATGGCCTTATGGGCTGGTTGATGTTTCCCCAGCTGTTTTTTATCATCTTTATGTCCTCTGCATCTCTTGATTCTTTTCCCCTCCTCTGTTTAGTCACTTTTTTTTTATTCTGTTTAATCTTGTCCTTGCATCTCTAGAATGCATTATGACAACTACTCAATCTCAAAGTCCTATTTCTTGTTGTCTTTTAATGTATCATGTGCTTTTTGTTTGAGCATTTCTACGTGCTGCTTCTAAGTGAGAATAAGATTACCCTTTGTTGTTGACAATGAGATATAATCTCTTCACATTGTAGCTGTCTGTTTTGATTTAATCTTCGCAAGTTCAGCCCAGCTTGTTTATTACTTACATAAAATTTAACTTATATTATTATTTCTTGTAGGACAATTTTCAAAGGCGACACTTGATGATGCAGTAAGTGTTCCTTGCTTTCTTAATTTATATAGTTCCATTAAACTTTCGTATAGCCTTAATGTATTTCCTGCTTGTTATTTTGTGCATCACATAGCTTTTTAATGATCCAGACATGGTCAATATTTTAAGAGCATTGCATTATGACCCAGAAATAGCATGTGAGTGCAATTTATTGCTTCAGTATCTAAAATTAAGCTTAGTAAATGCATGTCATCAAAGCATAGAATATTGCTAAATAGGAATCACAAATAAAAAACAAGTGATAGATCTGATGTCTTCTTCTTTCTAAGACAGTTTCGTCTCATAATTTGATTCTGCTGCATTGATGTCTCTCAAATAAGTAATGCAGACTGTGACTTGCACGTTGCTGCTGAGATTTCTATGATAAAGGACACGACCATTGCCCCCCAATGTTTCCAATCAATGCTTCATGAATATATGTATGGTTAGAAGCCATGTTTGTCCCCTTGTGTTGCTGCCCTCAGTTAGCTAAAATTATGGAAGAATGGAGGATTGAGTTACGTAAGCTTGATGTTTGAAGACCATATGTTATATAGAAGGTGTTGGGGATAAATCCTGCTCCTATCGAAGTCCAGCCTGGTGTTTAGCCTAATGCAGCTGGTGACTACGGAAGAGCTTCAACCAAAAATTCTCTCCCCAGTAGTCGAACTCATTCAATGGATGAACTCCTCCAGCGGCTGAACCCAACCGAACTTCTCAGTGGTCGAGCCCCAGCCGAACTCCCTTCGGATCCTCCTTCAATCGGGCTTCTGCGGGAACCAAACTCCCTCCGGATCCTCCTTCGGTCGGGCTTCTGCGGAAGCCGAACTTCCTCCGGATTCCTTTTTTAGTCGAACTCCTCCATGAGCCGAACTCCTTTCGGACTTCTCCTTCAGTCGAATTCCTCCAGCGGATTGCTCCCGGATAATTCCCTCTTGACGTATTTCCTTCTGGAGTTCGAACTACTCTGAAATTGATATATGTCGAAGTCCACCAATCAACACTTGCTTCCTCAGAGCTACGGCTATTAAATCTCGACGAACGGTCGCTATCAGTCTGCCACAAGCGACGCTATAGGCAGCGCCTCCCTCCGTGATAGACTCCATCAGACCTCGAACGGTCCGCTACCGGACGGTATGGCTGTCACCATCAGTTTGACGACACCTTCCTTTCCGTATCGAACTTCACCAGGCCTCGAACGGCCCGCTGCCAGACAGCTGCAGCTGTCACCATCAATCAAGCTCCACCTATAAAAAGGGACCCTCCAGATACGTTTTCTCTAAGCTCTCTTCTTCTTCCCAAAACTCGGCCGAATTCTAGCCTGAGCACTCCATTTCTGTTGGCCAGAAGAGCTGACTTAATTGTCGGAGGATTCCGTCGGAGCCACCACCACTGACTCTGGATGGGACTTTGTTTCGCAGGTTCCCAGCGACGACCTCGTCTTCCTCCACTCCAGCTCGTCCCGACGTCAACCAGATTCTGCATCAATAGAAGATCATGACCCAAGTCTGATTCACTGATTGCTTTGAGATGAATGAATAGACTCTTCTTTATATATAATTGAGAAGAAAACTATGGAATAGTTACTTCATCCAAAAGGATATCAGTTACCACCAGAACAATTAGAAAAACAACTTTAAGCTTGCAAGTAGGACATTGGCCCACCTGTTGGCACCTCTCTCCTCAACGCAACTGGGGAGAGGCTCTGAGTTCAACAAAGATGATCACTGACTGTTATTTCATTTTATTCTATTTTTTGAATTCACCCACTCTAATTGTCATGATGTACCTTGCAATGTGGAGGAGGACTTGCATTTGGCTTTACCTGTCTTCATTGTCTACTGTAGCATGGAAACATGTTGAATTGGTGTTATTTTTTCTAAGAGCTGGATGACAAAGTGTTGATTGGTGATCAATTACATATGCTCAGGATTTTTGCTACTGATGCAATACTAATTGAGATGAGCCCCTGCATCTTTGACCACACTCCTAAATCAGGAATTTGAAAACACAACTGGTTGAGATAGTTGCATCTTGACTTAATCAAGTTAATCCAATTGCTAAACTCAGCAATAAGTTTGCTGATATTTCTGTTAAATACGGGTAACCCTCAAATTTAAGAGTTTTTGTTTGGAAATTCTGCTTTTTTGGTGTTTCTTTGTGGATTCATCCAGGGAATTGAGTTATATTATTTGTATTTTTATTTACAAAATAGTGGAAAAATGTACATAAAAAATGGCACGTTCTTACACTGATGCTGTTCTATGACTGCAGTTAAGGAAGATGTGCAGAGAAGGTGCATATTGGGGTAAGCTTGACGTAGTTCTTGATGTCATGTTGTTTGACAATTGGAGGCATTTTCTGTCTTCATTGTTTTACACCTGACGCAATGTTTACTGTTCACTTTCGTCTGTGTTATGCTTTTTACAGGAACTACAGCTGGAGTGTATGTTGGAATGGAGTATGGAATGGAAAGTATCCGTGGTACCAGGGATTGGGTAAATTCTTCTTTTCCCGGTTCTGGTGTATTATTTTACTTTGGTTTTACTGTTCAATTCTATCTTCGACTTGCTCAAGAATGATTGGAAGCTTTGTCCTGGCAAATAATTATATTGCCCACTTGTTGGTCAAGTGGCAAATAGCTCAACCGTTGTTTTCCAGTCTCTTATCCTTGCCTTCTCTCATGACCTAATTTAACAGTTCGTTAAGGTATAAAGATATCTCTTCCACTAATCAAAAGTTTGACCGGGATTTTTCAATTCCTGACTTCATTTGATTTGTGCTTTTATGTTATAGGCTCGTTATCTGGCCAGTTCATTTGTAATTTGCTATCATCATATTGCTAATTCTTGATCACTAGAGTTACCTTTTCGTATAGGGCAAATCTGACTTGGCCAAGATAGGGATAGGATCTGAATTTAGGGAAATAATAATTCAAAAGAATTTATGGACCAGCGTGTTCAAAAATTGTCCGCATAGACTTTTCTAATATTAATGTTAAATTGTATGAGCAACGAATCCAGCACCTTGCATTATTAATTTCGAGCAAGCGAACAATATTTTGCTCCAAAATGATGGAAGATTGAGCTCTACATTATTTGTAAAAGAAAAGTTAGAGCGACAATGGTAATGCTTGGCTTTTGCATGAGAAAAAAATTTCAAGTGGGATTCTTTGTTAAAGATGTTATATTCGGTTACAAGAAATAGGGTTTATTCTCCACTTTTATATTTTGGTGGTATATAGCAACCGATTGTTGTCTGAATATAATTTTGTCATTTACTTCATCTATCTAGTGAAGGTAACAATGGTGGCTATTATAAATGACAACATGGAAGACAAGGTAATGGGACCTCTAGCTTTGGTGATTGCTTTGTTCCAGTCACAATGAGTTCGATGTTCCAATTAGTTACTCGTGTCACAGGATGGGATGTAACTTAGCGAAGTGCAGGACGTGCAGGCTGAATTGCCAGACGTATACAGCAAGACCATGGCCTTCTCATTCATTTGTTTTCGCTGCTGCAGAAGAATGCAATGCTTGGTGGTGCAATGACCGGGGCACTTGTATCGGCTGCTAGCGGTCATGGTAGAGACAAGGTTATCGCCGATGCCATCACGTTAGGTGCCATAGCCACTGCTGCCGAGTTGATCAACAACCTCACTTGAAGGCTGCATTAGATTTGCACAATGTTGCCAGCGCCCTATTGCACATAATTGCATCAAGTCATTTGCCTCCATAACAAACAATTAGTTTCAGTGCTGAATTTAACTTCCTGTCATCCAAAGTCAGTATAAATATGCCAACATCTGTTGGATTGAATCAAAGGTGAGAGTTAGGTGAGGTGATACATCAATCCAAATCATGAGAAACTTCAGAATTTAACCTAGTATTTGATGCCGTGGCAGTCCTCCTCTTGCCCAAAGTTGCTTTTGTATACCATGCAGGGGCTTAGGGTTTTTGATTATTTTGAGGCGAACTCCTTCATATCATGTATGCACCAGCAACTCGTTTGTTAGATGCTTCAATGTAGTTTAGATTTTGTTGGACCTGGACCCCGCCTTCAGGCCATGAAGCAGGAATTAGGACGACCAGCATCGTCCCTCGCTTTCTTCTCCCATGTGAAAAGAGATGCGCGTTGCCGGTAGGTGGGACCATCACCCACAATGATGCTACTTTCCTACACGCCACTCGTTTTGATCCGAAATGGAAGTTCCTTCGAATGCTTCCAAGCTTCAACCATGGAAGATCAGTTTTAGTACCTAGAGCCTGACCTGGTTCGTGGTGAAATTACCAAGGCAGGTGCTTGTTATTTCATTTGTTCAAATCCACATATGGTTCTCAGCTTCAGAGGCAGCTCAAATGTTAAATCTGCGCTGCAATTAAATTGGTAGCGATTTGAGTTGTGGCTGAGGGCACTCGAGGGTGTTCATCGAAGTCGAGTTATTGGAATGATTTCCTTCAACGACAAATTCCCTGCAGCTCAGCATTTTCCAGTACCAACAATCAAAAAAATTGAACCGGGCCAAGTTCCATCAGACGAGTCTGTGCAACATAATTAGCCTTCTCCAGCATGACTTCTACTCGCTATGTTCAATGTTAGTTCTTCAAACTCAGGGAGGAGCTATGGCCGCCTGGCGTGCCATGAGATGATCTTTGTCAACAAAGGGAAGAAAAACACAATCTTTGATACGCTAGATTTCCGTAAAGAGATTAAGTGCTTGAAGGAACTTGTTGTGAATTGTTATGGTCGACTCTACTGAAAATTTGGCGGTCTGATTTTAAGGAAACTTTGAGTGACATCACCCATGCTCTCCAGTCAAGCTTATCGGTAGCCAGATGCTCGCATTCCTTATCAAAAGAGAGAGATGTTCGTATCATTCACGCAAGCTGCCCCTCAGCAAGAAAAAGAGCACACCCTTCTTTTAACTTTCTCGCTCCCACACGGCCGCTATCATCAAACCTTTTACCAGATCCGTTTTGAGTGCGACATATTTGACTGCTACGAACTACCATCCATTCCGGTGGATGATAGCATGTAAAAAAAAGATGCCTTTTTTTTTTTTTGGGTGGCAAATCACTGTTTATGAGTTCTAAGATTATTTTCAGATTAAATAAGCTAGCCTTAATCAATCATGTAGAAGGTCTGTTTCCCCGTTCCCGGAGGAGATATGCAAGCTAAACCTTCTCTAGGAATATCATCAACTTAATCCATCGCTAATACAGCGACAAATCTGACATGGAGACTTGTGACGGCAACTATTTAATTTAGGCGTACCGTGCCCGGCTGGGACGCTCACCCATCGCCGTCATCATAAACCGAAGACTTGGAGACAAGCCGGGCCACATGATAGAGATGCCGTTCATATCAAAGCAAAAGCGAAAGAAAGAAGACAAAGTCGCACTGCCACGTTAAACGAGGAGCATTATTAAGGGCTCTTCCTTCTTCGCATGGCAAAGCAACACGGCATAAGAGATAGAAAGCCGGATAAACAATAGTCTTTTTTCATATAGTAAAGCAACACAACAGACAGAGAAAGCAGGATAGGTAGACAAGTGAGAGAGAGGTCATTTCGTTCTAGGCCATGGCAACAGCCGCTCCACCCAAAGAAGGGTTGGCCAGAGCCATAGCCGGTTATTTTTAGAACCCACAACCCACACCCTAGCTAGTTCTAAGCACAGACAAACTACGGGGCACCACACGGACGCTAGAAACAACACTAGGACTCATTTAACTCCCTCTCTGTCTTTGAGGTTTTTTTGTCTCATTTACAGTTGCAGGGATCGCAGGTGCAGTTGGATCCGCACTTGCAGCCGCCGTTCTCGGATCCGGTCGCCACCTCGAACCCTTCAAGTTGTCTGCAAACGAAATCGAACTCACTCGTTTCAGCAAAGATAATATCAAAAGGGAAGGATAGAAAAGGAGCAGATGGGAAGAGTAGGAGAGACATACCCCTTCTGAGGTGCAACCCCCAAGATCACGGTTTGAGTGGTGGTGATCCTCTCCTCAGCCATGTCAGGGTACATGTTGCATCTGCACTCAATGATCCATCAAAAAAGAGAAGATGTGACATGAGTTTTGCGGGCAAACGATCAGATCATGGTTATATAACAATTTTTAACAAGAGAAATATAGCTTTTGGAAACTCTGGGAGAAACCCCGTGGGGTCGGAACAAAAGGACCATGGAAAGCCAGGAACTCCATAATCCCTCAAAAAACAAAGAAATAAAGAGGGAATAACGCACCAAAAGTCGAGAATCGTCTTATGACAAAACTAAAATAATAGCTTATTTTGCCAGAGCCCCTGATCAGCCGATCAGACCCAGGAAAAACAAGAAATCAGATTTTTCTTTAAAAAGAAAGAAAGACATATGGGAGAAACTGAGCAAGAATTAAAAAATCATTTAAAAATTCCTGATTTTTTTTTTTTTTTTTTTTTTACCCTCCACATCCACTGCCGCATTTGCAGCCAGATCCACACCCGCAGTTCCCTCCGCAGCAAGACATTTTCTTCACTCTGAGAATGAAATATAATAGAGACCAACCGAAAACTCCTCAAATTTCTCTTAAACCACCTCCCGCTCTCTCAAGCACGGTTCCTTGACCAAGGCCAAGGCCTCTCATTTATAGAGGCCCGGAGGAGAGAGTGTGGCGTTATCACCATCCACGTGTCGTCATCTAGTGCCTCGGATATCCCTTCGATGTCGGTTCCATAATTGCACGTATAGATGAGTCCGGATAACCCCTCGTCGTTTTCATTACCAAAACCAAAAAAAAAAAAAGTCTCTCTACGGTCCCTCGTATTCAAACTTGCTTAAATTCGAAGGCGCTCCTTCTTTACTCGAATAAAATATTATTATATCTCCGGATTTTGCGTCTTGGGACGGTGAATCCGGTTTGCCAGATAGCGCAGAAGGAATTTTGTTCGGTTTACACAGCATTACTTTCCAGGTGATTCAGATGTGAAGGACTTCTTTCTCGAACATGTTACACGCGCGAACGGTCTGGAAAGTGGTAAACTTAATAAGGGCTTGTTGTATATGAATTTTTATTTTTTATTTTTAATTTTATATATAATATTAGTAGAGTATATGATATGATTTAATATTTTAAAAAAATAAAAATTATATATATATATATATATATATATATATATATATATATATATATATATATATATATATATATGAAAATCATTGATTTCAAAATTAGAAAAATGGCTTCGTGCAGATAAGCTCAAGGACCTGCAAAATAAAGTTTGAATCAAAAAATTTGATTTTCGATGAGAATCCTCCGATATTCAAGTCATAAACAAGTAGGAACTAATTTTTTTTGAGAGGATTTTTTTCTTTTTTTGCTCCTCGGGGATCGTCGTATTTATAGAAAAATTTTTACACGATGGTTACGTCATTTTGTTGATTTTGAATCGTTAATCTCATTGTGGTGAGATTTCTGAAAATCTTTATGGAACGACAGTTACTGATGTGATTAGAATTTTTAATTTATCGTCGATGATTTTGGACGAGTAGATGATAGCTTATTTACGATCTGATTACAGTTATATTACGGTCGATCCATGAAAGACTTTCTTTATTCGAGATGATTTAAAAATAATAGATGCCAATCAAAATATTTTCATAAATATTAGAACAGATCGATCCTTCGACATTAATCATCTATTCAAAAAATATTATACTAAATCTTGATCTATAAGCACTCCTTAGAATAGGCTGAGCTAAAATATTTTTGGAGTATATCAGTGAGACATTTTATTACTACCGTAACAATATATATATTCCTTTCTAGCCATGGCAGCGATTGAATTAAATACTAATTTAATACCAAACATTCCTATTTTATAAATCGGACAAAGGAATACATCTACAAACTATCATTATCGTTAATAAATCCTTTATTTCCTTCCGACTATTCTCCTTCCATATCAGAAATAAGGAAAACAACACGTAAATAAATAAATAGATATGATGCAATGCATGTCACTTCATGGTTAAACAGACTTCCCATGTCCACCCAAAAAGAAAGAAATATATTTTTCACGATTCAAATTATGGGTACGAGAAAATACAATCGGCGAGATCTATTGCTAATTTTGCGATATTAATTAATACGTGATGATCATGTGGTTTATTATGACGCAGCACATCCTAAACTCCAGCTTAATCTCATATTTCAGTACCTCTCATAGCTGTCTACTAGTAGATTTGCATCATCTCTTGCGTCACTCCCATATTCAAAAATGGAATACGTGTTCTCGAGGAACACGACGACGATGGATATGACTTGCAGTTTACGAAAGCGGGCCATACTTGTAGGTATTTGTCACTTTCTTTAGGTGATTTAACGTATGTGAGTAGTCTTGCACCTTTTTTTATTGCAATCCCGTCGCACTTATAGTAACAGGTAACCCAAGGGAACATTTTGGTTGCAGACTCTGTTCAATTTTAAGAAAATAATGTGATGCACTAAAATTTTAAAAAAATTCGAGCCACAACAATATTGTATGATTACATTGATGCAGGATCATGGTTGTAAAAAACGAAAGCTCGATGCTTTTGAGACATGTAGGTTGGACCTTTTCTTAAGAAATGGACAAAGATGTTGGTATGGAACTTCACGATCAAATAGACATCAGCTAACATAACATGTTGTCACCATTGGCAATCGATGGTGCCAGACAGAAAAAGGTAAGAAAAATTAGGGACTGACATGCTAGTAAATATCTATTTAGTAGTATCTAATCAAATTTATATCGAGAAAATCGAGTGACTTGGCAAAAGACATGAAGGGAGGTGATATGGTTTTACATTCTATTTTCTCCTCGAGAAGTAGAAAAAGTTTCGTGAAACTCCAATTTTTAAAAGTCAAAATTTTTAAAATTTTAATAATCTAAGTTGTCAGCCTCCATGGCTGTTCATCCATCTCCCCTTTGTTTCTCCTCAACGATAACGAGTTACATGAAGCTCGATATTTTAAAAATATTAATAACCCACGGTGTGCTTCTTATCGGCCTCCATGCATGCATCCTCTCCTCTATTCTCGACGAGAAAAAGTGGTCCAAGAAGCAACCACACGAAACTTAATTTTAAAAAATATTAATAAAACGAAAAATTCATACCCACCAAATCCTCTCCGGAGTTCTAGATGGTAGCAAGTGAAGAGATTACATTAAAAAAAATAGAGCTATATCATAATTACGCCTTTACCCTGACATGAGGTGTCATATAATTTTTGATTGAGATATACCGTATATCTTTCGCAATACCGACGTTTGTGCTAACATTTTGTGGATTGGACTTTTGGGTGGGGTGCTTTCGCTATTATAGATGCGTGATTTCAAGACTCGTGCAGGAAGTGAAGAACTCTACGTACTACCGTACCAGTGAAATTTTAGTAGGTGAACTCATCGAGATAGCGTTAATTGAGAGGAAATAGATTTCTTCTATAGCATATGAAAATATGTTTTCATGCCATATGGTCATCACCCGAAAAAGGTCTAGAGTTCAAATATTGATCGAAATATCCCTGTTGTATTTCTTCGAAAAAAACAACTCACTCTATTTGGTGATCCGTTGATGCATCTTGTTTCAAAGACAAGCACCGGTGATGTTGTGCATCATCGTGGTACAAGTCATTGAATTTTAGAAAAAATACAAATCATTAAATAAAATATCCTAAAAATAAAAATCTTAAAATTTAATTGCACATCTTATGAGTTACTTGGCAAACATTTAGAAAGCTTAAGCATCTCTTCTTGGGGGGCAAAAAAAAAAAAGGAACGGCTGTTTTACAAATCTGTATCATCTAATCAATAGTCCTAATATAAATCCAAGGCACCGTAGCAACTTGCTATGAACTTGTATCGTAGTTCAGATAAATTATAATACTAAAATATTTTTAAAAGTCTGTCGGTATATTTCACCATGCGCGTATGCAAATGGCAAATTTATAATTTTAAAAAAAAAATGTTATTTAGTCACTTTCCCGGTCACGATATATTAGGAATATAGGCCATAATACATACTTTTTTCATTATTCACTATTGCAGAGATTCTTACAAATTTTCATTCAAGTTAATAATAATAATATTATCAACAATTGGTGATATCATGCTGTTATAGTCTTGTTATTTCTTAGTCATAGGCATCAAAGTAACATCCATTATTTGAATTGTTTAGAGCTAGTAATCCAAGACATATCAAGCTAATTAATCATCAAATAAATCAACACACACATATAAATAAATAGATATATAATTTATAGAATATAGAATTCATCGATACATGATACACGACTAAATGATACATACTTATTAAATTAATTATCTAACAATCCAATACATATCTTTACATAAAGTGATATATAGTTTTCTAAACATCATGTTTATTGATACACACTATATGGTCAGATGATACATACTTGTCTTCCTGATATATATCATAAGCTTGTTTGACGCATATCTAGTAGTAATCTAATGCACACCTCCTCCGAGTTAAAAGCATGTTTGAAAATTATATTGATTTATCAGAAGATATATATTAGATTACTATTGTATGTACATCAAAAAAGTTTGTACTGTATATTAGAAAGTCAATAAATACATATTACCTAGCTTTATAGTATGTATTGATGAATATGATATTGAAAAAATTATAATTAATTTATTTAAAGATTTATATTAAATTATTAGATAACTAATTTTGCTAATTATATGTGCACTATGTATTGATAAACATCATATTCTATAAATTATATATTATTTTATTTATATATATATATTAATTTATTAAATGATTAATTTATTTGATATATATTATTTAATCATATGATATGCACTCATAAGATGGATATTTTAGATATATAAAAAAATAATAATTTTAACTTTTAGACTTTCTAGATATGGATAACAAAAAAAATATAGTAAAATAGAAAGTTCGCTCATTGTTTCCTTCACCCACCCCATGTGATTTCTATTCGAGATGTCACGAGGGGTATCGACCTTTGCACATTTTTCCATGTAAAGGGACAATGAGAGCGACAACTTATGGCTCAACCACTTTCGAGATATTTGATAGTGGGGCCTATAATTTTTTTTTTTTTTTTTTTTTCCACTTGCCTCCTTGACCTCATTCATCATAAGCTGTTCGAAACATTTCTCTTAATATGATATTGTACATAACTTAGGTCCTGCACATTATGTAGAAATTCTTGCGCCTATCATCGGAATCTGCATGTTCGATTATAAAATGTAGAATAATATGATACCATCTGCTGCGTAAATAGATCGAGTTGAATAAAGATCATCAAAAATCTATCCTTCTTAATCTAATATATTTATTAAATATATCAAAAATTTAGATTTAGATTTGATCATCGTATAAAACGGATAATCTAACTTGACCCATGATAGATTGGAATAAGTTGAATAAATTAAATGGTTAAGTATTGCTGGCTCAATTTTTAATTATCTTCCACTATTATTAGCATCATCGCAATAATTGAGTTGTTGTGACTGCTTTCCGTGGGGACCCTATTATCATAATCTTCCGGGGGAGTAATTACTTTGGTTTACGCTTTATGTTTTCTACTTTAAAAATCCGGCCTTCCCCCTTTCTTGCTCATCTTTGACAGAAGTTTTAATCTAATACCAGACGTGCTAACATCTACTTGGGGGATGGGATGCCTCGTCCTCAAATCCTATTAGGATGCTCTGGTATTTTAATTTGGTCTTCATTCAGCGGCAGCAGCTATGTTGTTCTGGATGGTGGTGCATTGAAACCACCCACTACCCTCTATGATGCCTCTATACTATTAATGTAACATTGTCAAAGGAGGAAAAGTTAGCATTTGATGATGAGATTCCTTCCTCGTTTGTACTGAGCCATCCACGGTGCGGTCCTCTCCGACCCCATGGAAAAGACGCAGTAGCTTTGCTCCACTCTCCAAAGATGCCTTGAGAGGTCCCTTCGCTCTCAGTAACCGCCTTTTGGTGGATGGTTGGGGGTTGAGCTCTCTCTTTCCAGACCTTTCTTTCGACCGCACTCGGTCATATTCCTTTCTTCGTGGTGGCCCCTCCCTTCCTCCCGTCCATCCCTTTGCGGACGCTTTTCCAGACTTTAGATTGGCAGCATCGAACCAGAGAGCCGGTTTGCCTCGTCCAAAGCTTTGATTTTTTCGAGTTCTGACGCAGCTTCCTAAACTACACTTTCGTTAAACTCGCTATGTTTGGATGATTATTCTATATTAGGAGCTGGATTTGAGGCTAAGTCCAAGTTCTGTGCCAAAACGCATCGTCTCAATCAAAGCCGGACCAACCCACTCACGGATAGTTATCTTTTTTAAATTAATTTTCAAGATATTTATTCCCGAATTTACCGTCCACCGTGAAATCACCGTGCCTAATTTGTCGAATTCTGCTTTTCTGACACAGTTTTCTAAACTACTCTTTCCTTGAACTCGCCATGTTTAAATGATTACTTTGGATTAGGGGCAAAGCCCAAGTTGCCTCGATCAAAGCTGGACCCAACCCGCTCACTCCCTTCCAGCGAGTTAGTGCTATGATGTCACCTCTGACTCATACGTACAAGCAGGTCGCACCCAACCACCGTACTGACCTGCCCGACTTGGCCTAACTTCTTCAGTGAAACGATCGTGACCGCAGAGAAACAGAGGCCTGATTTGGTAGACTTGCCACCATTAATTGTGCCCAAAGCAGAGGTACGTACTAATGTGGACGCCAACGATAACACAATGGGAAGCATGGTCTCTACTTCACCTCCTTTTGATCTTCATACCAACCTTCATTTCTCATTTTTTAACCACATATCCAGACATGATTGGATGGGCCATTGGCATGGTCATGGAGTTGACTCGAATGGGATCATTTGAATGCTAAATCAGTAAGTTTGACAGAAATAAAGAACTCAAATTAGCTGGATTTGTATAGATCTCATGGTTTAAGGTTAAAATCGCCACCTTTACATCAACATTTCTTATTTATCTTCATGCATGAGACATTTAGAGTAGAAAAGTTATCACTCTCTGTTTCCTCGCCATCTCTCTCTTATATTATCACCACGGACAGCGGACGAACAAAATTATCCATGCCTACAACTCGGTGCACAAATCTGTTCGCTCAGAACTTAACTGGCTTGACGAGTGGTTGAGAGTATGTGCAGTGATATTTTTCAATCAAAAGGCGGATAAATTCCTTCCTAGCTAGATAACCGATATGTGCATCGTTATCCCATGGTGGAGACTTCTGGCAACACAAATGGTGCCAATCGGCATCGCAAGTGTCGCATGTCAACCATCTTAACTCCTTTCTGGGAAATTTGTGGGTGGTGCTAGCATTGGTCGAATGGATTTGCCAATATGCTTCAACGAGTCGGATTCCTTAGGGCTCCTTTTTTTTTTTTTTTTAAAGGCTTTATAGGCATAGGATTCTAATACTTACGTGGTGACTCGCAGCTCTTTCTCCGCTTCTCTTCCTGTCCATCCCCTGCCTATAAATAGGTAGGAAGCATTAGTTTCGATCATTCCTCAAGCCTGAGATCGAGCTGCAAAGCCTGTTTGGAATATAATTCCTTTCTTGTAATTAAGGTCTCTCCTGAGAGAAAATGTCTTGCTGCGGAGGCAAATGTGGCTGTGGCTCCGCCTGCAGCTGTGGCAGCGGCTGCGGAGGGTACGTGGAGAGAACTCCTTTTCCTTTCGTTTCTCGCTTTATGCTTGAAAAATATAACGTTTAGGAGTTTTATAGTTCCAACTTCAAACATACCGCAACGATAACATTTTGCCTTGTAGGCGTCCCTTCGCAAATTATTATAACCATTTTTCTTCTTCTCTGGATGCAGGTGCAACATGTACCCTGAGCTGGGCGGGAAGGGAAGCACCACTACCAAAATCATGATCATTGGGGCTGTTCCTCAGAAGGGGTCTGTCATTCTTGCCACCATACTTTCATCTACATTCCTCCTGGAGCTGAGATTTTGCTATATATTAGAAGTGATTCTTTTATAAAAGTATAAAAGCTCTAATCTAAAATTCACCTTGGCAGGCATTTCCATGTTTTTATGTAGAAATAACCTGCATATATATATATATATAGGTTCACAAAGTAATACTTAAGGCTGCAAATGAATTGGATTGATTCGTAATCCGGTCTAGTCCAATCCGCTTGAATCTAATTTAATCTATTTTAAAAAATTCATAAAACCAAATCAAATTCTAAAATTGGATCCGTTGAATATTCTAAGTCGGATCTGAGTTTACTGAATTTAGATCTGATCCGATCCGAATTTCATATTAATTTTTTAAAAATTTTACTCAATTTGATCGTAAAATTTTGAAAAATTATTTTTAAAATAAGAGTCAAAATAAAATAATATTTAATTTTTTTGCTATAAATTTTGCATATTTTGGTTAATCATATAAACTCGATCCGATCGAAATTTGGATTTGAATCGGATCTAAAATTTTTAGATTGAAATCGAATTATATATGAATCCGATCCGATCTAAACAGATAAAAAAATTTTATCATAAATTCAATCTAATCTAATTTTTAATTGAATTAAATTTGAATCTAATATTAAAATTTGATCAAAAAATTGGATCGATCCAATCTATTTACATCCCTCGAAGCAGATCTATGGGTCCATATATAATCCTATCGCATTCTATATATTCATTACTGTGTGGTTACGATGAAATGGACTTTGCACTTTGCAGGCACTATGAAGGGTCTGAGATGGCAGCTGGGTCTGAGAACGGAGGCTGCAACTGCAGGTGCGGGTGTGGGCCCAACTGCAACTGTGATTCCTGCGGTTGTTGCAAGTGAGACATTTAGTGCTTGGTGGAGACCCTGTCCTACATCTATAAATCTAAGAAGGTCTCTTTCCAAGCATCCGAGGATTAGACTGCTATTATCTAAATAAGAGGATAGGCGAGCACTAATGTCAAACACTCTCATGTAACAATCCCAAATGGTAATTTTCTAATATATACATCTATATTTATATGATGTGTCCTCACTAGCACTTTTACTTTGTTGCATGCATGATGGCATGGTGGAATTATCCTTTTGGCATGTCAGCTGCTTAAGAGGACCAGAGACCAAAAATAATGAATCATAAAAGAAAATGAAGAAACCAATCTAAAAAGGGAAGAAAAAAAAACGAAAACAAAAGATTTTTTAAAAAAAACAAAGGAAAAAAAAAAATGCAGGGTAAGAAAAGGTGGACACCATGGGGCTCCAACCCACCACCACAAGGGAAAGAGCTGACGTAAAAGCAAATTAAGTTTGAAGCCCATGACCTACGTGCAGGCTGGATTTGGGCCCATTTATAAGGACAATCTGATCCATTTGCAAGCCTAACCACGTGACAAAGGAGGACCGGGGATAGGTGTTTGTTAACCATCCCGATAACCAGTCGAACGAGCGAGAAGAGAACCACATCTCTGAGACAGGGAGGATGGCTTTGGTGGCCAACCCCGGAGGCTACCTCACCTCTCTCCCTACCCATCTCAGAACAAGCCCCACCCCAAACAAACAGCAGCAGTCCAAGCCTGCGTCCGCCTCCCCCAGAGCATCCTCGCTCTCTCTTCCCTCCACCGCTGTTTCCCGCCAAGCCCCCAACCCCCATTCGCCACTCTCTGAACAAATCCACACCCTCTGCGGCGAAGGAAGCCTTCACGATGCTCTCCTTCTCCTCACCCGAAACTCGCCCAAAAACTTCGACTGGGCAACCCATGCCGAGGCCATCAGCGCCCTCCTCCAGGCCTGCAGCTCCAATGGCGAGCTTGACGTCGGCCAACGGCTCCATGAGCTCATCTCCTCGTCGAAAGAACTCATGTCGAACCCCGTCCTTACCACGCGCCTCCTAACCATGTACTCCATGTGTGGCTCCCCGTCCGATTCCCGCCACGTCTTCGAAGGCTTGGAACAGAGAAACCTCTTCCAGTGGAACGCCATGATCAGCGGCTACGCTCGGAACGAGCTCTGGAACGAGGCTATCGACCTTTTCTACCGACTGATGTCGACCACCGAGCTCAAGCCGGATAATTTCACCCTCCCCTGTGTTCTGAAGTCCTGCGGGGGGCTTCTGGATGTGGAGAGGGGAAGGACTGTTCATGGAATTACCCTGAAGTTGGGATTGGGTTCTGACACTTTCATAAGCAACTCATTGATATCCATGTATGGGAAGTGTGGCTATATTGATGACGCAGCTCAGGTGTTCGAAACGATGCCTGCCAGAAATTTGGTTTCCTGGAACACGATGTTATTCGGGCTTTCTGAGAATTTATTGCTGCTGGAGGGCTTTAATTTGTTTAGAGAGATGATATCGGTTGGTGAAGAAAGTATGAGACCGGATGAAGCGACGGTGGTGACGGTGCTGCCCATGTCCGCAGGGGAAGGATGGCTTGAGATGGGGAGAGCGGTGCATGGTTTGTCGGTGAAATTAGAATTGGTTGATAAGCTGAGGGTAAGCAATGCCTTGATCGATATGTATGCAAAATGCTGTTGCTTATTGGAGGCACGGCGCCTCTTCGGTAGGACGCTCGGAAGAAATGTGGTGTCCTGGAATGCGATGATTGGTGGGTGTGCAAGGAGTGGTGATGCTGATGGATCCTTTGATCTTCTGCGAGCAATGTCAATGGAGGATGGCATAACGGCTAATGAGGTTAGTGTTTTGAGTGCCTTGCCAGCTTGTTTGGGGCGGGCCGAGCTACCGAATGTGAAAGAACTTCATGGCTATGTGATCAGAAATAAGTTGCAGACGAATGATTTAGTGTCAAATGCTCTCATTGCAGCTTATGCGAAGTGTGGATCGCTGGAGTCTGCAGGACATGTTTTTGATGGCAAGGAGATGAAGTCAGTCAGCTCTTGGAATGCTTTGATTGGTGGCTATGCACAAAATGGAGACCCAAGCATGGCAGTTGATTTGTTCCTTCAGATGACATCTCTGGGCATAGAACCCGACTGGTTTAGCATTGGTAGCTTGCTTTTAGCTTGTGCCCATTTAAAAGATCACCTTAATGGCAAGTCAATTCACGGTTTTGTCCTGAGAAATGGATTGGAAAACGATTCATTCATTAAGATTTCACTTCTCTCGCTTTACATCCAATGTGGGGAGACATCAGCATCGAGAGTACTGTTTGATGCAATGGAGGAAAAGGATTCAGTGTCTTGGAATGCAATGATTGCTGGTTACTTGCAGAATGGGCTGCCAGAGGATTCGCTCAAACTATTCCGTCGGTTGCTACGAGATGGATACGAACCTTCCATGATTGCAATGACAAGTGCCTTCGTGGCTTGCGCTGAGCTATCGGCCTTGCGGTTAGGAAGAGAGGCACATGGTTTTGCTTTGAAAGCCGACTTCTCCGAGGATGCATTCGTTGGCAGCTCGATCATGGACATGTATGCTAAATGTGGTTCTATGGAGCAGGCCTGCAGTTTCTTTAACAATTTGAAGAACAAGGATGCCGTTTCATGGACGGTGATGATCACTGGTTATGCCATTAATGGGTTTGGTCGTGAAGCCATTAATCTGTTCGATGAGATGCAAAGAGAGGGGCTGAAGCCCGATGCTTTCACTTACGTCGGCATCTTATTGGCATGTAGCCATGCTGGATTGGTGGAAGAGGGTTTGCGGTATTTCGAGGAGATGAAGAATAACCACGGTGTGGAGCCAAAACTAGAGCATTACGCCTGCGTCGCGGACATGCTTGGTCGGGCTGGGCGATTGGCTGAAGCAGCAAGGCTCATCGAAGAGATGCCGGTAGAGCCCGACGGCAGAATATGGGGTGCACTGCTTGGTGCCTGCAGAATCCATGGAAATGTAAGCTTGGGTGGGAAAATTGCTGACAAGCTTTTAGAATTGGAGCCCGACAGAGCCGAGCACTATGTCCTCGCTTCAAATCTATATGCAGGCGCGGGGAGGTGGGATGATGCAAGGAGGATGAGGAAGAGAATGAAAGAGTTTGGCCTGCGCAAGGATCCTGGTTGTAGCTGGATAGATGTGGGTGGCCAGGTCTATAACTTTGTAGCGGGGGATAACAGGCTCCCAGAATCTGAAGAGATTCGCATGATGTGGAGCTCTTTAGAGGTGAAGATACGTGGTATTGGATACGTTCCTGATACAGCTTCGGTGCTGCATGAGCTGGAAGAGGAGGAGAAATTGGAAATTTTGAGGGGCCACAGCGAGAAGCAGGCAATAGCTTTTGGGCTGCTGAAGACGAGCGGCGTCACGAAAGTGAGGGTGTGCAAGAACATAAGAATGTGCAGGGATTGCCACAAAGCCGCCAAGCTGGTATCGAGGGTGGTAGGGAGGGAGATCGTGGTGAGAGACAACAAGCGGTTCCACCATTTTAGAGATGGCTTCTGTTCGTGCGGTGATTTTTGGTAATTCTACTCTACCTTACCATCTCCTTCTTCTTGCTTATTCTGGAAATCCACGTACACTCGATATGGGTTGTGTTGCTTGTCGTGTAACTGGCCTAGAACGTGCAGCAATTGGCTATGGGAAAGCGGATGCCATCTCATCCGCTCCATTCCAGTGTATACAAGTAGTCGTAGTGCCCGGCCGAGGGCGGCAATGGAGTGCCGGACCCGTGCTCGGAAAGAAGGTAGTGCCGGCGGTGAAGGGGCTGCATTCGGATCATTTTGAGATATGTACTGTGTATAATCCAACTGTTGATGGGCGTGAAGGATGGTGTATCCTTCTTTCGGGCTCAGACCAGCCCGAGGTTCATCAAGTCAGGCCGACTTCGGATCGAGCTTCGGGCTCAGTCCGAAACTATTTAGGCTGTGCTCGAGTCAAAATATAGAGTCCGTTTTATTTTTGGACCGGACTCGAGCCTATCTTTGGCTCAGCCCGGATCCGGTCTGAGCTCGGGTTGATTAAAACCCATCCTCCCAGGGGCCCGGGCTCGATTAAAACCCCACACCCCTACCCCTCTCCGCGTACAAAACCCATCCAGTGCCCACCGCCCCCCCCCTCCGATCCTCTCCGTCTCTCCATCCCGCCCCCATGCGCCCTCACCCTTCGGTCGGCCCTTCCGCCCACGCCCCTGCAGGCGACCACCACCCCCTCCATCGTGCACACATCACACCCCTCCTCCTGCCCCTATGGTCCTCTCTGCCTTTTCGTCCACCAGCCTTCGCCTCTCCCTCCTAGTGCAGGCGGTCATGCCTCCCACCTCTCCATCAGTCCTTCCGTCCATGCCCCTGTAGGTGGCCATCTCCCACCCTCCTCCCCCCAGTCCTCTCGCCTTCGTGCCCCTCCTCTAACGCAGATGGCCCTCCTCCCACACCCTCCTAGGCGACTCCTCTCTGTCTCTCCCTCTTCAACGTAGGCGGTCATCCCTCCTATCCCATCGTCTGCCCTCTCATTCATGCCTCCACAGGCAGTCGTCCTTCATGTCTCGAACACACCCTCACTCCCTCATGCCCTTCTACCGTCCTCCACCCCCCTCTCCTCGTTGGCGTAGGCATCCCTTCCTTCAGGCGACACCTCCTCCCATCCCCTCCTTCCTTCCTTCACACCCCTACAAGCGACCCTTCCCCCCTCCCCTTATGTTGCATCTCGGAAGGGAGGGGCGGCTCAATCGGATTTTGGGTTAGACTCAGATTTGGGCCTGAATATTTTAGAAAATTTTGGATCTAACTTCGGTCCAAAGTCTGAAAAAAATTTAGATCGGGCTCGGGTAGGGATAAAATTTGATCTGATCTGGTTCACTTTCAGTTAAGTGTATGACCATGACTTGTCCTTGAATACATCAAATGTTGGTGTGCTTTGTTAACACACCTTCCATATTTCCTATCGAAGCCTTTTCTATCTAATCCGCGCCTTTAATTCAGCGGCAGATTCATCATGCCGTATGTTTGTACCGCTATCTTCAAAAACGATGATTGGGTCATTTTGTGTAACACATTGCATATCAACCGTGATCAAGAAACTTTCTACCAGAAAAAACCATCCTCAAGAAGCCACCTTCTCGTGTCAAGTCAAGGTAGCAACATATTCTTCCCAGCAATCGTGAGCCTCCCGACGGTTGATTGTTGGACGCTATGGAGAGAAACGAACGATGGAAGATTTAATTTGAGACTAAGACTTTAACTAAATCAATACATCTAGTTATTTTTTTATTTTAATGATGGACGAAAGTGGCAGAAGGTGATAAATGCAAGTTAGTAAAAGTCACTTTGGGTAGTTTAACTAATTCAAGGAAAACAGAGAAGGGAGAGGTTCATGGTTCGTAATAAAAACTTCTTACATGGAAAATACAAAGGCACGTTCGTTGTTACATAATATAGCTTACATGATAAAATAATTGCAAAAGATGGGATGGAATTGGAAAATCGATTTTATGTACTGTGCTTAAACCGAGGATGTCACTATAAACTGAGGATGTCACTATAAGTGCAAAAAATGCAAAAAAGTAAGAAGATGAGGATATCGTGGCCTCTCTATATATTTTATGTTTAAAATGTTTTGATCGTATACTGTATTTAAAATAGATTGTGGAGAGCACTCATCCAATCCATTTAATAAAATTTTTTAAAAAAAAAAAAATCTCACTTCAGCCATCTATTTCTCAAAAAAAAAAAAAAAAAAACTAAAAAAACAACGTTAGCTACATCGGCAACTCTTCGAGGAAATTTTGGGCATGCCTGACCTTGCAATCCAACGTTGTCGGATCCATTCCATTTATTGGGTTTGCTCCAGCCAAACCATATGGCAATCGGACGTGATCCGGTAAAATTCATTGGGGGTTTCTTATGGGCGCATGGTTAAGATCAACTTTGTCTGCTCTGAATCTCACCTGTTTGGTGAGGATCAGTTGGATGGATTGAAAAGAGGAAAAAAAAAAAAAAACAATTTCCTGCTCATTGCTTATTGTATTCAAGAAGATTTGCTGAGAGATCATGTCAATCTAAAACAAAAACATGCAACAGAACATTTGAATTCAACTCTGCATTTCCAAAATTATAGTACAGGTATTTCACTTCACATCTGTACAGATTTATATGAATAATGGCATAAAATACATGTATATTACACAAGAAAAAATGGAGAAAAGAATATTTCTATATTGATATATACAACACACAATTGAACTAGGAAGATACAGGTTGAGGATATGAGATATCGTCAAACTCAAGTATAAGCTCGTCTAGCAAGGTATCCAATATCAGACCCTCCAACCATATCCCTACACACTCTGCATCCCACTGGAGGCTCAACCATCCATCATTCTTGGCAAAATCTCGAGCCACTATACTTTCAAGAGTGTAATTTAACTGTTTTTGGAAACTAAGCTGCCGGCTAATTTTTGTCCACACTTCTTTGAGGACACTGCATATCCCAAGCATTGGTCTACGTTGAGAACCAAAGCATGAGAAGCAGGGGGTGCTAGCAAATGATGTTTCATAAATTTCCAATAAAACTTCATTGATTAGATCAAACAAAAGCTCGTTATCAGGAGACATTTCATGGTTATCTGTTGCAATGTCAAATTCATTAGGTAGGCCATCCAGTTCTCCAAGGGGTAAGGGATCCACTTGTGGGTGGGGAGAGTACCATGTTCCAAGAAACCCCTCGTCAATGAAAACAGATTTCTTCAATACATCCCTCACATAATTGAACTCGGCTTCATCCTCTTTATCCACTTGAATGTGAAAAGCATCAACATGGGTAAGGCCCTTTATCTGTATCTTACCAGAACCAGGTTCAATAATTTCTGCCTGACTAAAGACATCAACATCCAATGGATTCTCTGGAGTGCGTGAATCATCCGGTTCCTTGAAGTGGAGGCTTCTAGGCTCCAGCTCAGGATCTGGAGTTGAATAAAAAGACACTTAAATTAAGAGCAGTAGTAGGTCCTAGCAACAAAATACAGTTAAGTTTGGCTGTAGTTAGGTTCCTAACAACAAAATACAGTTAAGTTTGGCTGGCCTTTTTTTCGTCTGTCTGTTTGTTTACAGGTAGCAGGTTTCAGCAGTATGCTATGCTCATTCAATCAATAATTCTGAAACATAAAATTTAAAGAGCAGAATGAAGAGAACTATATAAATAAACTGATCAGGATAATTCAACTATTGCAGTTCTGATGACCTAGATGAAGACCAGAAGTTTGACATATCCGTGCATTAAATGATTAGTATTTATTTGTTATTATCTACTAGAATGCAAATCCAAAAACTACTTTCCAGTGTATAATAATAGTGCTAAAGTACTGCTGATGATTTTAGAGACCTCACCTTCGGAAATTAAGCACTTTGCTGGAGTTACAGGATCCTCTTCCAAAAATGAGTCAAGAACAGAGATTGGGATTTGCTTATCGGTTGGGTCAATGTCCATTCCACTCTCCTGCTCAAGCAGTGGAGTGTAGGTTACAGATGATATATCTTGTATTTCTTTGTGATCATGCTCACTAATTAACTTTGGCTGCTTAGAAATTCCAATATCTCGCTCATGAAGAGGAATATGGCTAATGTCATCCCGATAAGTTGGATATGAAGCCTTACCTATTTCACTTTGATCATGCTCGTTCATTAATAAAGGACGTTCTAGACCTTCATTTGTTACCCCACTAACATTTATATCTATACTATGTTCTGTAGTATCTGATTCCTTGATCTGCTTTGTGTGCACAAGGGTACCCACAGACTCTGGCCCAAGAAAACTATGGATATTAACTGCCACATCACTATCCACAAAACTAGTAGCTGATGCCTCTGATGACAGTTCTGCATGAAATACTTCACTTTGCACATCTTCACTAAACGAATGTGACCTCAAAAAGTCAGGATTAGAAAAGGCGAAGGTTTTCAGGGTCTTCCTATGCTGCAAACCACCGTCTTCATTGCTTGACTTCAAGCTGTCAGGCAACCTTTTGGATTCTTTGGTTGAAATGGACTCAAGCAAGTGAGAATACCTGTCCAGGGATTCAGTAAGAGAGCGAGACCTTCGAATACTTTGATGCAGATACCTGTTAGCAGAAATGCCAATATTATCTCTTGGGCTGTCTCTGTCATATCCAGCTGAGGTAGATCGACACAACTTTTCTTTCATCACATCCTCGGTTACCTTCTGTCCGTAAGGGACTTTATGGAGAATTCCATCCATTGAAATCCGATGATTCGCCTTCCTATTCTTGTTTACCACATTTTCTGTCCTCCGTTGAAGATCCTTATAATGATTTAAAACAGTCCCATGATCCCTCTGGCTTTTCAGTTCATGAGTAGAACCAGGTAAAATCTCAGAACTAGAACCAACTACAGAAGCATCCATAGTTGCAGATTCTGATTTCAGAATATCAACTTTAGTACCAGCCTTTGATGTCATAGCACCTTTACTCATGGTGCTTGAAATTGAAGGTGTATTCCCAAGCTGGGACTTCTTTTCTTGGTTGACAAAGAATTTGCTTTCCTTCCACTTATGATTATGTCTGGATGGACCAGCTTTCCCTCCTGACAAGCCTGCTCGTGGGAATGAACTAGACTTGGATAATAATTTCTTTGTACTGGAGCTATGATGAGACCATAAAGAATTTTCCTGAACAAAGTTTTGATCTTCAAATAATTTTAGAAATAAGTCCCTGTCTGTCCTGAATAACTCTAGCGAATTGATGAAATCCCTTGACTGGATAACCGCATCTCTTCCCAATCCTTTGGCATCCACATGCTTCTGCTTTGATAAGGATTCATTTGCTCCATTTATCTTTTCTACGAGTCTTCCTTGCTTCTCTACTGAATGATCTCCAAGCTCATAAACAAGGTTATCGTCTGCATGATTTACAGTATTCATGGCCCTATGCTCAGACATTTTACCAAAAATAGGCCCATCTGTGCCACTGGGTGACAGTGGAACATGTTTGCTGGCTGCAGACGAATCAGACTCATGGGGACTTAATTCAATTGTGGAAGGTCCATTATCAGAAGTTACTTCATCACGAAGAACATAATCATCGCACTCTAAATGATGGATGGAAATTGTACGCAGCAACTGTCTGGTTGCTGGTGATGTTTTCCGTTTCTGATTTTGTTTCCTGGCCAATTTTTGGAAAAATAAAGCTCCCATGTGTCCCTTGCTTCTCCTTCCTTTTGTAGTGTTGCCTTTGTTTCCTATCTGATATAGTTCAAAGACAATCAGTTAAAACCAACATACAAAATATAACCAGATCATAATACTAGAATGGTGAGGATCCATGTAGGTATGTGTTTTGTCCCACATTGACTATGCACTTTGTAGATCTTGGATACTTATATAGAGTCAAGAAATCAAATAATAATCTTTTGGCTGACCTTTTTGGATGAGGTCTTGATTTGCGACAAATGGTAATAGAGCAGTTCCAACCCATGGCCCATATGGACTAGGAGATGCAGCATGGGTCTATTAGGATTGATCAGGGCCAATCATGGTGCTTGTAATTAGATTTGAATCAATTTGGATTCTTAGCCTGACAAGAATATTAAGGCTTAACTAGGGGAGCATGTGAGGACCCAAGCACGTATGTATTAAATCCCACATCGGCCATGTACTATATAGATATTGGGTACTTATACAGGGCCGGCCAATGAACCCAAATAATAACTTTCTGGCTAGTCCTTACCAAACATTTTGATTTAACTTACCAGGATGTTTGTTTCACTTTTCGAAATGTCATGTTTCTTGCTGGTCGAAGGAACAAGTGATTTTGGAGTTTTAATTCCTACAATATGAAATAGGATCAATTAACTTAAGCACAAGAGTAAAACTAGAAGTATGTTTTTTCCAACACAGGATGATAATTTTTTTTTAAAAAAAAAAAAAGAAAAAAAGAAAAGAAAAGAAAAAAAAACACGGTTTCTGTAATCTGATGATCCGTGAGCTCTTAACGCAAAACCAATACAAATAAAAGGAACGGAAAGGCATGGTACCAAAGCTAAATGTAAAGGCGTTACTTCTTACCTGCATAACTTTTGCCATCACCATGGTTCCAGTCTGTGAGCATCTTTCTGATATGAAGACGCTGGTGGAAATCAAAGAACTGACGGAAGCCCCACACACACCCTGAGCATTTCTTTTGGTACGCCAGATCGGAGTTCTGGCGCTGCAACAGCTTGGCCATTTGGAAGAGGCAGACGAGCAACGAGGTGTCCTACGGACACCTTTCTTTTTGCTGAAACCAAAAGATCTCAGCTGCTACTAAATGAGTCTGGGCGGAAAAAAAGAAAGAAAACACACACACACACACACACACACAGAGTTAGCAGACACCACAAACCCTATCTAGACAAGTCCAACAAGTAGAAATTGGGAAAATATCCAAAAACCAACTTAATCGAGATTCGAGCATACAGGGTTATCACTTGGGCAAGATCATTTGTTTTTCCTAAAAATAAGAACTATTAAACAATTGCGAAGAGCGCCAAAACGCGATTGATATGAAAAGACCCACGATTCCGTCGATTCATCAAAATTCAGCGGAACAAAAGCAATATCGATATCCCAGAAACGATCAAATTCGATAAAGAGAGAAATGCTTAAAAAACCAACGGAATCACGGAATAACCGGGTAGAACCGATCAGAAGAACAGCAATGATTTGGTAAGGAAGAAGGCCCCTACCGTGCGATCGAGATGTTGTGAGGTAAGCTCCACAGCAAGCGAGGAGGGAGGAGAGAGGAGGAAGGAGGGAGATAGCTGGGATTAGGATTTGGTCAGAGGAGTGTGCCCGTGCCGAATCAACGGCTTTCGCGTTTTAACGTCACTTGAAATTTTCCAAATAGGCGGTGTCTTGTCAAAAGTGAAGGGTGTGATCAGTCCTCCCGAGTCGGAAACTCTCTGGGATTACTGGATCGGATCCTCCACCTTCAGGTCACTTGCGTTACTTTGTGGCCCTTTCTTTGGTCTAATTATTGAATGGACAAGGCCCAATGGCCCAATCCAATAGCTACTAACCGCATTACACCCTTGTATTTAAACAATTCGAGATCAAATGAGGGGTATATGTTATCCACCATAATATATACCTCAGGATTTGGTCCATGTAATCGTTTCTCCTCCATCCGACTGATTCCGATGACTTGGTTAGTTGGTTTGACCGTGTAAAGGTTCGTTGATGCGCCCAAGTCGAGTATAATCTTGTTACCTTAAAAGGCTGGAGGATTTGGGAATCAGAAGTGCAAGCAACTCAAGCCACACTAACTAATAAATTGTTCAAGCTCGGCTCATTGCATGGAAGAGCAATCAAGCTCGAGCTGAGCTTGATTGTATGTGTTGGATTCTTTTCATCTCATTTCGGTCAGCGTTCTTATTAAGCTAGAAAGAGCTTTTTGGATTCTCACAAATCAAAGGTGTTGCTCTATATGTTTTATAATTGAATTGAGGTTAAAGGAGTCTATTGCGAGGTCCAAACAGAGTTGTTTCTGAATGACTCGGTTCATTTGCAGCCCTAGAAAAGTTCCCTGGAAACCAATGAGTTGTTTTGCTTCAATTGTGGGAGGTGATGGGACTCTTCTCTCTCTCACGTGATATCGTCTAATTATAATATTTTTCGATCACATCATAAGCAAAGTCGTGTGGTCATCATTGATATGATTCTAGCTAAGATTATAATAGCTTTCCATTTTTTTATTTTTTTAAAAAAAATAAAGAAGCAAAGCTGTATTAAGATAAGATGTTCATGAAGATACAAAACAAATAGTTTCGTGTTGTTGGGGGTGGTAAGGTGAGCTGAATTTTTTTTTAGGATATTTTTTTTATCAATTTGAGAAAATAAAAATAGAAACAAGTAATTTCTACTCTATTTCAAGTATAATGGAAATACTCCATTCCAATGCTTCAAAACCTAATCTTTACCCTCCTTTAATATTCAAATTCTATTCTTATTCGACGAAGAACGAATCATGTTGGGAAATATAGCCATTAAGATCACATTCTAATTCAATCCGATTTTGATTCTAATTTTGATAGCACAACAAATGTATCTTCTATTTCTTCAAATCTTAAAATATTTTCTTCCATAAGAATCTCACTAATTTGAGAAATTAAACATAAATGTCTTATATATGTGAATGCAAGGATATCTCTTAAATTTGATGATTATTGCGAAGATCATGCCTGACATTGTATACCATGAATAGTTGATGATACATTTCATTTATAGCAGATTGTAAATACCATATATAATCGATGGCATATACCATGAATGACTAATTGTGTATGGTATGTATAACTAATTATATACACCATGTATAGAGGGTTGCATATACCATATATAGCTGACAAAATATGGATAAATAAGGATCCTTGCACTCGTGAATGAGCAAGAGAACTCAACAAATTTTTTTCTTCAAAAATCTTCCTTCGTTATCTCACAGCTTTGAGACTTTCATTTGCAATCAAAATTGAAATGAATTAGAATAAAAATTGAACTTGTCGTATTCTTCAATATATTTATTTATGATCGAAATTGAAATTAAAATCAAAATGAGATTTGAATAGTAGAAGAGAGTCGGGATTGACTTTTTTTTTTTTTGAAGATTGGGGCATTTTTCATTTCGAAAATGAGGCTCTTTCTAATCAAGTGGACCATTCTAGAGCTCAACCGTTCCTAAATTGAAATGGAAGCCACTTATTTTAAAGCTCAATTGCTTCCAACCAAACATGCCCTATATTCCATTGAAATTTTCCACTAGAATTAAATTTGCACATGCTTCCATCAATGCTTTAGGCCTACCTTAGGCCAATAAATTGACATCTCCTGCCCCTTTCAACGTGCCCAAGAAGTCAATTTGAACTCTGGACTAATGGTCCCCATGGTAGGTGCGAAGAAATCTTTAGACATCAACACTGCCGGGATAATATTCAAAAAAGGTGAAGAAGCCATGTCTTTGTTACCAACATGAAGCAGCAGCCCAACTCAATGTCCAATTCACTCAAAGATCACGTTACCTGTCATATGGTACATGCGATTTTCTTTTTATTTTAAAATTTGTATAGCAGTCATCACTTCGATACTGCAATCCGGCAAACCTCGCTAGCGTGGTCCAACAATCAAAACTTTCAATTGTGCAAGTGCTTCCGGCTTGCTTTAACCAACTCTATTAGGCACCCATTTATCTTATTGTGACCATCTTCATGTCTTGCAACAAGGATTGTACCTCAACAGACAAAGATCACCGCAATATTGCAAAAAAAAAAAAAAAAAGGGCTATAAATGAAATATTTATGTCCTCCCATTGCCGCGAATGGTGTTGCAGGATGTGGACAAAGACAATAAGACGTAATGGTAATTGGCTGAGGGAGATGGAGCGGTGGACGCACGATTTGGTGGATCAAACTACCTGATGCGTGCTTGCTTGGTGGACAACATCGCTCACCTACTTTCCACTTATTTGCCCTTGTGAAGGTTGGTCGGTATATGGAAATCTCTCCCCTCTCTATGAGAGAGATTATATCCTAGGTGTATGCTCCAACATGGCCATCCACCACGCCAATCACCTTGCCTCTTTGTCATGGGCTAATCAGCGAGATCAACGCATGATGAATGGAGTCCATCGGAAGTGTAGGATATAATTTTCCTTCTATGGACGTGCACGTGCATACATCCACATACATGCATGTGCATTCCTGAAAAAATAATAATAAAAAAAAAGATAAATATTTATTTGGGTGATTGATCCAAAATTCTACAAAATGCATGGATTGGATTAATACAATCAATAAAATTAGGTTAGACTACGCTTATAACCAATTATCTAGAGTGCCTTGAATTGGGCTGGTCCAAAAATTTTATCGAAATTTATGCCAAAATCCCGCTTCACAAGCACTCTAAGTTATTATGAATATAGGTTTAGTCTAGTTTGATTTTGTTGGTTATACTAGTCCAATCCATGAATCTTAAAGAATTTTAAGTCAAATCATCCAAATAGATTCTAGTAACTTTTTTGGGTTAGATGCGATTGTCTGGATAACTTCCCCTAAAAATGCGGGAAAGACATCATTCTATAGATCTGGTAAGTTGAAAATATCTTCAAAGTAAAAGTGGTCGATTCTTCATGCTTAAAAAGAATAGGAGATCAATTTATATGTGGGCCATGACTTGCATGCCATTGAAGGATCTGGTCGATCCATTCCAAAAGTGACGAGGGTTTGGTCTAGATTAAATTCACGACATCATATGCTACCCTTCACCTAAATCAGGGGCGGAGAATACGTTGAAAATGCGGCCGCGAGGCATTCCAAACAAGCATCAGGCTGTGTGACACTTTTTTTAATTTTTTTTTTTTCTCTCTCTGCTAAATAGTATCAGGCTATGTTTAGTTTGAAAATATAACTAAAGAAATGAAAATTAGCAGGTGAACATGCAAGGAATAACGCAATTCCACCCTCATCCAGGTTTCTTCTTGCTTGCTTTCGCACTTACCAAAAGACAAAAGGACTTTGAATCCTAGAATACTAAGATGGTGCTCTTAGTCCAGGCACCCTATAAAATTATAAAATATAAGGGAACAACAACCAATAGTGGTCTTGTTGGGTAAAATGTATTGGGAGAGTATAAATATTTTTTTTTAAATTTTTTTTATCAGATTAAAAATAATTATGGTACAAAAGAAATGACATCATTAATTTTATATTAATTTGAGTTAAGAAGGACTCCGAATTATATAGGAAGAGCCTATCACTCTCATGTGAGACATCTTTGAAAGATCAAATTCGCGTGACTCATGATCTAAAGCGGACAATACCTATATACTGAGCTACGAGCTCTTAATTACAATAGTGAAGTACTAGGTAGGGGATCATCCTTACTGTTATGAGACTTCTACAAACTTTCTTTTGATTGTAGGATTATGTCATGGTGTACAAAGAAAGACATCATTAATCTCGTATTGGTTGTAAGTCAATGAGGATTCTGACTTATATCGAAAGCAATCATTCTTCTAACATGAAATGTCTTACAAAACCATGAGGCCCATCATCCATCCAGAATGAATCATACCTCATATACTGAACAATGAGTTTTTGATCGTAATAAAAATAATTTTCAATAAAAAAATATATTTTTAATATAGATTTTTATCGTGATAACACTTTTCTTGATGGATTTTTTTTTTGGTAGAACACTTTCTTTGGTGGTCGCCAGCAGTTTTTTTTCCCCATCAATTACCTCTTCTGAATGGTACGAGTCCTTCAGGTATCATAATATAAATAAATAACTAATCAATGGCTGATTAATATTTAGATACAAAGAGTTGAAACTATAGGCTATTAGCCAATAAAAGACGTGCGGAGCGTGGCATCCGTGTTTTCCAGAAAAAAAAAAAAAAAAAAAAAGGAAAAGGGAGACATCGGTCTCAGCGGCAGCACGATGCACTTTGGCTATGCTAGCCTTGCTTATGCTAAATTGAAGGCCTATATACTTCCGATTCGACGCCACCATGAGTGAATGCTAGGGTGGTACCCACAGCCACAGCGCCCCCACTACAAGCTAAACGCCAAGCGAAACATTAATGTACTCTATTTCCTCTAGACGTCACGGCAGGTTCCCATCGTTATCAAGGTCGGCCTCCTTTGTATCGCAAGTTGAAAAGTGGATTATTAATAACATAGAAAAAAACAATAAACATAGAGATCGGTAAAACTATCGGCTGCTAAATAAAAATTCAATTCAGCTATCACGGGGAGAAAAAAACAAATAAAAAAAAAAAAAAAAGGAAAACTGATATCTGGGTGCAGCCTACAACTGTTGAATGAAATGTTTATCCCGTATCAAACAAAAAGAAAAAAAAAACAAGAAGATTTACTTGCATTTTAAAAATATAAAAGTCAAAATCAATATCTAAAACTAAAGAAAAAATTATGCAAAGCATGTTTGATTGGAAGGAATTAAGCTGCCTAATAAATTATGGTTCTTAAAATATATATATATATATATATATATATATATATATATATATATATATATATATATATATATATATATATATATATATATATATATATATTTTAATTCTTCAAAACTTAATTTTAATTTTCAAAATATAGTTTAATTTCAATCACAATTCAAACATATTGAAAAATATGGGCATTTTGATTTTCATTCTAATTTTAATTATAAATTAAATAAATTTTTAAAAATATATATTTGAAATTATCCTTAAAATATTTTTAATATCCATTTGTGCTGATCGTTGTTCAGATTCTTGGCAAATACGTGACTTGGTTTTGTGACCGGAGGGACTACACAGTCTACATTAAATATGTGAATCATGCGATATGCCAAATGACAAAGCGTCGAACTGTAATTTAACTTCCATGGCCAGATGAGATTCGAGGGACTGTTCATGGACCCTGATGTTGTGTTATACCAACGTGTTAAGAATTAAGTTGGAAGCACAATGTGTATGGATATCGATACCCATCTCTCTATTAATTAGTGTGCTTTGAGATTTGCATTTAAGATTATTGGCTTGTGTTGATTCGTAGAGCTCTAAAGAGAGTAGCAAATAGTCAATCGATCATGAGCTACCGCGGTTGTGGGCGCTCATCCGAGACTGTCATGTACTGGATTCACGCAGGCTTTCCTCGACGGATAAGAATTCATGTGAGGTTGGCTAAACTGCCAAAACACAAAACACCGTGCAAGGCAAGAATACAATCATGATCTCATCTGAAATGGACAAGGTGTCAGGCAGTGGATGTGGTCGTACCGTCTGCGTGATCCCCTGATCCGATCGCCACGTCGCAGTCAACTTGCTCCGACCCCACTCGTGGCACGTCTCCTCCGGACGCCCCATGGGCTCTCTAGAACCCCGCGGATAGTTTGACTTATGCAATAACACTAAAAAAACTAAAAATAATTCCGTTAGGTTTTTATTTTAAATTTTACTTTGGCTCTCTCTCTCTCTGTCTCTCTCTAGTTATCTTAATCCGACCTACGGGGTTACTCAATCCAATTTTTGGTCAACGCCTATAATGGCACATCCCGCATTCAACACCCACACCCCACAGCACTCCGAAAAGTCAACGCTCCACCCTTCTTCTCCACTCCTCCCTCCCTCCCACCCATCCAATTTCCAATTCGGCAGTCCCCAATTTCTCCAAATTCTCTCATGCTCTTCCTATTCTAGCCCTCCTCGATCCAGACTCTTCTCTCTCCTCGATTCCCCCATGGGTAACGGCTTCGCGAAGTTGACGCCCTGCTTCGCCGGCGACGGCCTGGCGCTCCGCAGCCGTCGCCACGTCTCCGCCACGGCGACGTTGGAGGCACCCGGCGATGAGAGCCTTGGTCACTCCTTCTGCTACGTCCGCCCCGACTTATCCCTGGCACGCTCTGGTTCCTCCAAGGTCCACCACTCCGAGGAGACCACCACCTTCCGCTCCATCTCGGGCGCCGCCGTCAGCGCCAACCCCGCCACCCCACTCTCCACCGCCCTCCTCCTCCTCCCCTCCGAGCTCACCTGCTCCTCCGCTGCCTCCTTTGAGAGCTCCACCTCGTTTTCCTCAGTCCCCCTCCAGCCCGTCCCCCGCTTCTCAGGTCCCCTCTCCGGCCCCCTCGCCACCGACTACGGATTCATGTCCGGCCCTCTCGCCTCCGAACGAGGCTTCATGTCTGGCCCCCTCGCCGCCGACCGTGGTTTCATGTCGGGCCCCCTCTCCGACCGCGCCGGCGGCGGCATCTTCTCCGGTCCCCTAGACCATCCCCCCTCCTTGTCCGCCTCCTCCTCCGGCCATTTCCACCGCAGCCTCTCCCAAACCCTTGCCCTCCGCCGCCGGCGGCGGCTGCTCCGGCCCCGCCGCACCGCCGCCTCCCTCCTCCGTGGAGCCACGAAGGCCATCGCCCGTACCATCTCCGCCGCCTCGAAGCTTCGAGCCGTGTCGTCCCCCATTAAGAAGTCCAAAGAATCTGATGATTCCAAAGCCACCGAGACCAACAATCCGAGCAGCGGCGGCTCGACTACAAAACCAAGCAGTGGCATTGGCGGCTTGACCACCCATCCAAGCACCAGTAGTGATCAAATGAGCGTGGAGGGCAGCGAAGACTCGGATTCGTCTGAAGCCCCGACCAGCAATCTCCAGTGGGCGCAGGGGAAAGCAGGGGAGGACCGTGTCCATGTAGTCGTCTCGGAGGAGCACGGCTGGGTCTTTGTCGGGATCTATGATGGCTTCAATGGCCCTGACGCCACCGACTACCTCCTCTCCAATCTCTACTTAGCCGTGCACCAGGAGCTCAAGGGCCTTCTTTGGGAAGACAAGTACGACGGTTCGGTGCCTTCTGATGACTCCACTGGGGAATTCGATATAACAATCACCACCTCTCAGCCAGGGGTTGGTGGTTGTTGCAAAGAAGGAAAAAGGAGGTGGTGTAAGGGGGCGGCCGAGATATGGGAGGAGAAACACAGAAGGTGGAACGGTGAATGGGATCGAGAACGGCTGGAGCTCGATCGGAAACTGAAGGAGCAATTGAGCCGGTCGAGCTCGAGAGGTGCTGCGAACCACAAGGAAGTGTTGAAGGCTCTGTCTCAGGCTCTGAGGAAAACAGAGGATGCCTATTTGGACGTTGCTGACAAGATGGTCTCGGAGAACCCCGAGCTGGCGCTGATGGGCTCGTGTGTCTTGGTGATGCTGATGAAGGGCGAGGACGTATATTTGATGAATGTGGGAGACAGCCGTGCGGTTCTAGCACGGAAGGTGGAGCCTGATACACAGAATTCAGTGGGAAAAGTGATGCAGGATTTGGACCGGGTGCACGACCTTGAAGCATACGATGGTGGTGATCAGATGGATGGGGTGCCAAGTTTGGCTGCCCTGCAGCTAACCTTGGATCACAGCACCTGCGTCGAAGAGGTACCGCTAGTCTCTGTTGGTGTCTGTCCGTTTTCTCTTTGGATGTATGCTCCTGCTCTCATTTGTGTGGTATGGGCTATTGTTTGTTGTGATTCAGGAAGTGCGCAGAATTAAAAGAGAACATCCGGATGATCCTTCTGCTATCGTGAATGATCGTGTGAAGGGTTCGTTGAAGGTGACAAGAGCTTTTGGTGCTGGTTTCCTAAAGCAGGTATTGCTAAAATTTATCTTTTTGGAACTGTTCTTCTTGTAACCTAAAATCCAGCTTGTAGTGTTTACGTCGGAAACAAATGTTAACACTACAAAAATTGGTTGACAATAACTATGCAGTCTTCATGCTGTGTCGCACAAGGAACATGTCAAAGCGACCAGGAAAAATAAATAAAAAGAGAAATGCTATTCTGAGCCTGACAGGAAGAAAACTACCAATGGTACCAAAATCAATACCTTCAGCTGACTTAGAACAGTTTTGTTTAATTAAGTATTTTAATGTGGAACTGAATTTGACTGATGCAAATTCTAGATTCCAACTGTACTTCTGGATGAAGAACAAATCCTCTAGTTTCCTTCCATTAACTTGAATTGCTGAAGTGATCATGTCCAGAATTCCCAGTCGCAATGCTAATAATAAGAATCTTGGTCATCATGCATCCCGTGCACATATTATAAATTCTGCATGATGCTTAAAATAGTACACTGTGATAGGGGTATCTGAGTACGTTTCTTGTTTGCAGCATAGAATGTAAACCAGTAATATTTTCCAACAAAATTTTGCCGTCCCTGACTTTTTCAAAGTTTTTTTTCTGGCCATGTTTCAAATTTAAACCTCATCGGTGATATAGACAGAATGGAACAGCTTTATATAAAGGAATACTTGATCCATTCGCTCTAAAACTAAGATTCTAGCAAGTTAATTCTTGACAACAATCGGTCAATATTGAAATTCTTCTGGTGTTTACTGGTTCTCGCATTTATGGCCATGTTAGATTGTGTGACATGCTGTTTGTCTTCTGCAGCCAAAATGGAACAGTGCGCTCTTGGAGATGTTCAGAGTTGATTACATTGGGACCTCCCAATACATATCATGCAGTCCACACCTCTTTCACCACAGACTTAGCCCAAAAGACCGATTTTTGATACTTTCATCTGATGGACTTTACCAATACTTCACTAATGAGGAGGCGGTCGCTGAAGTCGAGATGTTCATAACAGCAACCCCTGAAGGGGATCCTGCACAACACCTTGTTGAAGGAGTTCTTCTTCGTGCAGCAAGAAAAGCTGGTAAGAACAAAATGTCCCGAAGTATGTACGGCTAATGAAGAACGAAGAAAATACTTAAAATTCTTAATCAAAACCCTTTGCATTTCTGAATGCATGATTGCAGGAATGGATTTCCATGAATTGCTCGAAATACCTCAAGGAGTTCGGCGACAGTATCATGATGATGTTTCCATCATAGTTATCTCTTTGGAAGGAAGAATATGGAGATCCTGGGTGTAAATAAGGATTTGCTGGAAAGTTTGGGCTTTTTCTGTTTTCCCCGTTGCCATTGTACCATGGTAGTTGAGCTCTGGGCGAGACAAGGTGCCCATGTGTTAGGAGCTGGTGCAGACTGTAAAGGAACAAGAGGTTCTTCAAAATGAATTTAACTGTTGTAGAAAGGAAATGTGTACTCTTCTATATAATTGGTCCTCCCTACGAGTTCCACTATTCAAATTAAAAGAGAGACACAATAGTCTCATTCCTTCTCACCATGTATTCCCATGCCCTCATATATTTCTATCAATTTTTATTTTTATTTCTTGCCGCCGATTGTTTTATTCAGCATAACTGTTACATCGAATGCAATGAGATTTGCTTTTCCCTTTTTTTTTTTTTGGTTTTGGCCCCTTCCCCCCCTGAGACATGTTGCCCAGGTATTGTCAGAATGGAATGCCCACATTATATCTTCTTCACAGAAATGGGGTATTGCTTGGATGAGAATTGATTCTAGAACTGTTAATTTTATTGGCAACTTCAATAGGTGGTCTGTCTTTGACCTTCAACAGCTCATGACTTTGCTGTTGCTGTTGGTCTAGCATTTACTAGTCTGTAACTGAAATAAGTTGCATTACTCTGAAAACAAAAGCAAACAAAGTAAGCATACCGAGAAAGTTACTTGAAGACAAAGTGCATACCAACTGCATATAAAGTATGAGACTTAATGTGAAACTATAGGCTTTAAGGAACAAGGACTTAAATTATACAGGATTTTACTTATATTCATTACGGTACATAATCCGGAAAATACAGTATGCAATGGCCGTTAGTCTTTAAGCCTTAATAAACTGCGCCAAAAGGCCATGGGATTCATCAGAAACCACTTCAATGGAAAAGCTGGTGATCCTTCTATCAGTAATGATATCCAATTTATGAAACAGAAATAGCCATCATTCCAACTTCTGACATTATTTTGAACTAGTCCTGTTTTATGGCTACTCTAATTTGTTTATCATATTTCAATGTTTTTTTATGTTTTTTGATGTATCTGTCATTGTTATCTCACTAGAGGTTGGTGCTTGTCACCCTACAGCGCCTGCATCGCACCTGGGTTTTGCTGCTTTCTTCTCTGGATGGAGAATCTGTAATCAGCTACTTGCTGGGTCAATGGAGGCCAATGTATACAATCAAATGACTCTCCCAAGAATGTGCCTCACTGCTGAGGCCACTAGCGAAACTGTTGTAGCCTCCTTCAAGCTGCCGTTTGCCACTATTCTTCAAAAACTATCATTGACGGATGACTCTATGACAATCATTGGCTGGATCTGGGATGAGACGAAGCACTTGAAAGTTCATCCACTTCTCTGTGATGTCTAAGAGTCCTCTGTCATTCTTTTGGAATGACTGTTCGACACATCCATTAGAAGGCAAACAGTATCACGGTCGTTTGTTGCCGACCACACCGGTGACCGGACCTGGCTGGCGCTAAGGAGAAGAATGCTTGGAGGCATTGTGCGATATTTTATATTTTGACTTCTTGGATTGTATTTGTATTAGAATGATGTGATCGCCCGCTTGTGTGTGTATATATATAAATAAAGGCTGTCATTATGCCGGCTGCCATGCAGCATTAAACTTAAATATTCGTCGGTTATGCTGATATGGTGATGGATAGGTTTCTTGATTTTGAAGTCCTCCCAGTGGCCAATCATCATCTTTTCTGGGACTGGAACCAAGAATCAACTTGGAACCGAACTACCATTGTGTTGCTTCATCTCTAAAGTCGGCCGCAATCTTTTTGACTTTTGCCAATCCATGAAAGCCTTCAGCAAATGGAGGATGACTGCCATTCTGAGTGCTGAATTTGTCGCTAGTTTTAATCACTTTTATCAGTTCGCTGATCCTGTGAATGTTATGGAAAACTTTGAAGCAGACTACCAGACCTACCTCATGACCGATCATCATCAGATGCTCTTGTGCTCTGTCCTTTTCACCCCATCGGCAAGATCTAAAATAGGCTAAATATCACCCATAACTTCTTACCATATGACTTGTCTAACACCCTCTGTCTGCCTTACCAACATCATTCCCACAACACTGCAAACGACTGATAGATGATTGTGATTTGCTCGGACATATATGAGCCCCTTCTTGGCATACAAGCATCTAATTTACTGTTTAGCAGATGATAATCTCGGAGAAATAAAATTAATAGAACTAATGTTCAGTTGTTCACTTAAAATATTTGACATTTATTATTTCAATCATTCATCGTATTTCATATTTTACTTTAATAGGATATCATATATAGTCTTTATATCTCTAAATAGGTTCATAAATCCATGATGGGATCTCGCCACAAATATTGCATCTCTGCTGATATATTAGCTAATGCCATTCCCCACCTAATCTAGCACTAACAACTATCTCGTTGGATCTATTTGGGTATCATCAGATAAGATCGGATCTCTGTGCTCCTATATAATGTGGAAAGCAAGGGGTGGTTTAGAAAGAAAGTTAAGGATTAGGTTCCTGTTTGCAGAGTTGCAACTACTACAGCAGTGGTCCACGTTCACAAATTGTAATTGGAGTTAGTTCGGCCAACTGTGCTATTAAATATGACCACATGCTCTTGCCAAAAGGAAGAAAAACAAACAAGGCCTTGTCACCCGAAGTTTCTTGATAAATTATATATGTATATATATATATATATATATATATATATATATATAAAGACAAAAGGGTGTGGCGTCCTAGAAAAAATTCTTACTACTAAAAATGAAACAAATAGATCTTTAAGGAAGGCTTACTGCTAGCTGCCAAGTTTCGACCGTCATGTTCACATGGATGTGGTCCGTGATACCGCGTATGGTTCCGCATGTTGCATGTGGGAAGCAAGAATGGCAACAACTCCTCTCCTCTAGCAAAAAGGAGAAGACGACGAGGACGGCGATGATAAGGGTTCGAAATTGTGGTCTTTGAGTCACGTTTTCACATTGAAAACTCTCATGGATTAATGAATAACAACTGACACATTCATCAAGCGATAAATACGGAGAGTAGTTCTTGTCGTCATCGGGTGCACTCCATTCCTCAAATAGACTACTTTTCTTTTTCCCCTGAAAACAAAAAGCTAAATTGAACTTCGCTCCTCCATTTTGAGAATGGTACTTGTGAGTTAATGAAGTTGCGCACTTGGCCTTCTATCTAAACATCACACCTCATTAATTTGATAAACATATATTTAATTATCAATGCTTTTTTTGGTCTCCTATATTTAATTATCAGTGCTTTTTTGGTCTCCTATATTTAATTATCAGAGCTTTTTTGGTCTCCTATCAATCATAATCACAATCTTCATTCCTTTGTAGGCTTTGAGTGGATCTGGTTGGATTCGGGATGGCATTGATATAAAAATTCACTTCATATTTGAATTGGATCAAAAAAATGAACTTCAATTTATATTAGATTGGACTTAATATTAATTTTATCAATTCATTGAAATTTTCAAGTCAAATAGGGTTAAAAATAATATAAAGAATTACCATGATTAACACATATAAATTAACTAAGTAGTGATATCAGAAATATATTGTTCAATATAATAATAACAAAACAGACGTTATCAAAAAATATTCTAGACAAGATTCCAATAATAGCTAACTTATATTTATAATAAAATTTAAAAAATATGGAGAAACTTTATTATGAAGAAAAGTCCTTTTTTTTTTCTTTTTTCAAGGAAGGTTTTGAATAGACAGTTTATCAGCTTTGGACAGGTTTTGAGGTTGGTTCAGGTTTGGATTGGAAATTTAGTGATTTAAACCTAATATATATTTGAAATATTTGATGTTTTTCAATCCAAATCTAATCCAAATAACTTGGGTTCAGCTTGAATTGGATTAATTTTCGATTTGTCCCAGATCAAAAATGGGTCCATCCAATTCACTTGCAGTAATCATAATCATATACCCAACAATTCATACAAAATCAAAAGGGATAAGGATGATGGAGTGCTTACTTTCTAACCATGTTACATCCAATAGTTTATAAACAAATAGAGATAAGAGTAGTTGACTGCCTGTCAAGTACCTTCAATTAGAAACAAGTCAGCTCTACAGGCTGGATTCCATGAAACAACCCTCAGGACTCCCAACAAGTGCATTCATAAATCTCGAGTGATCTTTATAATCATATATCGATACGGCAGCCGTGTGCACGTTCCAAGAACTGTACTGTTTGTGGATCTGTTGCCAGGGAGAGACAATTAGGCGTATTCGAGCACTGCAGACATGATAAGCAACAATATTCAAAAGATAATAAAATCATATTATAATACGAACTTGTTTTCCTAGAATTTGAGACATTGTGGATTGTGATTAACAATAGAAATTCTCATATAGATTACGTTTCAGATACTTGGTAGATGGAGACAGCGAGACATAAATTTGTTAATGTATTCATGAAACATACGTAAAAAAATACCTGTAGACACGTAAAATGAGGACATCATCAAATATATGTACTCCTGAACGTCGCGATGACGCGGAAAGAGCCTTCTTTTGAAGAGAAAGAGCCTGGAAAGCGAGCACGCTATTTGATGAGAGTTGAAAAATACCTTTTAAACCGAAAGCATAAATAAGCATATGCGAAAAGCACCTACTCTCCGTTCAACATCAAAGCGTCGCCAAAGTCAGCACTCGGGCTGCCGTGGGACGGATGAGCAAGAGCAGCCGAAGAACGGTATCGAACGGAAGCGAATTCCTACTCGCCTTCTTCCTCTCCTTCCCCGAGGCTGGAAGAAGCCCTCGTTGGTTCTCGACATGGAGGTCCTGAACCCCTCGCCGCCCCCCAGCCCCACCGTCGGCCGCTTTGGCGGAGCCCCGTCGCCCGTGGCCTTCCGACGCGCTGTCGGGCGCGGTGGCTCCACCGCGCCCGGTGAACGCGATCGGAGGCTGCACGTGGCGGTGGGGAGGTCGCCCGACAAGACCCTGCCGCTGCTCCGATGGGCCTTCCGGCGGTTCGGGTGCAGAGAGATTGGGTTGCTCCACGTTCACCAGCCGTCTCCGTTGATCCCCACCCTCTGTTAGTTACTCTCAACTCTTGTCCCATCTAATTTTCAAATCTTCTAGTACAAATTCGTCAATTTCTTTTTGGTTGTCTTGTTGTTCATTTTTTCTCTCCTCCTATTGGTTGAGATCGTACTCGGATCGGTCATTAATGTTGAGTTCTTGTTTATATATGTAGCTGCTTTTTTTTTTTTTTTCAATTTTTCGTACCATTTTTGTTGTTATTATTTTAAAGTTCAACTACTTTTTTGTTGTTGGCGTCCTTGCGTCTATTGTAATTGAGTGGCTTTTCCCGATTTTAGGTTTCCGTTGATCTGTCTCGATAGCTCTTTCTCTTGTCTGATAGCATTCTTTGTCGCCGCTTCTGCTGTCTATAGCATCTGCATCATTTCTTTGATGGTTAAGTTCTAGTAATTTGTCATGGAGTTGCTGTATTACATCAGACTTAGCATGATCTTCCTTTTTCACAAGTCTAGCTTTATCTTGGTCTCTTGGACTCTTCAGGCAAATTAGGGCTCAGCTCTAGTTGCTTTAGCCTTTTAGGATGGGCAGGCTTGAGAATTTAGGAAAGGCTGTGCATGAATCTATATGAAAACCGGGCTAGTGGAAATATGGGCAAATTAGTGGAAAAGCTTTTTACAGGCTGAATGTGTTGTTTGGTATCATAGAAATGTCCTAGGAAATAATGAAAGAAATGTGCTTGTGAAGAATAAAAGCGTAAACCAAGAAGCAATAACACTGATATAACAAAAATGCTTTAGGTAAAATTTATTATTTTTCTGAATGATTAATACACGATATGATCTGCTTAGATTAGTTTCAAGGACAATGTCAGGTATGCCAATTGGGTTGGGGAGTTAATGTGTCTACAAGCAAGGTTCCATTCAGATAACGTAAGCTGGAGTCAACTATTTATGCTGCAAGGAAACCATTTGGTCAATATACCTGAGCTATTCTTAAAGTTGCATCAGCATCTTTTTGTCTAGAGAAGATGGTTTTTAACTTGTATTATACAATTGTTCACAATAATGACCTACAGTAACTGCACACCGCATGGTCACTATCTATAAACACTATTATTTTGGTATCATGCACAAAAAATAGCAATGACATTTTTACCAATGCAGAAGAATAATCAGCCCCTTTTATATGTCATTTGTAAAGCCAGAACTTGTGATACACTGATGTAAGCATTCTCATGTTATATGTTGGTTAACGAAGGAAAGATGTGTGATGTAGGTGTGTGTGGACATATGCTCCAATATTGTAGTTGTTTGTGTTTGCATCCTAGATGTAGCTGTTGAATTGATCAATCTGTGGACAATTGGAACTTCATCAGTCTGTAATACTCGTATTTACACAAATCATTGTGTTTTCTCCCTTTTTTTATTTATTTTTTCTTTGGTAGAAGGAAGATGCTGCCTCAATTTAGTATCTAATAGAAGTACAAGCAAGCGAAAATTAAAGAAGCAAGGGGAAGAGGAATAACCTCTCCCATGGAGTTAGATAGATCAGCTCCACAGCCAGCTAGTCTGTCTGCTGGTTGGTTACCCTACTGGAATACATAAACAGTGGAAGCATGTTGCATTTGTAGCCCCCCATAGATCTGATGTCATAAATTAGCTTTGAAGGAATCATGAGGCCATGTTGTTACAGTTTGGAATCATCTTCAATTGCAAAATTATCTGCATCGAGATTGTCTTCAGTCACTCTAATTATTGAAATAGATAACTAATTCAAAGTGTTGTCGCTAAGATGTGAAAAATCATTTGTTATAATTCCAGATGTCAAGACAGCAAAGAATATTAGTCCTTTAAAGGTCTTATGCAGGGGCAAGATGGATTAGCCTAGAAACGGAAGGTATAAGCTGCAGATATGTTATGCTAGTTATTTTGGGCTGTTTTTCTGTTTTAAGTCATAAATAGTGTGGTCAAGATTTTCCGTCTTGGTATTGGGCACCGTATCAGTGTCAACTTATTATTGTATCAGTACGAAGCCGATTCGGCATACCGAGTGTTGGTATGACCCCTATACCACATTCTAGTATCAAATTGGTACAGTACTGTATGCTCCATAGTGTCTGGTTCAGTTCGGTATGGCAACCTCCCCAAGGGTTTGATAATTGGAGACCACAAACAGTCAAAACTTTCTCACTAAAAATAGAGAAGATGAAAAAAACATGTATGATACCACAGTCTCTATTTACTTTTTTCAAAATTCTTTTGGAATATTTTTAGGAAAAGTGACAACAAGAAAACCTTGCTTTCACATTTTTTAGACAAGAAAAGGAACTCAAGTTTTTTCAAGTGAAGAACCCCACATCCATGATATCCTTTCCACCACATTGCCACCACCTCCAACACCAGCGCTACCTTCCACCAATAGCATTGCTACTACTGCCACCGCCGTTGCCATCGCTACCATGGTTGCTGCCACTAACACAACTGCCGCCGCCGCTGCCGCCACTAAAGGTTAAATAAGTGGCCTTTTTTATTTTAAAGAAAAGTTAGCTGACATTATTCGATATGCTTATGTTTTGAAAAAAGGCACTACCTATTATGGAGACGGTGCCATTTGATTCTAGAAAAATCTTTTTTCTTTTCTAGTTTTAGACTTTAGTATTATGAGAAAGAGATGTGATTGAGAGTAGAAAGAACCATGTTACTGAAATAAACCTGCAGTTGGTGAAGGTGAAAATGAAGATAGAACAATTACTTTTGTCGTGAGTCCTAGATTGATGCAACTGCTTCAATTGTTAGTTTGAGTATTGACTAAAAGGTTACACCTCTGGGTTTGGTATTATAGGTCAATCCTATTCCACTAGCACCAATAAACAACATAGGGGAAGAAGCACTACACCAAGGAACCAACTATATGAAAACTGTTATAAATTTTTCTTTTCCATATTAGTATTGGGACCAACACGAATGGTTAGGATAACAAACATCCAACTTGTTTGTCTCTGAGTACCTGCATATTGATCAAAGATCGTTGAAGTGAGGTGTTGAGGACAAAGAAATTGTGGGAGTTACAATTTCCATGTCGCACTAGTAATATTTGTTTTAGAAAGACCTCTTGCAGGGTTAAAAATATATATCAACAAGATTTGCATTCTTAGTGTTAAAGGGATAATAGAAGAGTATATGGTGATACTTGCCTCTTTTTTGCCTCAAAAATTGGTGTCTGCTGTACACCTTTAGTAAAATGGAAGCCTTAAAGGGTGTCCTTGAGTTGTACCCCCCGAACTTTCCTTTCTCATCTCTCCTTCAGGAATAGCCTTTTTCTACCTGAGTGCATGCTTTCTTTACATGGTGGGCTGTATATAATTTTAAACATGTCAGGGTTATGTCTGCAAAACTGTTTATCATTTTAAATATAACAAAGTGGGGCTTTTATAAATCTGAAGCTTGTTCAGGGGTTGTGCATTATCTCTCCTTGGCTTTATGTTATTTCATGTGACAAAGAAGATAAACATCTCTTGAATGGGCCTCGATGTTATATATTAGAATGGCTGTTTTGTAGTGTTTAGTATTTGTGGAAGTACCAAAACTGATGTTATGGGCAAAATTCGTGGAAGATCTGCGTGTTATTAAATTCGATAAGTTGTTTGTGGTTTTCACAACATTAGAATTTAGAAACTCACCTTTTTCTTTCCAGGTTGCAATAAATATGAAAAGTAATCCACAGGTGAAATATTTCACAAATAATATACATTCATCTATGCTTCAGATGCATCCTGGACTAAGTTTCTACTTTTCAAATCTTATTTACTCAAGAAATCCTATTACAACCTAGGGTATGCCCTTGAAATTGATTCACATTGTACAACTAATGTTCTTTTCTGCTCATCATTTTTCTCCTCTTTCCTCTTCTCTTCAAATTGCCATATTAATCTTTGGCAACTCTTTTCTAATGTTTTTTTGTCTTTTTCTCTTCTAATGTATTCCTATGAAGTCTTAATGCTGACATATTATTTGCAGTGGGAAAAATCCCTGCAAGCCAAGCAAACGAGGAACTGGTTTCTACATATCGAAGAACAGAAAAGGAAATAACAAAGAGGATCCTACTGACTTATTTAAGATTTTGTCATGAGGCTCAGGTGCTTCTCTAAAAAAAAAAAAAATGAATGTGTTTTCTTTTACTTTCATAAAAGAGTTGAATGATAACTGGTTTGTTTTCAATTGGTTTCTGATTATTTTTGGATATTATACTTTGAGAACGTCTCAAGCTAGTATAGTATGGTATCTTCATTTGTTGGGAATGTAGTCCTTTCTCTGAATATGGGTGGAAAATTAGTGTGGTAACATAGCAAATTCTGAGAATACATGGTTTCATCTTATGCATAAATTATTCTTCTCTCAGTTTTGGTGGCTTCTTTGTAGACACATAATCCAATGTGTGTTAATGTACGGTGTGAAGATATTGCCAATATTATCTCCACTTTCTCCTTTGAAATTATTGCTATCTATATTTAAGAACTTTCTTCACATCATCCTTGAACTGAAAGTATGAACCATTGATTATTTCTCCTGATGATGATCTAGGATACAGAACATGCTGATTGTTGAAAAAAAAATCGTTTCTGGTGCTGCAGATCTTTACATAAAAGGATTTTTTTTAAAAAAAATATACAATGTTTTCTTTAATAAGGTTCCCAATAATATTGTGGAAATACTCTGGTTAATAATTTTTCTAAGTCACTATGGAATGGCGGTTTTCTGTTAGACTTAGCGCAACAACCATTTCTCGAACATCTCAATTAAAGGTGAAGAATACCATAAAAGGAATTCTATCGAGCAAGGTCTGCAATCTTGATACCAAGTACCATACTGGTATCTTATCAGATTGATTCGGCAGTGAAATTGTGGGATTCCCACTCCATGGATTAGCTAGATCTCAGAGTGTCGAAATTGTTGGAGATACACAATAGGTCTCAATCACAATATGATACTAACTTATTTTCTTGAGTATAGAAAATTGCAATGAGCAATATCACATTAGCCATTGGGAGGTGTCATTTATCAGTGCAACAGATTTGATATCCATGCGAGACTGGGAGTGATATTTTGATTGTTTCAGGTGCTGAAACATAATGACTTAAAGCTAAGTGAGGCCAGACAGAATTAATTTGGATATTAAAGGTTAGTGAATAGGTAAACATGTTGTAGTGACAACGTGCATGAATGTGGTTTTACATGAAAACATGTGTCCATTTGCTAAGAAAATCATCTATCACATTAAAATAGATAGTTGAATTTATAAGGTGCCAGTCTTCTAATAAAATTGATAAAACATTGTTGCAGAGGTTCCACGTGATTAGAACAAACTTATCCATGTAGATCACATTCTGAAAATGACAACAAAATGATTAGACATTTAGAGTTTGTGGAACAATGTCTGTTACCATGCTGTGTCACATGTATCAGATTAGGCATTGAAAGTCTACTTCTAGGGGGCATAGCACGGTGCAAACAGTAAGACTGTGGATCTAAGCCAGAGATTTGAGTGCTATAATATTTGTCTAAACTTCAAGTTTCCATGCAAAGGCAGCTGGAATAACACAAAAGTTATGAAGAAATTTGTAGGACTAAAGCTTTACATATTCAAGGTATTAAGCACATTTTCAACAGAAGTGGATGAATTTCTGATTTGTTCAGTGTTAAGAGAGATCCATTTAAGAATTGAGCCTGAATCCTTTTTATGCAAAGTCAGTGATGTGTTGCTGCACATAGCATGCTTAGAAGCACTAATAAAGAAGGGGGAAATGTCGATCATGATGTACAATGTTTTAAATGCCTAGAAACAAAAAGTGAGCCAGGGTGCTTCTAGATGCTGTTGATGTATTTCTTTTCAATTCAGGTTTAGGTTAGCTTGATCTGTCAGCAGTGTGATATACCAAAGAAAACATCTTTGGAGTATTAAATCAAGGGGAAAAACCCTTTAAATAGTTTAAGAATCCTACAGTAACAGGGTCTAAAAAATTTCATGATTTGTGGTGTTTCATTAGTCTTAGTGCATCATGACATGCACACCTGCATGATTAAGCCCATGTCTGGACTCCTGATCTAGTAGTGAAAAGAAAATATCTTGGTAAATAATGATGGGACTTTCCAACTAATATAAAATAGGACTTGGTTGTTTTGAAAGTTCTCTGGAATGCATGATTTTTCTTTTGAGTTTCTCAAAAAGTGGAAATAAATTGCATATTTATGATACTCTTCTCAAAATTATCTTAACAATGAGTTCTCTGCTTTCCATAAACTTAGCAAGCAATAATTTCTCTGCAGGTGCAACCAAGCATTATTATGACTGAGGCTGAACAGATTCAGAACGGAATTGTAGATCTAGTGGTTCAACATGGTATCCATAGACTTGTTATGGGTTCAGCACCAGATAAGTAAGTGGTTCTCCATATCATATTGATCTGCTTTTTAGTTCATCAGCCTTTCAAATTAATAAATTTATGCTGCAATTGATCACATATATTTAGTTATAGGATTATGGTTGCCCTACAAGTTTTTAGACAAATATACTCTTTCAGAAATAAACGAAGAAAGTCAACTTTGTCTCTTATACAATCCCATTACTGTGGGGTAGGATGGACAATAACTCAAATGTGCCATTCTAGTTTGACAAAGATCAGACATTGTTATCCATCTTTACATCATATGTGACAAGAGATTTTTTGTAAGTCTGACCAAAGGTGTCATGCATTCTCAGGATCTTTCAAATCAGATATATAAGAAAAAAACATAATGTTATCTTTAGAATTCAAGTGGGAACTACTTTTGAGCATATACTGTATAAACTATGGAATTTGCTGGAACATAGCTTGCAAGGCTTATTTGTCGAGCTTTTGGGTCTATAAATAGTTGTTTTAGAGGCATTCCAAAAATTTGCCTCATGTGAGATGTCAACCTCCTCAAATCCACCACTCTCATCACACCTATTTAATGTTAAAAGATGAAGTTGTTTGGTGGCTTTATGTTTTGCTATCCTTGAATAAACAATTAATGCATGTCCAACATTTACTGTTCATGTAGATGAAATCTGATGCATGCTCAACATTTAATATGGACGTGTATCCAGAGTCTAGACCACATAATTAAGTTTGACAGCTGCTTTTACTTTTGGTTTATGTAGCTGTTAGATGAAATAAAAAAAGGGAGCAGTTTTATCCCATGAGTTTGGTTATATGATGAATAACATAGGCCATATTATAGTCACTCTTTAATAGTGAAGATTTGGGTTACCCACAGTTGTTTCAAGTTAAAAGGGAGCTCCAGCAAGGCAACATATGCTGCAAAGAATGTGCCTCCATTCTGTGAGATATGGTTTGTCTGCAAAGGTAGACTTGTCTGGACAAGAGAGGCTAGTGATGGCACAAATTCTTTTTTATCGGTTTTTAGTCCAGATGCAGCTGTACTACAGAAGGACTACAGTGAGCCTATGCCTAATCCAGAGTATGTCTCATTCAATACCTTCATGACTGCTGATCTCCAAGGAGACGGAGGCAAATCCAATGATACCAGAGTGGTGGTCTCAACTGATTCTAGCATTTTCAATGGCACAAAGCTATCTAATTCACAATTTCCCTTGTCTTTGCCTAACACACTGTCATGTCCTACTTCACCTGTTGATATAGGGCTCTCATCAGAAATCAACTCCCAGGTATGTTTAAAGATGATATTCACTCCATCTGTTGTTTTGGAAATATTTCAGGGACTGTTGTTCATGTAGATTCTACTACAGGATAAACTGGAGCCTGAAGTCTTTTTTGATCAGCTCAAAGAAGTTAATTTGGAAGTTGAAAGATCAAAGAAAGAAGCATTTGTAGAACTAGTGAAGCGCAGAGAAGTGGAATCAGAAGTTGAAGAAGCTCTTGACAGGGTAAGTGTGTATGCATTTATCCATCCTAACCCCATCACGGTAGTACACTCAATCTTCATATGCTGAGATGACATCCATATGATTCTACAATGGTGCAACTCTGTATTAAATGCTTGAAATGATAGTTTTTGCCATTGAAGCAATTGTGAATTTTCATCTTTGCTAAGTTAAAAGAACATCTTGCTTATCTTTACTGCAGGTCTTCTATTTGCCTTTTTTTTTTCCCGACCTGATACCTTTCCTTGTTTTCTAGACTAATGATGCACACTTTCTTTCCTCACCCCCCAACCCCAAAAAAAAAAAGAAAAAGAAAAACACACACTCACACACAAAAAATGTCCATTTTATATGACAACCATCCCAGATTCTACTTTTCGTTCTATTTCTTATTTCTCTTCCTTCTAAAACCAAATATTCTTATTATTTAGCATAATTCACCCCTGTTACCCCCCCCCAACCCAAAAAAAAAAAGAGGGGAAAGACACACACTCACCCACAAAAAATGTACATTTTATATAACAACCATCCCAGATTCTACTTTTCGTTCTATTTCTTATTGCTCTTCCTTCTAAAATCAAATATTTTCATTATTTAGCATAATTCACCAGGTGCTATGTTAGTTGACATGCATTGTGTTGAGCTGCTGCATATACCAGCTATTGGGATGCTAGCTGTTTCCAGAAGCTTTGTTAATAAGTCCTCCTATCAATTTATTCAATTCTTCATCATTTTTTTAACCAGATAAAAGCTCTTGAATCTGCTCATGCACGTGAAGTTAAAATCAGAGAAGAACTTGAAGACCTTTTAACAACCATCAAGTTGCAGCATAAAGAGCTCATAAATCAAAGGGATGAAACCATGAAAGAGTTACAGAATGCCTTGAGTACCATAGCCACTCTTGATGCCCATGCTCAAGAAATGTCTCTTTTCAGGGATGAAGCTGCAGCTGAATTGGATCTCATCCAGTCATGTATAGCGATTCTCAGGCTTGAAAGACAGAAGATCCAAGAGCAGGAAGAGAAAGCTGTTGCACAGCTTGAGAGATGGAGGTGTAGTAGTCAAGCTACATCCCCAAATTGCAGTCAGCTTATTGGTTTCGGTGGAGATTCATATAATTTCACAGAGTTTGCATTGTCAGATCTGGAATCTGCTACTTGCGGATTCTCAGAGAGCTTCAAATTAGGACAGGGGGGCTATGGATGTGTTTATAAAGGAGAGATATTTAATAGAAGTGTGGTGATAAAAAAGTTGCATCCACACAATGTTCAAGGTCAGATGGAGTTTCAACAAGAGGTATGCTGGTTCTCCCCCTCAAAAATAGAAATATCATGCAATAGTCAGGTAGATATTAAAATTCTAGTATGCTGTAGCAAGATGTTCAGATTATGTGATGTTGGGTGCTACTAGTAGTCAAGGGTGGATGGCCACTGCAGAACTTTTGTGGATAGTGCAGTGACTCCACCGTATTGACAATAACAAGAGGTCTGCATTCGACAAACCAATCGGTATAGCCACCCACGATTTCATCTCCTGTTCTAATGGGAGGCAGAACATGCATGTCATTTGTTAGGATAGCTTATAACTACTATTTGAGCAGGGCACAGAAATAGAGATACCTAACCATTGATTATAAGGCAAGTAGGTAACCAACAGTGTTTCAATATGTAATACGTAAGTATTATAGGTTGCTCTGAAGTAGACAGAACCTTTTCGAGGATGTAGTTATCTGAATTGATACTCTGCTATTATTGGACGGATGCTTGCTTGATTGCCCTGCATCCATTTGGGCCACTGCACAAATCAAGGTACTCTTTTGGTGGAGTGCTGTGGGAGCCTGCATGGGATGCAGATGAAACTCCTGCATTATTCAACTAATAGGCTCTCTTTGACTGGTTAATCTTGCAACAACATTCTTCAAATTTCTAAAATCTCATATTACTGTGGAAGCATCATTTATATGGTATTTGGGTACTACTCTTGTTCTTACTTTGTGTGGACTCAGGAAAGTTTGGCATACCAGCATCTAGAAATAAATCCATCCAAACAATTATTCTCTCTTATCTTTAGGAATGCTAGTTGGGCTCTTACTCTATTCTTATGTCCATACATGTACTCATACTCGCTGGAAACTGTTTCTTATCACTTGCATGCCAGAGCATGGTTGCAGCATTTGAGATGTTCAGGTTTTCTGGTTCTTGCTTATTGCATCCTAGCTCCAAATGTTAGAGAACTCTAATCCCCATTCATATAATTCAGAAAACATTCTCCAATTTGTTGAGTAGATCATGTTTGCTCGTTCTTTCCTTTTTGCAATTGGAATATGAGATGCTATCATTGGTGCAAAAGATGCCATAGCTTTGGTGAGAGAAGCCCAAAATGTCGTAACCAAATGATTGTTTAATCAATGATGGATTTTATGCCACAGAATGAATCGAGGAACTGAGGAAATTTACAATACCAACAGTGGCTTTGGCTGAAGCATTTGTAACATCACTTGGGTTTTCACCTTGGATGTCATCATATTTATTCGTCATGTTTTGTTTTTTCTGTCATTTTAGTACTACAATGCTAGATTTCTTTCTCATTTCCTGATGGTGCATTCATTTTGGACTACAATAATCTTATGTTTTACTAAGAACTGAAATTATGCTCACTGTACTACAGGGCTCTTATTTAATGATGTCATTATACATGAAAATCTTATAATTATCAAGTCTCCATGACTTGGGGTCATTTTCAGTCTGTGTTTAAGTAGTTTGTCCAAGACCAGTTTGCAAATTGGTTTACACCAAGTCTTTCCAGTGGGGAGATATTTATTCCATTATTGAATATGTGGATGTGTACCAGAATTGACAAAACAAGTCAGGTTCATATCATGGTCAGGCAATTTCTGATTAGGTCTAGATTGACTTAATATTATGTACTTTTTTTTGTGGCTGATGTTTTGATTTTTAAACCTGATTTGCAGAAGTCAGTTGAAGTGTATCCAGATAGCATGTTCCTAATAATTGAAATTCTTGACTGACTGCAACATGAGTTCAATTTTGTATCTTTGTATATTTTATTTTATTCTTTTGTTTTCTGTTTGCTGAGACACTCTGATTTGTTATATGTTCGTAGGTTTATGTCCTCAGCAAACTTAGACACCCACATCTGGTGACCTTGGTTGGTGTGTGCCCAGAAGACTTATCCCTTGTTTATGAGTATCTGCCAAATGGGAATCTCCGTGATCGTCTCTTCTGCAAATCTACCACACCTTCATTGACCTGGAGGGTCCGAACATGCATTGCTGCTCAAATCTCAAGCGCTCTCCTCTTCCTGCACTCCTCCAAACCGGAAAAGATCATTCATGGAGACCTGAAGCCTGAGAACATCTTCCTTGATTGCAATTTTAACTGCAAAATTTGTGACTTTGGTATTTGCCGGCTGGTGCCAGAGGATGTAGAGTGTTACCCCTTGTTTCGCCGAAACACAGAGCCCAAGGGTGCATTCTCTTATGCTGACCCACAGTACCAAAGGACTGAAATGTTGACACCAAAGTCTGATGTGTACTCCTTTGGGATCATTATTCTTCAGCTGCTCACTGGAAGGCCTCCACATGGGTTAGCAAGTGAGGTACGGAGGGCTGTGTTGTCTGGGAAATTATCCTCAATTTTGGATCCTGCAGCTGGAGAATGGCCTAGTGATGTGGCACGAAGGCTTGCAGAGTTTGGGTTGCAATGCAGTGAGCTAAATAGCCGGGATCGTCCAGAACTGACACCTGAGGTTGTGAGAGAGTTGGAACAACTACATCTGATGGAGGAACGGCCAGTGCCCCCATTCTTCTTGTGTCCCATTCTTCAGGCAAGTTAAAAAAGCATATTTATTAGTGATATTATTGATCTTGGCTACTTCATTTTACACAGATTATTGTTAACAACAAGCTTCTTTCTTGAAGTTTTAGTTTGTCTTTCTAACCATCATTAAATCTATGCCCTCATGACTTTAATACTATAATGTTACATGCTGCAGGAAATCATGCATGATCCACAAGTAGCATCTGATGGATTTACTTACGAAGGAAGAGCTTTGCGAGGTTGGTTGGAGAGTGGGCGAGATACTTCTCCCATGACTAATTTGAAATTAAAACATCTGAATCTTATTCCAAACCATGCCCTTCGGTTTGCTATACAGGATTGGCTATGCCTCCGTTGAAGCTGAATACCATGAGCATGTGCCATCACCCATAGTTCTGATACTATCATACATGATAGTGTATATTGATGTACACATAAAATGCATTTGTGTATATTGGTGTACAGGGAAGTGATGTCAAAATATATATTCCTACCAGTGTGGTACTTCATCGTATCAAGACCTGATTGTAAGTCATTAGTGACAGATTTTGGATCCAGATGGTCGATCATCAATTCATTTATTTGTTAATGATTATTTTTGCAAGAATTTGTGCTTTTTGCGCAAGTCCAACATGCAGTTCTAAGTTAAATAATGCTTGCATAAAACAGAAACTTTATATGTTTGTTTATTTTTGTAGCAAGCATATTCATTGTTTTATAGTCTCGGTAAATTAGGGCTTGTCTAAGTGGTTATATCCCCTTAGCAATTAGAGGTCTGGATTCATGCTTGGATATTGCATGCAGAATTGGGTAATTATACTGTAGCCAGTCTCTTTCACTCACTATGTACACATAAGAAAGAAAGGAGGTGGATGTAGTTTAATTCCACCCAAATTGTTTGATATTAGGCTAAGCCTGTTGAATTAATTTCAGGTCACCAACAACTGAAGAAGATTGATATAAAAGAACAACAGAAGGTCCCTCCGCTCGTGAAAGCAGCTTGTTAATGGGGGAATCTGCAGGCGAGCTCTGCTGTCCTTTTTAGTTGGTGAGAGGATATCTCGCTTGCTCTTCGTTGCCGAGTATTTGGTAAGGTAGCTCTTAGGACTGATCTATTATCCCTCTCCATACATTGGCTTCAAACGAAAGAAAGAACCATCCTCATCCTAGTCTATTACTCTTCTTCGTTCTTGTCGTTCCCCACACTGTTGCAAGCTCCTTTGAATCGAAATCTAGTCTCTAGATCATATCTGAAGTAGCTCACACAATTATGGAATAAGAGATCTTTTTGAAGGTATAAATTAATCAAACATGAAACGGGCAGAGATGAGCAAAAGCCTCGAAATTTCATAGATGGAGATAGAAGCGGAACCGAGAGGACGAAGAAGTGGAGGCTCTCCCACCATGAGTGGAGCAAGGCGTCGTTGAACGATCCAGATGTTCCCTCTTCCCTTCCTCCGATTCGAATGCTCTTGGACAGAGAGAGAGAGAGAATGGAATTCGAAACTGGGAGAAGAGGAACACTTCTGTTGGAGGAAACGATGATGAATTAGAAGCGAGAGAGACGGCTCGTATAGAGATCGAACGAGCGCGGGACGGGGGGAGGTTTAATCGCAGGACCAAAAGACGTCACTTCAAAATTACCAGAGGCTTGCGCATGCCATTTTAGACTGAGATGCGGTAATGCGGAAAAGTACACCAAGTTTGAATTCCCCGCTGCAGGCCGCGAACCAAGGAAACGAAAATCCATTTATAATTTAAAACTCAACTAGGGGGTTATACGAAACAATCATCTAGGTTTAACTCTCTAACTAGTCTGCCGACGCTAGTTTAAATTGAGACGAGAAGATGAAATAAAAAGCCGTTTGCAATTTTAAACTCAACTAGGGGTTTATGTGCATATATTCATCATCTCAGATTGAGTGAGTACCTAGATGCTTTAAATCGTGCCATTGAATGAAACAAGGACCGATTTGTATCCTGAACAATAAATATAAGGTTAGATTCACAATCATTGTCTCTAAATTAACTAGTTCTTGCACTTCCACTACAAGGATTAGCTCAAACCGAGCCTTTGAGTAAAATGAGAACCTACTTGAGAATCCGGACTCATGTGGGGGTTACGTGCAAATAATCATAGTCTCGGTTTCTTTTCCTCTGGAGAAAAATTTAACTCAGTCTTCATGTTTTAACCATTACCCGCATGTTGCCGGCTGAGACTAGTTCAAACTGAGCCGACAAATAAAACAAGGACTATACATAAATTGTTGTGCACAAATATTTATTATTTCAAATCCAAATAGTCCCTGCAAGCTGCTTGCTGCAACTAGCTTAGTTTTGAATTTTAACCATTCCTAGCAAGCCCAATGAAGGTAAAGCGGACACACAGAGAGAAATAGGAATCTATTTGCAGTTATAAGCTACACTAGGATGTTTTATATAAAAGAAGCATCATCTCAGTCTAAACTAATTCTGCAGCTCGCTTGTCTGGACCGATACAAAGTAGGACATGTATATTTGCATATAACTCTCCACAAGAATTCAAATCCAGGTCTCCATAACCTTGTATCAGATCCACTTCCATTCTTTAGTCGGAGAGCGGGATGGATCCTTGAAGTTCCATTCCTGGATTCTTGTCCTTTCTATTCCTTTCTTCTCTCTCTATAAGCCCTCACCCTGACCATCAAAGTAAATACCCTTCGATCATTTCTTTATGATTTCATCGAGGATCTCAACCTTCCGATCAGAAAAGATTAACTAAAAAATATTATTATAAATATCCTAGTTAGCTCATGGTCAACTCAAATACACCCATTGTTCCCTTAGCCAATATGGACCATGAGCTTAGAATTGCTTCGATACCATTTTTAACAATCTAAATTTTTCTAAGAAAAACTAATCAAAATATGTTATTTAGATTTTATATCTCATATTACTACTTAAGATGTTCTCGAATGTAATTGATATATGATTAATATGTGCTTAACTCGAATTGGAGTATGATATATTCAATCCTACGTCAACTATGTATGATAAATTTTGGATATTTTGAACAAAGGCCGCTACCTGTGCTGTCATTTTTAGAACATGTATTTCCGAGCCAAGCTGAGCTGAGTCAGTCGCAAGTCTAGGAGTCGAGAAAGTTGGTGGTGGATGAAATTATTATATTTACCTAAAGATAGACATGCAAGGATCTCTATGAACTACATCTAAAAGAATAATACTTTCTACACCACTTACGGTGTAAAAATTCAGACATGGAGCGTACCATACCTTTCGATTGATCCATCTGGAGCCCTCGTGGCTTGACGTGATGGCTGTCTTTTTGCATTCAACCAGATTTCTGATGGCGTAAAGAAAACGAAGGCGGGAGGTTCCATCGTCGAATAAAATTAATATTTATAATAATATATTTTTCAAATTTTGCATGACGAAATTATCCTTTTCCTTTAAAATAAAATATTTTTAGTATTTTACAATCTGGTTGGATATTACGGAGGATGTATTTCTTTCTCTTCTTTCATTATCTGAGTGTCGAATGTTATATTTCTCTTTCTTCTTCTGTTTTTTGAGCGTCTGGATGTCCAAGATTTAGTCTGCAGGAACCATTGTGCGTCCGAGGTTGTTGGCTTTTAATTATCCCATCCAACCAACATATCCCATCCATTAGAAAGTAAAATACCATTTGTAGATTCTTTATTACAATTTTTTTGCAGTTCTTTTAATACAGCAGCTCCATTGGTGGTTAAATGAAATTAATGCATTAGGCATGTTCAAACGGGACTTCTTTTTTTAGTTTTAAAAGTTAATATCATATAAAATCCTATCGGAAGTTATATAGTAAGTCCTGATGTCATGATTTCTATCCAAAATAGTTTTTTACATGTCATAATGATGTATAAGATCAAAAATATCGCATGACATTATGAGCTTATAGGTCAAAATTATGATATCTAGTTGATAAAATGCCTTCCAAAATTATGACATCGGGAATGTTTCTACATTCCTTGATGTTTCTATTCTAGAATGTCATAATTTTGATCCTTAATGTCATAATTTTGACATAGAATTATTTTTATTTCAGAATGTCATAATTTTGATCCTTAATATCATAATATTAATAAAATTATGATATCCTAAAATAGAAACATCTCTGAATACAAAATTATGACATTCTGTATCAAAATAATGATATTAATGATCAAATTATAACATTCTTAAATAGAAATATCATGGAATATAGAATTATGACATCCCGTATCAAAATTATGATATTAAGAATCAAAATTATGATATTCTAGAATAAAAACAACGTCAAACGAAGAATATTTACATTCTGTGTCAAAATTATGACATCATGAAATCAAAATATTTTCGAACATAAAATTATGACATCAATGATCAAAATTATGATATTGTACGTTAAAATTATGACTTTCTATTTGCAAAATTCTTTCAGATGAAAGTTATAGACATTATTATGATAGTTGTTCAAAATTATGATATTTTAGATAAAAATTATGACATCATGTAGCCAAAATACTTTTCGACTATAGTTTTTATCATAATTATGATATTTTATGTCAAAGTTATGACATTGTGTTTGACTAGAATATCATAATTTCGGCATAGAATTAAGTTTTGACATTTTTATGATGTCCTAAATCAAAATTTTTACATCATAGATCAAAATTATGACATCATGGATCAACATTATGACATCATATTGGCAAAAAATCTTTCGAAGATAGTTTTGATAATATTATGACATTCTGTATCAATATTATGACATGATATATTAATATAATAACAAAAATACTTATTAAAAGATAATTTTATTATACTTTATGATATTATAGATCAAAATTATGACATCGTAGGTTAGAATTATGATATCATATTGAAAAAAGACTTTTTGAAGATAGTTTTGACAATATTAGGATATTCTATATTAAAATTACGATATGATATGTTAATATTATGATAAAAATACCTACCAGAAGATCATTTTATCATATTTAATGATATTATAGATCAAAATTATGACATCGTAGGTCAGAATTATGATATTATATTAGTAAAAGATCTTTCGAAGATAGTTTTGATAATATTAGGATATTCTGTATCAAAATTATGATATGATATGTTAATATTATGATAAAATTATTTATCAGAAGATAATTTTATCATATTTTATTATATTATAGATCAAAATTATGAAATCATAGGTTAGAATTATGATATTTTATTGATAAAAAATCTTTCAAAACTTATTTTGATAAAACTATGATAATATATTTTAAAATTATGATATTATACTTTAATATTATGATAAAAACATCATCAAGATGTCGGTTTTGATGTTTTTATGACATCATAGGTCATAAATTATGACATCTTATTGGTTAAAGATTTTTTAAAGATAGTTTTAACAGTATTATAACATCTTGTGTTAAAATAATAATATTATATGTTAGTATTATGAACAAAATATCTTTCAAGTATTGGTTAAGACATTTTTATGACATCTTATGTCAAAATTATGATATCGTAGGTTAAAATTATAACATCATATCGGTTAAAGGCCTTTTGAAGATAGTTTTGATAATATTATAACATCATGTATCAAAATAATGATATTATATGTTAATATTATGAACAAAAAATCTTCTAGATTTTGGTTATGACTTTCTTATATACTTTAGATTAAAATTATGATATCGTAGATCAAAATTATGACATCCTATTGGTTAAAGACCTCATGAAGTTAGTTTTGACAATATTATGACATCCTATTTCAAAATAATGATATTATATGTTAATATTATGAATAAAATATATCCTAAATGTCAGTTAAGATGTTTTATGATATTGTTGATCAAAATTATGACATTATATTTTTAAAACTAGTTTCAAAGATAGTTTTGACAATATTATGATAGCCTGTGTCAAAATAATGATATTATATGTTAATATTATGAACAAAACATGTCTTAGATGTCGATTATGACTTTCTTATGATATTCAAGATCAAAATTATGACATTATAGATCAAAATTATGACAACCTAGCGCTGAAAGTCCTCTCGAAGATAGTTGTGATAATATTATGATAGTTTGTGTCAAAATAATGATATTATATATTAATATCATAAATAAAATATCTTTTTGATATCGATTATGACTTTGTTATGATATTTAAGATTAAAATTATGACATCGTAGGTCAAATTATGACATCATGTTGGTAAAAGATCTTCCGAAGGTTATTGGACAATATTAGAACATCATATATCAAGATTATAATATCATAGGTTAAAATTATGAGATGGTATGTTAATATCTTCAAAAAATTTTGTATTTATGACTTTTATATATATTTTATGACTTTAATAAACCTTTTGTACATCTTCTATAGATGTTTCTATAAATGATTAGATGGACGAGTCTTTATGTGATGATTTTCTTAAGAATCTATCTCCTCCTAATGCATCGTTTGCAGATAAGGATAATGTAGATCCTCACGTTAGAATGAAATTCGATTCTGTAATAGATGTGTATAATTTCTACAATGGTTATGCAAAAAAAAGTCAATTTTGGAATCATAATCTTGTGTAGTAGATCCAACAAGAATAATGTATATTGCTTCAAACATCTAGCATGCTGGAAGTCAGAAAAATCTAAGAAATCAGATATTTTCATGAATCCTAGGAACACCGGCAAAATTGATTGTAAGACATCAATAAAAGCCAGAATTAATTCCAAAATCAAAAAGTAGAGATTGGATAACATTATTTTAGAACACAACCATAAGTTGTCCATATCAACCATCTATTTTTTATGGTCCCATGAAAGATCAGCACATCAAAAAAAGTAGAGATTAGCAACATTCATACCGTGAATATACCTACAACTCAAATATACTATGCTATTGCAAAAAGAAAAGAGAAAAAATGGCAATTGAAATTCATGAAAAAGGATGCTCATAATTACATTTGCCGAGAACGTCAAAGTCAGCTGAAAGAAGGAGATGCACAATCAATAGTTCTCTATTTCGCGCAAATGCAAGCTAAGAATGCAAATTTCTACTATACATTGGACTTGAATGATAATGCACAGTTAAAGTCTATGTTCTGGATCCATCCAAGGTTAAGAATGGCATGCACCTACTTTGCGGATGTATTGACTTTTAACTTCACTTATCTTATAAATACATTTAAAGTGTTATTCTATCTATTTATTGGAATTAACCATCATGGATAGTCTACCTTGCTTGGCTGCACATTATTATCAGACAAGATAATGAAGACCTTTAAATAGGTATTTCAATCATGACTGGATGAAAATGGTGGCTAAGCACCTATTGCCATAATCATCGACTAAGATAAGATAATCGAGGCTGCTGTCCAAGCGATTTTCTCAAATGCACAATACTGATTTTATCTTTGACATATTTTGAAGAAGATTTCTAAAAAGATAGACCATATATGCACAGCACATCTTAAATTTATGGTTGAATTCGATGGGGCTGTATATGATACTATAACTATATAGTCTTTTGGAAAAAAATGGAGATAACTCATGGACAAGTATGAAGAATGCAAGACTATAGATTGGTTGTATGACCTCTATGAATGCCGAGATAAATGAATTCCTGTCTATCTTAAGGATACATTCTTTGTAGGTATGTTGGAATCAAAGATATTTTTTTTGGTAAGTTTTGAATGATATCCAATGATATTAACACTATATCACTAATATTCTTGGATCCTAACTTTCTTTCTAGGTATATCCTCCTCTGAGAGGAGTGAGAGCATGAACCACTTCTTTGATGGGTTTGTTAATTTGAAGACAACACTAAAAAAATTCATCGAGAGGTATGAGGATGCTATGGAGAAAAGATTCAAAGCAGAAAATAAGCAAGACATTATCTTCTACAAATAAATGCTTTCCTTAAAACATCCTTGTCATTTGAGAGGCAAGCAGCAGCCATGTACACTAGGCACATATTAAAAAAATTTCAGAATGAGGTACTTGAGATGGCTACATCAAATGCTAAATTAACTGAAGAATGTGATAGCTTTGCTATATATTCTGTGAAGTCATTTGAAAAATTTGAAGGTAACGAAATTAAGAAGAAGATTGTAAAAAACTATTATGTTACTTGGTCCAGCCAATTAGAAGAAATGAAATGCCAGTGCCAATCATTTGAGTTCAGAGGATACTTGTGCAGGCACGTCTTATTGGTTCTCTATCAAAGTGAAGTGTTTCGCATTCCTGAAAAGTATTTTCTGAATAGATGATACAAGAACATGAAATATCGATTTGATATTTCAGATTGTGATGTTCAATTCTACAATAAAAACATCAAAAAATCTAGGTAACTATAATTATGATATCCTGTGATTACATAATTATGATATAGGTATGCTTTGATGAGTCATCAGATGATAAAGCTTGTGGAGGTTGCATCATGCTTTTAACCTAGTGATGGTTAATCTGACTCCATTATTTAGAAGAGTGGTAGATGCTAATTGTTCAGCACAACATCGTTTAAAACTTGTTATCCATGATTCAATTAATATTTCCATAAAGGAGCGGCCAAGAAAGAGGAGAATAAAAAGTTGAGTCCAAAAGAACTTGAAGAAATCAAAAAAGTCAAAGAAAGTTGATAACAAAATAGCAGAATATATCCATCTATCGAAGACAATGGTAAAAGGCCTGCTAAAAGATAGAGGACGACTCCATAAGAAGTTATGGAGGTAATACAGCAAATAATCTCTACCAATTATTTGTCATCCGATCCATTTTTGGAAGAGTTTGATGCTTTTATATATAGCCAACTAACATAAGAGATTGAGGTAAATTTATGAAGTTATAGGTCAAAATTATAACACAAGATGAGTTTGATGCTTACGTGTGTATATCATAATTATAATACAATACTTATACAGAATATCATATTTCTATAGGTAAAGTATTTAAGATAGTTTTTTATACTATGATATCATAATTTTAACTTTGGATGTTAAAATTTAATATAAGATATCATAATTCTATGTTCGAATATGTTTCTGTGCAAGTTGTCATAAATTTGATCTTTGATGGAGTTAAATTTAATACAAGATGTCAAAATTCTAAGTTCGAAAAAGTTTTTTTAGAAAATATCATAATTTCTATGCATGGGTGTCCTAATTTTTATACAAGATGCCATATTTATGATGTCCTAACTTTGTGCTCCAAATTTTTGACCTCTTTTTATTTTATTTTTCAATGGATATTATCTTTTTTTACGATCTCGATATTTTGATATCGCGGAAAGTATCATAATTTTGACACGAGATGTCATCAAAGACGTTTTCTGCACCATGGTGTCATAATTTTGACAAAGGATATCATAATTTTTCATTCTGAGATATTTTCTGTAATCCTTAATGTCATAATTTTAACACAGAATGAGTTTGATGCTTACGTGTGTAGCCAAATAATGATAATAAAAAAATAATTTTGATGGTATAATATTTGTGTGGATCCTCAAGTGCATCGCACCATCCTCACGTCCCGTATAAATAGAAGTTAGGACTATCAATTGTAGGCAAAAGAGAATCTCATCGGCCTTCACTTTAGGTGAAGATGTCGTTGCCACAATACTGCTGCTCGATGGAGGGTTTATCCCCCTACCTTTCGAATTGATGCCAGAAGCTCGAGTGGGATATTTTGTTCGATATTCACCTTAGATTGGAAGGTATTGAAAATTGTCGTCACTCCACGCATCCTCGACCTATGTATGGAGCGTAGCAGTAAGGAGAGGAGTGCCGACATGATAGATAGTGACTACAACCTTCCCGACCCTAGAAAAAGAGCATCGATCTCAATTTTGTTATTTATTTTATTTATCCTAATTTATAAAATGGATTATTATATTTCATCAAACTATGAAATATATTATAAATAATAAAATATCTTTTTAATTTTTGGAAGAAATTGCTTGTACATATCATACTTGTTTGATAATTTCTGCTTTAAAAAATTTATTTACGATTGAAGATAATTTTTATACAGAATCTTATATTTCTGTAACTACCGCATTCAAAGATATTTTCTATTTCATGATGCTATAATTTTTGAAAAAAAGATGAATATTTTTGACACAGGATATCATAATTCTGCGTTCAAAAAAATTTTTTATGTCGGAATGTCATAAATCTAACATACCAAATCATAATTTTTAACTAAGTTCTCATAATCCTTTCTTTGAGGATGTTAATTATGACTGGATGTCATAATTTTAACCTATATTATCATATTTTTTTATCAGAATGTCATCAACCAGTATTTAGGAACATTTATTTGACATGATGTCCTAACTCTATGTTCACTAATGTCATAATTTTGATGATTAATGTCATAATTTTGATCGTTAATATCATAATTTTGATATAAGATATCATAATTCTGCGTTTGGATATGTTTTTATTCATAGATGTCATAATTTTGATCCTTAATGCTATAATTCTGTCAAAGATGTTATAATTTTGCGTTCGAGGATGTTTCTATTCTAGGATCTCATAATTTTGATCATTAATGTCATAATTTTGATACAAAATATCATAATTCTACGTTCAAAAATATTTCTATTTTAAGATGTCATAATTTTGATTCTTAATATCATAATTTTGTCAAGGATGTCATAATTCTATATTTGGAGATATTTCTATTTTAGGATCTCATAATTTTGATCATTAATATCATAATTTTGACACATGATATCATAATTCTATATTTAGAGATATTTCTATTCTAAGATATCATAATTTTGATATTATTATGATATTAAATATTAAATTTATGACTTTCTAGACTGAAATATTCTCGAACGTAGAATTATAATATCTTTAATATAATTATAACATTAATGATCAAAATTATGATATCTTGAAATAGAAACATCCCGAACGTAGAATTATGATATTCTTTGTTAGAATTATTACATTAAGGATTAAAATTATACTGACCATAGATCCTATATAAATAGAAGTTAGGACTATCAGCTATGGACAAAAGGGGATCTCATCGACCTTCGTTTCATATAAAGATGTCATCGCCACGATACTGCTGCTCGATGGAGGGTTTTATATTTTCACCCTCTGGATCGATGCCGGGAGCTCGAGAGGGATTTTTTATTCAACATTCACCTTGGATTGGGAGGTATTGAAAATCGTCGTGCCTCCACGTAGTCTCAGCCAACGCATGGAGCATAGGAACAATGAGAGGAGAGTACCGACATGATTGGAAGTAATTGCAAGCTCCTTGGCTCTAAAAAAAGTGCATCGATCTTGATTTTTTTATTTACTTCGTTTGTCCTAATTTGTAAAACGAGTTATTATATTTCATCAAACTATGAAATATATTGTAAATATATTATAAATAATAAAATATCTTCTTAATTTTTGGAAGAGATTGCTTGCACATATCATACTTGTTTGATGATTTGTCGTAATGTTGGCGTGCGAAGACTTTTCGTATGCAGAGATGTCATAAATTTAATATACAGAATCATAATTTTTAACTATGTTCTCATAATTCTTTCTTCAAGGACGTTAACTACGATAAGATGTCATAATTTTTATATATATTGTCATGATTTTGACCACGATGTCATCAACAAGTATTCAAAAATATTTGTTTGATTGGATGTCCTAATTCTGCATCGGGGATGTCATAATTTTGATGCTTAATATCATAATATTGTCTTTTGAAATTAGAATTCTACATTCCATGATGTTCTATTAACAAATATCATAATTTTGATCCTTAATATCATAATTTTATCATATAAAATCATAATTCTATATTCGGATATGTTTTTATTCTAGGATGTCATAATTTTAATCCTTAATGTCATAATTTTGATTCTTAATATCATAATTTTGACATCATATTTTGAAATATTGACATTAAGTATGTCAAGACAATAAATAGCACTTTGATTATCTATATTCAGTGTTAACAAAAAATGATCTACCATAAAATATTAAAGAAATTATATTTTTGCATAGAATTTTATCTTATCATAACTATATAATTTGACAATCCTGTATTAAGTGACATATAAAGAATTGACTCACTTAAAATGATAAATTCACTATGATACAAAGTATTCACTCTTTTACAATGATACAATGAATTTTTTCTATCACTATGATACAAAAAATAATTTCTATTAGAGGGCTCTAACTTTATCAATGATAGTGGTCACTCTCTGCTCGAGCCCTTCTTTTATTATTTTTGTAGCAAATTTCTCCCAATATTGAATGACGTTAGCTTGGTTGAAGTTCCACATTTCTATGATCTATCCTTGCGAGCAAAAAAGTCCATATACTTTAAGCAGTATATACCACAATCTAGAGAACCCGGGGGCTGGGAAGGGCAGTCTTCATCTTCTTCCACATTCCATTCATCCACTTTTGCATTATCATAATATATGTGGAACATGGCTCCTAGTATCTTATGCCACTTCCTAGCACTAGCCTTATATTTGGCATTGCGCTTGATGAAGTTTAGATGAATAATTTTTTTCGCATCCATATCCATAACCAACAAGTGCCAGTGGACATTTTCTGTGTTGATGATGCTGAAAAGGAGTCTAAATTTTTTCTTATCATCATCACTAACTCCGCCAAAAATGAACTCTCTCGCCATGCCAACTAGCGCATGATGTATTGATGTCGATTGAATACACATGCCGGCTGTCATTACGGGAGCAACGGTGTACTTATCGTACAAATCTGATCGTTTCTTCGATTTTTTACGAAGAAAGTCCTGATCAGCATCAATTATCTGTTCATGTAAACCATTATATTATGATGTAAAAAGAAAAGAAATAAAAAATACACATGATATCTAGAACAAAGAATGAGAACCAAAAATAAATAAGAGTTGAATCCTTACATCATCAATTATCATCTATGCAAAGAGGAGATCATGAAGATTGGACCTAGTGATGCTATCTCCTTCAGCATTATTGAAGATAATCTCACTGTAATGGAAAATACAAGGATATTATAAATCTATAGTAGGTACTATATTATACAGGATGTCATGGATATCATAAATCACTTACAAGTTAATTTTTTCAGACAAGAATATTTAAACAATGATCCTTTGCCTTGATATTCGTATGAATGCTCAATGAATTCCTGTGTTAAAAGATTAGGTTAAAAAATATAATGCAGTATGAAGATCTCGTGATATTGATGAAAAATACATGTATATCTATCTCATTTTGAATTCATTATATGCTTGATATATTTGATAGGTCCAGAAATGATATTTTTTTGAATTTTTGTTTTGTCTTAGTCTTTGTTGTTGGCATGCAAGTCTCATAATTTGAATCTTCTGTCAGATGGGAGGCCTTGCGCACTTTGTGTTCTTTTTTTATCCTTCTCTCTAGTGAATATGTCAACATCTTTGGCTTATCCTCATTTTTTCCCTCCTTCTTCGCCTTCACCTTTTTTTCTTCCTCCATTTTTCTTTCTTCTTCCTTCCTCTTCTTCTTCTCCATTATCTTCTTCTCCTCCTTTATTTTTCTTTCTTCATGCTCTCTCTTCTTCTTATCCTCCTTCTTCTTCTTGTCCTCTTGCACCCTTTTCTCCTTCTCCCTTTTTTCTTTTGCTTTTATCTTCTTCTCATCTTTCTTCTTTTTCTCCTCTTCCATCTTTTTCTCATCCTCTTTCTCTTTTTCTTTCTTCCTGCTCTCTCTTCTTCTCCTTCTTTTTTCTTTCTTCCTCCTCCCTCTTCTTCTCCTCCTCCTCCTTTTCCTCCTTCTTTTTATAATTCTCCTTCCTCTTTTCCTCATTCTCCTTCTTCTCCTCCTCCTTCCTTCTTCTTCTTTTTCTTCTCCTCTGCTTCCTTCTCCTTCCTCTTTATGAAACCTTTTCTTTTCTCCTCTCCCTTATGTTCCTCTTGGTCATCATATTCTTCATCATCTTTCTCTTTTTTTCACTTTTCTTCTCCATCCTCCTTCTATTTTTTATTCTTGATCCCCTTTCTAATCAAGAAATTCAATAAGTTATCATGAATATATGAGGATCTTTTTTCTAAGCTCTTTAATTTTAATTCATAGCTGTGCATACATGGTACAACCAATCGAAATAAGCTCCTTCAATATTGCTTTATCAGTACTATGAGTGCTCTTTTTTCTATCTTCAATAGAACTGAGAAGTCAATGCTCCTACGGGACAGGTTGAAGAGTATCTTCGACCTGATAATATAAAAGAAGAAATATAAATAAAAAAATCTCATAACTTTAAAGAATATAATCCAAATGTGTTTTACCTGAAATATCATAATAAAGTCTATAAAAGATTTTTTGATAATACCATGTTATAATTTCATCTAAAATATCATTATTTTATTCTAAGATGTCATAATAATATCAAAATACATATTCTGAAGATAATTTCGCTACTGAATATCATAACTTTTATATAAAATATCATAATTTTGACATACAATATTATAATAATATCTAAAATATTTTTTTAAAAGAATTTTATATAAAAAAAATCATAATTTTAACGTTAAATGTCATAACTTTGATACAGAATGTCATAATTTTTATTAAGTCATAACTTTCGGAGGTATTTTGCCATCACAATATCATAATTTTATCAAAAATATCATCATTTTAACATAAAATTTTAAAATAATATTAAAAAATATATTTTAATTATAATTTATTATTAGATATCATAATTTTGATCCTTAATATCATAATTTTGACACAAGATGTCATAATAATATATAAAATTATAATTTTTTGATATTAAATATTATAATTTTGACATAAGATATCATAAATTTTATAAATATGTTACTTTCATTGATGTTTTGCCAACACGATATCGTAATTTAATTTAAAATATAATCATTTTGATATAGAATGATCCTTAATGTCAAAAAACATATTCAAGAAGTATTATATGATAGCCTAAAAAATATATGACATCCTATGATTATTTATGATAGCTTATTGTTGCTAATTTACCTAATGGGGTTGGATGTTGTCAAAATTTATATCATGACTTCTTTTTCTGCAGACACGCCACTTCAATAATGTTGAGAATTTTGAAGGATCAGATGGAGCTCGGATATTTGTGTGCTCTAGGAACCACATCTGCATATTAGTATTTTCACAAAATAGATTATAGAAGAATTTTTAAAAATATAAAAGATTGCACTCTAAAAATAAAATGATTTAAATTTACCATGAGGGCTGCCGAATAGTTAAGAAAAGTGAGATGCCTCCTTCCCTTATCAATTCTTTTTGCTTTGCGAGGCTTCTCTAACTGCAAGTAGTCAGCAACCTCTACGAGAACCTCAACCGTCAAGTTCTTGATGGAAATGACTCATGCAAAAGATCCCAATTGAGACAAGTCATCTAAAATGAGATCACATCTCTTGGACAAGTCTGGTTTGACTTTGGAGTCAAGAAAAGCACAAAAATGTATGCTATCCAAAGTCTGACGGTATTCTCAATATCCTCCTTTCTTTTCGATGATTTTAGCTGACTAATCAAAAACTCCAATCCTTTATATTGTAGTCGCAAATGCTTTTCAAATCTGTCGAATGGCCTCCCCTTCTTCTTCAATTTTTTGGCTACTGAGATTTTCATACCGTAACATGAAAGATCGACGATTAGTACCACTTTCTCCGCACTAAATGTTATTACTTTTCTACAACAATGAATTGATCTTCCCCAATGTGACATTCTATGATGTCAGAGAGGAGTACCCCATCTACCATAAATGGCTCCATGTCAACAAAAGTACTGAATGAAGTATTCCAGATGAGCTGAATGTGCTTAGGAGAAAAGCCAATATTTCAGACGTTTTGAATATAAACTCCAGGTTTACAAAAGTTCTTAAAAATTGGAGTCCTTTGTTCAGGGAACCGGAGAGAAATTTGAGATGACACTACAAGAAAAAATTAGATTGTCAATAACAGAAACTTAAAGTAATAAATAGCATGCATATCATAATCTTGACTAAAGAATGTCTTACAGAGGTACTTTGTCTAATAGATGTCATAAGTTCAACAAAATTATCATACTTTGACATCGAATCCTATAATAATATCAAAATTATGACATTCTATCAAAGAAATAAACATAAAATTAGAATTATAACATCCTGCATCAAAATTATGACATTAAGGATCAAAATTATGACTAAGAGTTAAATTTATGACATCCTAGTACAGAAATATAAAGATTTTAGAATTATAATATTTTTTATTAAAATTATGATATTAAGGATCAAAATTATGATATTCTAAATCTTCGAATATAGAATTATGATATTCCATGATACAAGATGTGATATTAAGTATCAAAATTATGACAGACTAGTATGAGGAACATAGAAGTATGACATCTTATATCAAAATTATGATATTAAGGATCTAAATTATGATATCCTGATATAAAAATATCACCAAATGTAGAATTATGATATTCTGAATTAAAATTTTGACATAGAATATGATAATAATATCAAAAATCATATTATGATAAAAATTTGACTATTTGATATCATAATTTTGATATAAAATATCATAATTTTGACGTAGAATATCAAAATAATTTTTAAAACTTTCTTCCAAAGAATTTTATGTAAAGAAAGTCATAATTTTAACTTACAGTCTCATAATTCTGACATATAATATTATAATTTTTGTTAAAGAATATCTTACAGAGGTATTTTGCCTACATAATGTCATAAGTTTTTCAAAAATATTATTATTTTATAATAAAATATCATAATAATATCAAAATTATAATATTCTTGCATAAAAAAATATACGAAAGCAGAATTATGATATTTAATATTAAAATTATGATATTAAGAATCAAAATTATGATATCTGACATAAATTACGTCAACGAATGCAGAATTATGACATTCTATGTCAGAAATATGATATTAAAGATCAAAATTATGATATTAAAGATCAAAATTATGATATCCTAGAAAAGAAACATCATTGAACATAGAAATATGATATATTATGTCAAAATTATGATATTAAGAGTCTAAATTATGACATCCTGATACAGAAACATCATCAAATATAGAATTACGACATCCTAAGTTAAAATTATGATATAGAATATGATAATAATATCAAAAATTATATTTTGATTAAAATTTGACTATTGGATGTCATAATTTTTACACAAAATATCATAATTTTGACTTAAGATGTCAGAATAATGTCTAAAACTTTCTTTCAAAAAATTTTGCATAAAGAAAGTCATAATTTTAACCTATAATCTCATAATTCTGATATAGAATGTTATTATTTTTATTAACGAATGTCTTACAGAGATCTTTTGCAAATACGATGTCATTATTTTAACTAAAATATCATAATTTCATATATAATGTCATAGTGATATCAAAAACTAAATTCTGAATGTATTTTGACTACATGATGTTATAATTTTTATCTAAAATGTCATAATTTCAAACATGATGTTATAATAATCTCTAAAACTTTCATTTGAAAGAATTTTGCATACAAAAATTTATAATTTTAATATAGAATGTCATAATTTTTGTTAAAGAATATTTTATAAAAGTATTTTGCCTACAGAATGTCATAAGTTTATCAAAAATATCATCATTTTATCATAGAATATCATAATAATATCAAAATTATGATATTCTTGCATAAAAAAAATATACAAAAGCAGAATTATGATATTTAACATTAAAATTATAATATTAATGGTCAAAATTATTACATCCGACATAGAATACATCAACGAACGTAGAATTATGATATTCTATATCAAAAATATGATATTAAGGATCAAAATTATGATATTAAGGATCAAAATTATAATTTTTTGAAAAAGAAATATAACATCCTGTATCAAAATTATGATATTAGGAATCTAAATTATGATATTTTGATACAAAAATATCATCGAACGCAGAATTATGATATCTTGAGTCAAAATTATGACATGGAATATGATAATAATATGAAAAATCATATTTTGGTGAAAATTTGACTATTGGATGTCATAATTTTTATACGAAATATCATAATTTTGACGTAAATATCAGAATAATATCTAAAACTTTCTTCCGAAGAATTTTGCATAAAGAAAGCCATAATTTTAATCTATAATCTCATAATTCTAACATAGAATGTTATTATTTTTATTAAAAAATATCTTATGGAGGTCTTTTGCAAACACGATATCATTATTTTAACTAAAATATCATAATTTCATATATAATGTCACAATGATGTCAAAAATTAGATTTCAAATATATGTTGACTATATGATATCATAATTTTTATCTGAAATATCATAATTTTAAATACGATGTCATAATAATTTCTAAAACTTTCATCCGAAAAAATTTTGCATACAAAATGTCATTATTTTAATCTAGAATATCATGATTTTGAAATAGAATGTCATAATTTTGAAATATGAAGCATACATTAAGGATCAAATTATAATATCCATATAAAATAAGTCAACGAATGCAGCATTATAACATCCTATGTCAAAATTATGATATCCTGAAAAAGAACATCAATGAAGGAAGAATTATGACATCATGTGTCAAAATTATGATATTAAGGGTCTAAAGTATGACATCGTTGGTTAAAATAATGACATCCTATTGCTATAATACCTTTCGAAGGTATTTGTGATAATATTATGATCTCGTAGGTTAAAATTATGATATTATAGTTTAATATTATGATAATTTTTACGTAAAATACATCACAAGTATATTTTTTAAATTTTCTTTTATGACATTCTGGTTCAAATTTATGATATTCTATGTATCGTTGATAAAACATAATCCGAAGATAGTTTTGACGATATTTTAGGCAAAATGCCTTCTAAAGATAGTTTCCATTCACTCTCAAAAGTAATGATTTTTATACACGATGTCATAAACTTCATTCGACGTGACATGTAAGCCTATAGGATGTCATAGTTTTCACCTACGAGATAGATATTTGTAAAATTTGAAAGTAAACTGCTCTGGAATGAATCGAAGAAGTAAAAACTATGACATCCTATAGGCTTACATATCACGTCGAATGAAGTTTATGACATCGTGTATAAAAAATCTTTAATAGATGCTCTAAACCTTAAAAGAAGTACCCTAAATCTAAACAGGAGTTTACCTTCTTCTCTTTTCTCTATTTCATGCCTCCTAGAGATTGTTGGCTCATCTTCTACCTTGTAAATAATCATTGCTGTACTTTTTTTGATCAAGTTCTTTTCTTCATTGCTTTTTTCTTGACGCTTTTTAAACTTGAATTTTTTAGAAGCCATAATTGAAAATTCTTCTTCACCTAATAAAATATTTCATATTATATCGAAATGCTCATCGTAGAGATGGTCTGTTTGATATGCTTCACTTTTTCGTAAAAAGAAAAGAAAAAAAATGCTGATCATTGGAGTAGAAGAAAAATGAAAAGATTTTTTTGGATAGTAGATAATAAAATTTTTGTATTTATTTTTACCTCTTTTCTTTGATTTGCAATGAAGGCAAAATTATTTTTTATATTTTTAAAAAAATTAAAATTAATTATAAAATAAAAAATGATGATATCGTGCATAAAAAATAGTCAATCATCGTATCAAGTCATGAAGGTCAATCAGAAGGTGAGGATATTCCGAATTTTTACACCGTAGGTAGCAGTATAGAAAGTATTACTCCATCTAAAAGCCAAATGCAAGGACCAAGTGATCGGATTTTTTTGTTTTTTTAAGCATACACATGTTAGGTGAACTGTGAAGTGATACTCATTTAACAATTGAACCACCCAACGATCGGAAACGGAAACAGGAGGGCAAAAGGAGGCGATCGGTGCTCCGTTGCCCCCGAGCTCGCATTGACCCTTCCTAAATTATTATTCTTCGGCGCCTCCATGGCCATGCACCCACTTCGCCTCTGGTGGCAAAGGCGGGGCGGCGGCCAAGACCGCGCAATCATCGCGCTGGGCTTCACCGTCCTCCTCCTTGCTGCCGCCTCCTGGCTCCGCGAGAGCTCCATCGCCGGCAAACTTCGACCGCCCTCCGGCTCCGCCGACCCCGCTTTCGTCCATCTTACCCTCGTGCGCAACGCCAAGAAAAAGGGCGCTGGTACGACAAGTTTCAAGATTAGGCTCTTTTTTCTCCTTTAACTGTTGATTTCTGTACCAATAAAAAAACAAGTCTACCGCTTTTGATAAAGTTTCTTTTTCGTGGATTCAGTGTGTTTAGATGGTAGTCCTCCCGGGTATCACTTCCAGAGGGGTTTCGGGTCCGGCAAAGACAGTTGGCTTCTCCACTTAGAGGTACTCGCTTCTTGCAATTTTCCCTAAAAAGATCGAATCTTTGGCACTGCAGTATCCCTTTGACCCATTGTATCCGTTATCTGCTTTCCTATACTCCTTTTGTCTTGATTCTTGTTCTCTTGGGTTCTTATCGCAGTTTAAAAGAAATTATCTCGAAAATAATAATTAATTAAGATTTGTACTGAATTAATGACTTGACCTTGAAAACTTAAGATTTCCTTCTATGTTTATGCTTGCAATTCTGCATTATATACTCCGGATCCTCATAGCTTTCCTGTCACTGGATTGGATGAAACTAAAGTTCTTTTCCAAGGTGTGCAGCACAGGAAAGTCTAATGCTTGTCTCAATTTTTGCTAGTAAACGCATATTGGTAATATATGCATGTATTACTTGATCTAGGATCAAGATTGTTGACTTCATCGAGCTTTTGCTTTTCTTTGCCCAATCATCTGATTGTTTTCCTTAAGCTGTAGGGTGGAGGCTGGTGCGACAGTGTGGCATCATGCGCTTCACGCAAGATGACAGCATTAGGCTCATCAATTTACATGGAACGCCAGGTTCCTTTTGATGGCATTTTAAGCAACGTTCCATCACAAAATCCTGGTAATTGTTTGTTGTTTGTAGGAGATAGTTTTGGTTCCATAACTCTTGCTGGTTAAGTTTACAGTAAGGTTTAACAAGTAGTGCATGTATTTACCTATAGTGGAGCTACCCCATGCATATTTTTTTGGCATCTATAAACTGTGGTTTTATCTAAATATTCCTGTTTCTTTGCCAGTATTATGGAAAATAAGTCATTCACTCTTAGGAAAACTGCACTTAATCACTTGCATTAGCTATTTCTAAAGTTCCATCTATATGTTGAACAATTAAATTACTATTTCATATGGAGATAATATTTTGCATTGCTGTAAGGATAAGTGTCCTGACTTTATCAGTTATGACATGTAGTATTCTAGTAATTTCCCTCCATCTTATTTTCAGATAGTTTTCACATAACTGAACTAATTTACTTGCTTGTTTGCGTCGCAACTCGAACTCTTTTACTTCCTCTTTGGGTATTTGCACAGTTGGAACTCTTCATACCACCTGATTATTGGTTTTGCACTTTGGTAGGAGTATTTAATCTGTCTACCTATGGCCAAAGATTGTCCACATCCTGTTGACAATAAATATCTGCTGCAATAGCCAATGTCATGAATCTGAGGGTGCATCATTTTTTAAGTTGGTATTTTTAAGTAGACATTGAAAGTTTTTAGACATCTTAAAATTCACATCAAACTATAAGAGGCATCTAGAAATTTTGCTCTGCTTTATGATGTTTGCATGTGCATAGACAGGAGTAAGATGATTATTAAGCAAAATGGGGTATGCATATTTTTGTAATTTTTGCAATATGAAGGCATGAAATATGAACTGATCATAGAGAAAAGAAAAGCTTTCTAAGTCTGTTTCTTGTGTTTCAACTTAGTTATGGAGGGTGAAGATAGTATTTATGCATTTGCAGAAAGTTAAAATATTGCATGTAGGTTATTTGGCTTGTGTATACTGCATCTAATGCTGTCAAAGAGTGATAAACAGGTATCCTTCGTATTTTCTTGGAGAGAAACTGTTTCTCCATCATTTCAGTTACTGTTTGTTAGATATTGAACTCACAATTACACATATGTATGTTAAAAGATGAATCAAGTAGCCTATGTTACATCTCAGCTTTGTCCATCTTGATTGAGACTAATTCCAGATTTGGGGACACATTACAGAGTTGCCTCCCCAGTTGCATCAACTTAAAACGTATAGGTATGTTTCCCCTCAAGTTATTGGATTTCTGGGTATTATGTTAGGCCTCTTTAATGCCAAACTAGCCTTGTCTGGGGATGAAAACACAACTTCATAGAGGATTTGGTTTTGGGTGCAAAGCTGGTCATGAAACATGTACTTAGGATAAAACTTGCCTGTCTAGGTGTTTCATATGTTTATTTTTTTTTTCATTCTCTTTTGTATTAGTTTTGATTTATGAAGTTTTAACATCCTTCATCTTTTAACTAATTAATCTATGCTGGCCCTTAGAAGTGCAGGCTCAAGTTTGATTTTGTTTTGGAATGTAATCATGAGATTTTTCTCTCAAGGAGCTCCTTTTCTACATGCATTCCTTGAGGCACTTCCTGTTTCTGCCCACACTTGCATGTGGAGCAATGATCTCTCTCTCTCTCTCTCTGTGTGTGTGTGTGTGTGTGTGTGTGTGTGTGTTCATGAGGCTACCTTTCCTCTTTCATTATCTTTGTGTGGCCTAGTCAGGTGATGATGCTATAGACATTTGTTTAATGATGAAACGAGAGGTGTTGTATAGGAGTCAAAATCCAGATCTTGGTAGGGCCCTGTCTAGTTCTCAGTTGCTCTTTTAAGGAAAATTCCATCTTCAGCTATCAACAGGACCTAGTAGGCCTGTTGTGGGCTTGGGTTTTTGCAATTAATATATGGTTTGCACTCATGTGTGGTTGATGCTGCCTCATTTCAACCCAAATCCAGTTCTTTTAATTTCAAATGAGCCCATGGGGATCTTTGTCTAACCGTGGTTTGGCTTAGCTCATTTCAAGCAAAATGTAGTTGTTGTAATTTCAGGTGAGCCATTGTAGATCTTTGTTGTAGCATACATTGGCTTGTTTGACATTTCTAACTAGAGTACACGAATAAAAGCAGGCTTAGGCTTGCCCATTTTGATTATTTTCAAATTCATTTCGAATATATACTTTTTAAAATAAATTCCATTTTCATTTCCTGTTTCTATCGTGACTAAATCTATCTGATATTGCATGATTACTCTCTTTATTGCTTGATTTCCACTTTTTTAAAATCTTATGAGAAATTGACTTTGTTTTCCTATTAATTAACTTAATATGAGGGCTCTTGGTGTTGATTATCCTCTGGATTCCCCACTTTTTTCTATTGTTTAGAATTTCCTGAGTTCTTTTCTTTTTGTTGTCTATATTAGATTTCTATAACTGGAACAAAGTTAAGATACGATACTGTGATGGTGCATCATACTCTGGGAATGTAGAAAGTGGCAATCAGGTATGTGTGATGATGGTGCCCTGTGATATGTTTGACCTGTAAATTATAGGTTAACATTGTAATTATGGAGAGTATAAAAGTCATACAAATTGTTTTGAGTCATATCTTTTTGTATTATGATTTACAGAATGGAACAAAGCTATTCTTTAGAGGTCAGCGTATCTGGGAAGTAATAATGGATGAACTCTTGTTGAAAGGGCTGGCAAATGCTAAACAGGTCATTCCTTCATATATCACTTGATTTGTACTTATTCCTTTTAACATTTTTAATTGCATATATTATTGTATATGTATAATATAAATGGTAATATTGAATGCAATCATTTTTCTTGAACCATGATCTTGGATACACAATCACAATCCACATGGGGGAATGCATCAATACTTGCTGCTAAATACTGGCTTGCGCTGCTGTGCAATTAGATAAATTACTTTTGACCTATTATTGGGTAATACATTGTATTTATTTACACATACAAGAATTTCTTGGCTGCAAGCTGTTATATGATATCTGGAAGTGGATACATGACAGGACTGTTGTCAAATCACATTTGCTTTGATGTTGAACATGTGCACATTCATATGCTTGGTACACTTTAAAACTTGATGAAAAAAAGAATTGTTAAAACTTAAAAACTTGATGTAGCAATGAATACATTTTAACCAGCTTCAGTTATTCTAATATAAGAAGCTTCTAATTAATTAACGAAATCAGTATGATGGGGAAAACAAATAGAACACAACTTTTTTGTGAAGTATTTAGAAATTCCCGATACATAAAGAATCATGACAGTGAGACTTAATCTTCTATGACTACATCTCTTAGTGGTCGTCATTATAAAACTATCAAGCAATGTAAGTATAATTACAATTAGCTTATGCAGGAATTATACACATAATCTTGATAAGCATATAGATTGTTAGTTCCTTTCTAGTTTATGTGTTAGGCTACTTCTCTTCTAGCCACTGATTTGAGGTTGAATAACATTTTTGCATCATTCATTTGTTTGTAAATAAGACTTTTATACTTTTAACAAGATACAGTAGATTGAAAGGAACTATTTGAAGAGCTCCTGACCATTCTGAAAACACAAGATTGTTCTGGGTAAAAGGCACAGTTTGAAAAGGAAAAACTTGATGCTTTGTTCTGTGATTATGTATTAACTTGTTTTGGCCACCAGCTATCATGTAGATTATGCCGACTAAGTGATCTTTTAGCATTCATACAAATATGAATAAACAAGTAAATAATTAGGCATCTGTAGCTCTTTAATCAGCTCTTGAAGCATTTAAATGGTCATTTTTTATAGCCCTGTGATACCTGCTTGGTATCTACAAACTGATAATTTAAGCACTGAAGGTTGAAATACAAGTAATTTACATTATTTGTGAAATACTCATGTTTATGGACATGAATATTGCCAGTCGTAGAATATATGAAGTCTTTTTGGTGTGGATATCTACAACTAAGTTATCATTGTTTTAAATCCATTAAGCACATGAAAGCAGCACCCACCACCATTTTGGTTATGAGGTATTGTCATGCCAAACAGCAGTTCTTGTTGACACTTGGCACCCATATTAGGCCTTATGATTACCTGAACATGATAGTTGCTTTCATCTTCAGCTTTTTAGCTTAAGTACATGTTTCCCTTTTTAAATTATTTTATATGCTTTCACAGTTAAATATTGTTGCATGATTACACTTGTAACCTAGATTATTATCAGATGTATAATTCTCATTGTAAACAGTGAAAACTGGAGATTGTAGCTGTAGACAAGACTAATATCTAATATGTCTTTTGTGCATGCCGCATTGCAACTGTAAAATTTTTGGTGCAACTAGAAAATAAAACTGCAGGCATAATGTTGACACACCTTGTTTCGGTTTGCAGGCTTTTTTAACAGGATGCTCTGCTGGTGGTCTGGCTACTTTCATACATTGTGAAGATTTTCGTGCACTTCTGCCTGAGGAGGTCACTGTTAAATGTCTTGCAGATGCTGGCTTTTTCCTTGATGAGTATGTCTCTAACAATATTGTGTGCACTTTATGAATAATTCTTGCACAGCACTTCATGACTATCTCTTGCATGCACTGTTTTAGAGTGGATTTCTCAACTCTTCTAGTTGGTTACCTTAAGACATTTAAGTTGTCCGGCTCAGGGCATCTAAATGTAGGTAGATATTGTGGCTTGTGTAACTTGGTCAGATATGCACCTCTTTTTTTAATACATTCCATAGTAATTTTTGAAGAGTTGAATATGATATTGTTTATTTGTTTCAGTTGGCCATAGTTGGCCGTGGTTGACTGTGACGTTATGTTGGTTGGTCATAGTTGACCACATCCACTCATACTGGACCTTAACCTCAGAAGGTTACTAACAGCTGAAAATATCAGTATTTGTTATTCCTAGATGCCCAAGATTTGAATCCACTTTCTAGAAACTAACTCATGACGAACACACTTTCAGAGCCTACCAGAAATTGACCCTAAGCTTAGTTTTCGTATTGGTGGCATTCAAATTCTAGAAATTATTAAATAGGTGGACATGCTTTTTTGTAGGATCCATGTCTTTAAGGAATCACATATAGGGAGAAGTCTGGAGAGTCAATCATGTAGTACATGAATTACAGATGTAACTTAATTCAATTATACATATGGTTTTTCTATGTGACAGTGTTCTTCTTTCTAACTAAGAGTTATTTTAGTTCAGATAATGAATATGGGTCACTTCAGTCATTCTGTACTTTGTTTATATGCATTAATCAAAGCTTGACAAAATATGCTCAGTTTAACTTGACTAAGTCAAACTATTTGCATTTTGATTTGATTTTGGGTTCCAAATTTTTTGATTATGGAAATTGTCTGCTTCTTTGATCATTTTTAGCCAAGAGTTTCAAGATACAGTGCAAATATTACTGGCCAGATTGATACATCTGAAAATTCAAAGGTGGTGTTTGTCTTCATATTGACTAAATGTATTTTACTTGTTTTTTCCTCTCTTCTTGCAGGATGGATATTTCTCAGAGAAGGTTGATCCGATCTTTCTATGATGATGTTATCCGCCTTCAGGTCTTCTCTCTCAATTAACTCATCTTACGAATAGAATATTTTGTAGCTTTTCTGATCTAGATTTGTTAGGTGGAAATTATGTAAACTTTTATGTACAATATATCAACACTATATGCTTGCTCTTTCTGTATTCAATGCATGTCTCTTTGTAAAATTTCAATGTCTGTCTGTCATACCTTCTTAAAAGTGAAGATGATCCATAATGAGAATTTTTTGGTGATTAATATTCTCCTAGACAGCATGCTTTGGATTCTAAATATATACAACGGACTGTGTGTCTCTTTATTTACTGGAAATATATGGGTCCGTAAGTTTCTCTGATATGCAGAGACTTAATGATGTTGTCTCTGAAAATGACTCTTACAAAACCACATGCGTTATATTTATTGTTGCATTTTTTTTGGTTAGGCTATTTCTTTTGCTATGTTTATCTATTCTAATTAAATTTGACTATATGATGTAGTTGCTGATGCACCAGAATACCATAACTTTATTATATCTATCCATTCTTGTGTTTCTTGATTTGTCTTAACATTCTTTTGAGCATGTAGAGACATATGTTTACTCTAAGGGGTACTGGTTTCATCATCAAGCTGCATTTAAATATATTCTTGTTTCCATACTGTTTTATTAAAAATTTGAGCTTCATTCCTGGTAATGTTCTCTGACTTAGCATCTTTTCTGGTCTGCAGTTAATTTTTGGTTCTGCCTTTGAGATTTCATGCAGAACTACCACTAGTTCTAATCACTGACTAGAAGTTAAAGAATAGTTTTAATCTTCTTTTGATCGCATAAATGGAACCATCTTGACCAGTTTGATTTCAGGATGTAGGAAAGAAATTTCGGGGTTGCACCTCAAAGATGGAACCATCTCAGGCAGGTCTTCATTTTGCTTTTTGTGATCATCTACATTACCAACAGTTGATGAAACACCCTCTTATGCTTTTTTTTTAAAAAAAATTTGCCTCAACTTTGCTTTTCAGTGTTTCTTTGCGCATGAGATTATTAAGAACATAGACACCCCACTCTTTATTCTCAACCCAGCATACGATGTTTGGCAGGTAACACTTATCTATTATGCTTTCTTTTGTTTATCAATATGTATAATTTCTTAGATATCATTTCACAATATGGTTTACAATATATTCAGATACAACATATATTGGCTCCCGAATCATCTGATACTCGACAATCATGGCAAAGGTGCAAGCTGAACATTCACAATTGTGATTCCAACCAGATTGAATCTCTCCAAGGTTATAACTTGCAAAAATTTCATTTTGCATGATTTTTTGCTTTCTATTTCTTTTGGCACTAATGATTAGTACAAAAAATATCTCTCTTTCATTTTTATTGGCAGGATTCAGGGTTGCCTTGCTAAATGCCTTGAGTGATTTTCAGCATAACAGGAATGGGGGCATGTTTATAAATTCTTGCTTCATACACTGTCAGACAATTAGCCATATTACATGGCACTCTCCAAATTCTCCAAAAATTAATAATAAGGTAGATATCGTTGCCTTATTTCATTACGTTGACCACTTTGAGATAATGAAGTTATCCTGATGCCATAATTACCTAAACGGAATAAGCTAATATCAATCTACAAACGAAATTATTGCATCTATGAAGACTAAAGTGTCCTGGAACAGGTTATGCATATGATGCCATATGACACAGCAGTCTTTAATAAGATAGACCTACATTTTAATGTAAAAGTTGACTGATGTTTACTTTTGTGGGTAAACATTTTGTGTCAGTAAGTGGAAAACAGAAATCGTTGAGGTTTGAAGTTTGAACACATGACTTCAAATCGTAGATCTCTAAATTCATAGCTACAACTGAAACTGTTCTATCTAGTTTTAGGCTCAGATCTCAGATTAAATTAGGTTATCTTCTAATTCCAGGTTTTTCAATATGAGTAATTTCCAACCTCCCCCTCTTCTTTCTATCATAGGATTACCCTATGACCTCATGTGCAAGATGCCATGTCAAAATTAGTAGCATGGAGTAGATGAAAAAAGTCTAGGAGCACTTATTAGTCAAAGGGGAGTGATCTTATCTTGGCAACCCTCTAACAAGACAGTTGAAGGAATAAGGAAGGTTTTCCCTGGGTGCCAATAACTGCATATTCAGTTAGTATGGGGTGCCTTGTACTTTATATTAAGTAGCATTTGGCATGTAATTCATGTGCCTATCGCCTAGTTAATCAACTCATAATCAAGACTTCCAAATTGGGTTTGGGCTGCAGTACATAAAGCTAAGAAGATTCCACTGGATAATGGAGTAGTTTTTTACAAGTGCTTGGTAGCCTAATGTCAACCCTATGGAAATTCATGCCAAAATCCTAACCATGTAACCTCATATGAGAAGGGAGTCTTGGAAGCCATCTAGCAAGCCGAGTATTCTACCTAACAGGTTTAGTTGATGAGGAGCAATACTTTAATATCCTTTGGGCTTGACAAGTCTTGGCAACGAGGAAAGAAGGCAAATTCTGGAATTTTATATTTTCTCAAAGACATGTTATAAGATCCATTTTGCAAGTTTATTATTACGGATAGTTCTAACAAAGGATCGGACTAATGTACCAATGCTTAAATTATCAATCTAGATGCTATATAGTTGTGATGTAAAACCAAAAGAAAAATAAAGAAGCAGGAAAAAATTAGAAAAGAAAGAAAACTCAAATCAATTCTCGTAATTTTTTTAATCAATGATTCAGATCTGAGGTTCTCCATACAAATGGAGCCTTTAAATAGAGAAACAAAAATATAACTTAATAGGACTCTAACAGTTGACTTGAACCCTAATAGATCTCTTATTACATAATCCTAACAAAATTAGGAATCCCAATAAAATAGAATAACCTCAATTAATTCATAAAAATTAAACCCATAAAATAAATTAGGGTTAGAATTTAACGATGCTTCCTTCTTGAATAAGTACGCAAATCCTGATTCCTATGATTCCCTCCTGGTTGGAAAAAACTCGACTCCGACGAGGAAATAATGTAATCTTTTAAAATTCCTGGATCGATACGTCGTAGTTCTTCCTCAAGAATCCACGTAGCATCTAAATTTGGACGTCTTTGCCACTTGATAAAAAATCTTTGAAATTCTCCATCAACAGAAGAAATAATTTCATCTGTAAGAATGCATTCAATTTGATCTGATGAAGCCGGAGAAAATGATGGAAGAATCAAAACTGACACTAGAGGAGGAATGTGATCCCTGCTGTCACCTGCATGCATAGTAGGAGGCTCGAATGTACCTTGATAAGGTAGTAAGTTCTCAACATTGAAAATTGGACTGAATTTTAAATTAGAAGGTAATTCTATATAATATACATTAGGCCCAAGTTTACGAAGGATGCGAAAAGGACCGGTGGCTCGAGCATGTAACTTTTTAAATGAATTTTGTGGATAACATTCAGGACGAACACGAACCATAACATAATCACCTTCGTTAAATTCTAATTTTCTACGATGAGCATTAGCGACAAATTTATATTTTTCTGTATTCATGGCAATCTTTTGCCTGATTTCAGTATGAATTTCATTAATGTGTTTAGCAAAACAAGTCGCAGACTCAGAATTACGGTTATTCATAGATAAAGAAACAAGATCAATAGGTTGACGGGGATTAAAACTATAAACAATTTCAAAAGGGGTTTTACCGGTAGACCTATTTACTGAATTATTGTAAGCGAATTCTGCGATAGGCAATGACAAATCCCATGTTCCTAGTTTATCTCCAACTAGACACCTAAGTAAATTACCAAGACTTCTATTTACAACCTCTGTTTGACCATCAATTTGGGGATGAAAAGCTGAAGAAAATTTTAAAGTAGTTCCAAATAATTTTCATAGGGTTTTCCAAAAATAACTGACAAACTTAACATTATGATCTTATACTATTGAAGTAGGTAATCCGTGAAGTTTAACAATTTTCCTAAAAAATAACTTAGCAATAGAAGAAGCATAAGAAGTCTTGTGACAAGGAATAAAGTGTGCCATCTTGAAAAATCTATCAACAACTACTAAAATTGAATCATGTCCCCTTGCGGTTTTAGGTAGACCAAGAATAAAATCCATACTAAGATCTTTCCATGGGGAATGAGGAATCGGTAAAGGAGTATATAATTCAGTGTTTTATTTTCTAGCCTTGGCTAGCTGACATGTACGATACTGAGAGATAATTCTAGCTACGTTCTTTTTAAGAGAGGGTCAATAAAATCTATCCTCAACCATAGCTACAGTTTTATTATATCCAAAATGACCTGCTAATCCTCCTGCATGAAGTTTCCAAACAAGAAAATCTCATAAAGATGTTCGAGGTATACAAAGATGACAATATTTAAATAGATAATCGTCTCTAATTATAAAATCAATATATTCTCGATGGTTTTCTTGACTAACCTTTTGATAAATATCAGAAAAATCAGGACAATGCTGGTAATCATTTTTCACTCGTTTAAAATCAATTATCTCGGTATTCATTGATTGTAAGACAGTAATTATTCTACTTAATGCATCAGCGGCCCTATTCTCAATACCAGCTTGATGTTTGAGAACAAAAGTATAATCCTGAAGAAACTCTATCCATTTAATATGTTTAGCACTAAGTTTCTTTTGGAATTAAATATATCTAAGGGACATGTGATCAGAATATAGAACAAATTCTTTAGGTAAAAGGTAATATCGTCAATACCTAAGGGCTTGAACTATAGCGTAAAATTCTTTATCATATGTAGAGTATTTTTGCTTAGCTTCATTGAGTTTTTTACTAAAATAGGCTATAGAATGACCCTCCTGGCTAAGAACTCTAATTCCTATGCCTAATGTATCACAGGCTACTTCAAAAATTTTGAAAAAATCAGGATGTATCAGTACAGGTGTCTCAGTCATCCTAAGCTTTATTTCATTAAAAGCTCTAGCAACATTAGTTGTCCAATGAAACTCGCCTTCATGCAATTTGTGATAGGGGCCATGATGGTACTGAATTCTCTAATAAATTGTCTATAAAAAGAAGCTAGATCGTGAAAACTACGAACCTTAGAAAGGAATTTTGGTTCAGGCCATTCTCTAATTGCTTTCACTTTCTCAAGATCAGCCATGATACCTTGGGAGGATACGACATACCCTAAAAATAGTACTTGTCTCTGAAAGAATGAATACTTCTTAAGATTAATATATAATCTAGCGGATCTAAGAGTGACAAAAATTTTTCTAAGATGACTTAGATGTTTTTCTCTAGACCTACTGTAGATAGAATATCATCAAAATAAACAACTAAGAATCTACCAATGAAGGATCTCAATAACTCAGTCATAAATCTCATAAATGTACTAGGAGCATTGGATAACCCAAATGGCATGACTAACCATTTATAAAGTCCATCTTGGGTTTTAAAAGCAGTTTTTCATTCATCTTCAGGTTAAATTCTGATTTGATGATACCCACTATGTAAATCGAATTTAGAATAAATTACAGAGCCAGTTAACTGATCAAGCATATCTTCAAACCTAGGAATGGAAAACCTATACTTGACAATAATCCTATTGATGGCTCTGCTATCTATACACATCCTCCATCTTTCTTTGGTGTCAAAAGGGTTGGTACAACACATGGACTAAGACTAGGACGAATATGACCTTTCTGTATTAAACCATCTACTTGTCTTCTCATTTTCTCACGTTCCTTAGGATTCAACCTATAATGTGGAAGATTAGATAATTAAGATCCTGAACTAAATCAATAGCATGCTGAATATCTCGTAAAGGAGGAAGGCCATCTGGTATTTCTTGGGAGTTACATCCTTAAATTCTTCTAATAACTGTTCAATTTTAGGAGGTGTGTTATCTTGGATATCTGAGGTTAATCTAATTTTACCTTTAGGAATGACCGCTAACATAATCTCAGACTCTGAACTAAGAAATTTAAATTTCTTATGAGTTAAAATATGACAGTTCTTATGTTTAGGAGTTTGAGATGCATTCTTGTCTTTTCTAAAAGGTTGGGACATACTAGGTTTGGCAGGATTTAATCTAATTTTCTTATCTTTATATGTAAACACATAGGTATTCTCTCTACCAAAGTTATGGACATCTACATCATAGATCCATGGTCGACCTAATAAAATACTAGCAACCTCCATTGGTAAAACATCACACATAATCTCAGCAGAATAAGCTCCCATTTTAATTGGTACTAGACAACATTCATTAATAGGGAGAGATGTTTTATCCACCCAGGCAATCCTATAAGGATGAGGATGAGGTTGAGATTTCAGTTTTAATCGATTAACGACAGACTTAGATACTATATTCATAGAACTACCACCATCAATGATAAGTTTACATACCTTATCCCCATATTATGTGTGTGAAAAATACTAGTACGTTTCTAAGCTTCAGAATCTGCAAGGGTGGTGACTATACAGCGTATGACATTAATCTGACCTCCTAACTCTTCATATTCTTGTTCGTACTCTTCTTCAGAATTAGCTGGTTCTAGAGGATTAAAATCTTCTAGTGTATTTTCAACTGGAATTGTTTTATCATATTCTGGTTCTATTATCAAGATACGATGTGGACATCTAGCAGCTATGTGACCCTTTGCATGGCAATAATGACACTCTATGTTTGACGAACTAGCTGATTGAGAAATCTTTGGCACAGGTTCTCGGATCCTAGTTTCTGTGGGAATTGGTCCTAAATGGGAAGGGGCTACTTGTGACATATTCCTTGTACGGCTAACAGGGATAGACCTGGACTGTCCAGATTCAGTAACAAAATTAATTCCTCTCCTTTGACTTGAAGATCAATGAAATTTCTCTATTTCTAGGACTTTGTGATAGGCCTCTCCTATAGAATCGGATGAATATAAGGAGACTTCTCTTTTTAAATCATTCCGTAAACCGCTAATGAACTTAGAAACTAATTTTCATGAATCCTCAGATATATCACATTTCAACTGTAGATTCTCAAAATGAGTCATGTAGTCAGTTATGCTAGTATTTTTTTATTTAAAAGTGTATCATTGATCTAATAATTGATCTTTATAATAAATAGAAATATATTTCTCACGCAGTTTGAATTTTATTTCTTCCCAAAGCATTATAGCAGGATGTCCTATTCGTTCTAAATTCCTTTCAACAGTTTGTCAATACCGTTTGGCAAATCCTATTAGTTTCATTTTTGTGAAGCGGATGCGAGAGGCATCAGACATATGATACCACTCAAAATAGGACTCTAAATCTAGTAACCAGTCATGAAAGGCTTCTGGATCCAATCTACCATCATAAGAAGCAACTTCTACTTTAACCCCTTTTAGTGGTTCTTCTAAATTTTCATGTCTATTTGTATATGCTCTAAATTGATGTCCTTGGGGTCTAAAGTTTTTAGGGTTTCGTGTAAACCTAATAGGCTGCCTAGGGTTTTTAAATGTGTAATGTGGCGGCTCTACTTCTCTTTCATAGCCTTCTTTATTATATTCATCTACCCTCGGATAGTGAGAACCCTCAAAATTATTTATGGAGTAATGGGTAATCGGAGGGACTGTTGTATAGATCGGGGGTGCTTGACTGGTGTGCATGAAGTGACTCTGGCCTTCATTAGTTTGAAGATTTCATGAAGGAGATCGATAAATATGTTGAATGCTAGGAGAATCATCTTCTACAGGTTGTTTGCCTATTCTTGACTCTCTTAAGGATAATTGGCCTATTTATTGACCTATCAGATTTGCCATATCTATGCGACTGTTTACTTGGGTAGCACGAAGCTCACTCATCTCAGTGTGAAGTTGATCTAAGGATTGGCGGATCTGATTTAAAGTTTCTTGGAAGGCTGTTTGGATACTTTTGATAGTTTCTAATTCTTTTTCTATTGCAGTTTGTGCTTCTTTTAAATTACCAATTGTCATGATAAAAAAAAAAATTTAAATTTTTAATTATGATGCTCACAGTAAAAATTATAGAATTCAACTTAATGTCTATGTTTCTAGTGCGGGTAAGGATAAATTATGTGGGTATTTGATGCAAGAAATAGCAATTATGTGGGGGAAAATATGATAAAGGACCAAAGTTAAGGGCCTAAGCAATTTAAATTGCCTAAAGATTTAAAATAAAATTCAAAATTAATGGAGGAATTGTACCTTTCACCTCGTGGTGCGTGCAGGTTAAAGAGGAGACAAACTCCCTTCTTTTTTTTTTTTTTGGTCTGTGGATTGGGTCTACAGACCGAGCCTGTGGACCGACGGTTTATGGATCGTGGTCAACAGGCGGCCTTTAGACCGTGATGTTTTCTTTTTCTTTTTTCTTTGTTTCCCCGACGGCCTCAGGTGGATCTAGCGAGCGGCGGTTGGAGAAGATGATGGGATTCTTTGCTCTCATATCAAATTAATGTAAAACCAAAAGAAAAATAAAGAAGCAAGAAAAAATTAGAAAAGGAAGAAAACTCATATCAATTCTCTTAATTTTTTTAATCAATGATTCAGGTTTGAGGTTCTCCATACAGGTGGAGCCTTTAAATAGAAAAACAAAAACATAATCTAATAGGACTCTAACAGTTGACTTGAATCCTAACAGAACTCTTATTACATAATTCTAACAAAATTAGGAATCTCAATAAAATAGAATAATCTAAATTAATTCACAAAAATTAAATTCATAAAATAAATTAGGGTTAGGGTTTAACGATGCTTCCTTCTTGAATAAGTATGCAAACCCTGATTCCTATCAAGTTGGTTCTCATCTTTCCGAGGTTGTGTAAAATAGGAGCCCTCATTGACAAAACATCACCCAAAGACAATCATCTCATAGCTGTTGAGAATGATTCAAATCAAATGGTTCCGTTTCTGAATATTTCTGACTTGCTCTAAGGTCAAAAGGATTGAAAAAAATTTGAATGGATTACTAATGCTTCACAACCTCTAATGAAGGATTCCTTGAAAAGTTAAGAATTAATAATCCTTCATAAAAATTAAATAGATCTTATACATACGCTGAATCCCTCAAATTCTTCCTAATCTTCAATTGAACTTTATCTTTTCACGCAAGAGAAGAGAAAAGAAAAGATAACTCACACATGTTTTCTTGGACAATTCTTGGTCCCTCAGTTTTGGCCTTTATCATCGTCATACAAGTATCTGTTGTAGACCTCAGCAAACATCAGACTTCTGTTGTAGACCTCAGCAAACATTAGACTGTGCCCGGCTTGGGTCTCATATCGATAGAATTCTACACGGACCAAGCTTTAGCCTGGCCTGACACAAGTTCTGTCAACTGGGCCTAACCTGCCAAGTCCTACATGACCCTTCCTTTTTCAAAAAATATATATCATATATAGGATAAATAATATAACATGATATAAATTATATATATATATATAGGGTTAGGTTTGAGTCAGGCCAGGTTAAAAATGCCAAATCTGAGCTTAGCCCGAACTTTGTCGGGCCTGAAAAATTAATGCCCAACCTGACAAACTGAAAACCTCAGCCCGAGCCTAGCAAAAATTGGGCCATGCTGGGCCAAGCCAGCTGGGTCGGGCATGGTTGACACATTCTCATCTGCCGGTTCTCTTAACTGCTAGAATGACACTAAATTCAAGATCAGTGATAATAATTGATTGTATGATTTGAGATAACTTTTTTGAGAAAGAAATTTTGAGGTGACTTTTGCATGTGCAGGAAGTTTATCCCTCTAATGTTTAATCATATCTGTTTTGCACAAGATGTGCAATAGGATGAACTTGCCAACTAGTGGTCATTTTTTCATTAAATCAATCAGAAATTAAAAAGGAAGATAAATTTTATTAGAGGGATACTTTGTCTTTATGACTCCAGTATATTTGGATTCAGATGTTTTTAATCATTTATCGTAGCACTTGTTTGCATGCTTGTATCTAATACAATTATATTACCTGGACGCCTGTTCCTTGAGCAAGGAATATAATGCATACCTTGTGAGCAATTCTGAGTATTTTCATGTGCCTGCTTGTATATGAGGTCATTAACTAGTCGATGCATATTAAAAGGCACGGATTTGTATTTTGGTAAATGGGCTCTTCATCATCAGCTTTGTTGAGGATTGGGCTTTTTCGTTTTCACCTTCGTTAAGGATTTCCTAAGAAGGTGCCTCTTAAATGTGGAAATCCAATTATTATCCGAAGATTTAGAAAAATTAAAATCCAGGACAAAAAAGCATGCAGTTTTGCATGAATGTCGTACTGAGTTGTGTGTTTGCATGCCTTTGTAATTCACTTCTCATGACGATAGTGTAAGTTTTATTCACGGATTCACTGACTAATTGTATGTTTGTTTCGAGGAGCAGACAATTGCAGAGGCAGTTGGAGACTGGTATTTTAATAGAAGCAAAGTGAAAGAAATTGATTGCGCATATCCATGCAATCCTACATGCATTAATTTGGATCTTGCTCAACCTTGGGCTGGCCCTGAGTAGGATGCTTGCAGAATGAGGATCCTTAAAAGTCGATCTCAAATAGTTCAGAAAGGCCGAACGGTATTGGTTATGCTTCGCCACGCTGATAATCTTGCCTAGATGTCTTCCTCCAGTTTCTTGTCGCGGTTATTTTGTTTCAATGATTTAGCATGGCAAGGGATGACGATAAGTGCCTTCAAAGTGCTTTCCTGCTGTACATGTTTACAGGGCTGATACCCATCCATCTCAATCTCATGGTTCATGATGTGGGCTGTTGTGTATGTTACTAATACAGATGTGAGAACTGTGTTTATTGACATCACATTTGATGACTTCTTGAGGAAAAATTTGGTGTGGATGATGGAATGTCCATGCGTACGACGTCTTTGCAAAAAAAAAAAAAAAAAAGCGGTGGGGTGTGGGTGGGGAGGAGAGGTGGTTGGAGAAAAGAATAGGAAAGAGAGTATGTATCATGGATATCAGATCAGTTTGGATTTACTTGGATGCTAGTTAAGTCGAGCAGTGGCATTTTAGAGACGTGACTTTCTCTTCCTAGAATCTGGCTACCCTCCAGGTGCTAACCAAGCAACCATCCATTGGAACGGTGCTTTCTTGTTGCAACTAATTGTGAGTTGTGATTGCTTGGAGTTAGATGCCTGAAGGGGATTCTTCTTTCGTTAAAATATGAAACATCATTAATTATGAGTGCTTTTGATGCAATTTTTATGTCTATAAAGAGGTATATGGAATGCTGATATATGAAAATATGGTTATTTGCATCTAGAGTTTGCCGTTTGGCCATGCTTGATACCATCCTTTGTCGTACCAGCCGGTTCATCATTCTGGGCTTGATTTTGGAAGTCAGAAAGATATTCTTTGCCTGTCAGGTCCCTGCAGCTAAAAAATTTTGTAAATGCGATGTGCTGGAATTATTCTGTACGCCAAGTATTTCCCTTTACAAGTGGAACGATTCAATTTTTGACCATGTTGAGCTGTTGTTCCGATGACTAATTGCCAAGCGATAAGGTGATAAATGGATCGAGTGCTGTAGTCTCCCAAATTGGGAAAGAAAGAACTCGTGGTTGGGAAAGAAAGAACTCATGATTGGAATGTGGCCGTGGGATGAGCATGGCTGCTTGGCTCTCCTCTGATTTCCGATCTACAGCCGTTTGATAGCTTGAAAGTGGTGCATGCTTGGCATGACCAAACTCCACGCAAATGCATGATTATAGATAATTCCGCGATTATTCATGAATATTATTTCCTTGAATGCAGGTCCGTTTGCACATAAACCCATTTGAAGGAAAAGTTGATAATGTTTAGCCTCTCGAGGTTAAATTATTAATTTGCCTTCAACTCCTATTGGATCTTGGCTGCTGATTTGATGCATCATTTCTGCTTTAGATTGAATTCTCTTGTGGATTTACTGTGATCGATGCTCCCTATCAACACCACCACCAAGGTTCCTTTTTTTTCTTTTTTTTTCCATTGACCATGAGATCATTGTTCATTCTCATTCTCTATTGCTGCCACAAAATCACTCTTTCTTTCACCAAGATTGGTGATTGGTACCTTTGTCAGTCTTGCAGACCATGAAGTGTTCGTTCTTTCTTCTCCTTGCAATGAATATACAACTGCTAATGGTAACCAACCTTTCTAGCAGCCTTTTGAAAAAAAAGAAAATATTTTTATTTTATAGGTAAAATTCAGGGGACAAAACTTAGTAACAATACATGCACAAGTCACAATACAAACAGACAGTCTGCAACCCACCCGAACATATAGATCAAATATATGAACAAACAAACCGAGAGTATAAGGAAACGAGATCTTTGGAGAAAGAAATTAGCTTTTATTTCCCGTGGTCCCGACGGAGGATGGCTTTTTGGTTGAAGTCAACAGGTAAACTAGTATTATTATGTCTTTTAAAAATTGGCCTCAGCAGAGACCCACCATGCATCTTTTATTCATGGAAGGTTCCTGTAATCCACGGGTCGTGGTATGTTTGCGTCTCAAAATATGGGATGCATTATTAGGCATGCAAGAACAAAGAGAGAATGGGATTGGACCCCAAAATAAAATATAAAATGGGCCTAAGTGGGGTTGGAGGGAGAGGGGAAATTTGAATTGCTTAGGGATGATTGCTGGACTTGGAAGATCATGATGGCTTGAGATGGGGGCAAAATCATGGGAGGAATGGGAGGTGTAGGCATGAGTTCTGAAATAATGTAATCAAAATGTTTTCGTGGATATGTGTGTTTTGCCTTCTAAAGTGATAGCCAGCTCTCATCTTCGTACTAATGAAACTATGCATTCCCCATGCCCCGGTCCCCCTCACATCTATGCACATTTTTTATCACTTTGGATGTACATCTCTGCATCCATTGATGGTCCCGTCAAAATTTATTTGCAACTTATAATGCAAAATTTTAAAAGATTTACCGACCATCAAATTCAATATGAACCATTTTGCCTACTATGAATATTTAAAAAGATCATCAAGTTTAATATGGATCATCTTGGCTACCATAGATATTTAGGATGATCATCAGGCTCATGTGTTCAAAAGGATCATTAAACTCGATGTAAACTACTTTGGCCATTATGGATATAATTTAACAAAGTTTAGGAGCAATATGTATTATATTAAAAGTTGAATTACGTACCAAACCTTCGAAGATCATAATTTGATAACATGACATCTGATTGATATATATATATATATATATTAAATCGAATAACTTTTCAAAATCTACGACGAAGAGTCAATCCTCTACAAGGCTACAATAGGCCAAAATTCCATCACTTGGCCTCCAAAATGACTAGATTAAATCGAAAAAATTTTCTTTTTGAAGAAAATTTTGGCCACCTCTCAATCTATAAAGAATCAAGCATAGCAATAGAAGGCAAGCTACCTCCCGTAGATATTAGTTTTTTATGTTAATTTATACCAATCATATTTATTTTTGGAAGTCTACTTCTATTCGAAGAAGGAGAGAAATTTGATCAGGATTATACAAGAAACGACCTCACTATCATTATAAATAAGAATTATATACCTCAATTTATGATGTATGGATTATCGATGAAAGAAAAAAAATGATATGAATCCTACTTTCACAATTTTTTCATATTTTATGAGAGATTTAAGTTAAATAGATTGCGATCGAATCAACCATGATATTACATGGTTCCTCTTCCCTTTTTTCTTCTATTAGCTCCTTCGATGATCTTCTTGCCGTTAATCATGAAATTGCGTGGATGTAACTATAAGCAATTTATCAATTGGCCTTGCAAAAGCAGCTTCTCTCTCCATGTTACAGAAGATTTTAACCGGTTACTCTTTTCTTGTCCGCTAATTTTTAAATTTAAATTGCGACCCATGTAGTTCACTAGAGAGCGACTATATTCCAGCATATGATGTGGAGGAATTGTGGGTCCGCCCGCATGGGACATTTTGTTTGCACCGGGCCTCCAGGATTTTGTGCTCAAGGTACGTACCTTGAAGAACCTTTGTTTTTGATCAAATGTCAGCTTAATATCACTCAAAATTCTATAAAAAATATATGGAAATCACTCGACCAATGTGGCATCTTCCAATAACCCCTCATTCAACCGGCATCGTATGGACAAATCGATCACTCATTTATTTGATAGATTACCAAGTCACCAGCTTGAATTCAGATGAGGTGCACAGTAAGTCGATGAATCCTATCCAAGGTTCCACCCAACAATCATGCCTTATTTGACTGCCTGACTGACTTAAAATAAGAACTGGGGCAAACTCATGCTACTTTGTATCAAATTCGATCTCCAGCACGAGACTAATGAGATGCGAGCAAATGGACACACGGTCTAAAGTTTCGACGATGGAAAGCCTGTTTCTCACTTGTGGGCATGCATGTGACCTGATGAGGAGGACCAATGCCAGGTGGTCACCACCTTCCCTTTTGCCGATTGCCGGTGACCCGTGGTGGGTTCCAAACGACGGAGGGGGTGCAGCAAACAGTACACGCACCAAAGGTTCCCACCTAAAATCCCAGTAGCTTCCATGTTCTAGGATGGGCAACGAGGCCGGTCCCTGTGAGGCCAGCCACGTGCATCCATGCATCGAGATCTATGGACGCATCGGAATGGAAGAGGAGGAAAAGGACGAACAAAGAGTCATTCAGATGGCTTTATTAGTGATGGGATGGGGAATGACCCCTCCCTCTTCCTCTCCCTACGGTAATATTAGTTTTGCTCACAAAATCCGCAAGCTAGATTATACGGCATGTTACTTGACATCTATAACCTTATTTAGAAAAAAAAAAAAAAAAAATCTCTTATGGCAAGTGAAGCAGTGGAGTTCCGGAAACATGTTTGTTTGATTTTAATCATTCATCATACGTAGGATATCTCATGGGAAATTCCCAAAAAACTAAAAATCCTGCTAGTTAAAAAGGAAGAGAAAGACTTAGGTAGAGGTGGTCTGACATATCTTTCATGATTGACGTGGAAATGCCGCTCGACCATGAAGAAAACATGGCTAAGGGAGAACTTTCCTCCTTTCGCTTCATCTCTAGAAGACTTTGGTAACATAACTTTGAAACTTTATGTTCTTACGAAGACTAGATTATAGGGTCTAGTTTGGCCTGTGCTTGTTGTCGATCAATTGAGGATTCTATGCAGTGAAATGCTAGAATTTGTTGGAGGAAATCATTATTTTTTGGCAGATGGGGATTGCTTTAATGAATGTATTCCACTGTTGTATTCAACAAGTGGTTGTTGTTATTATTGAAATGAATGATTTTACTTGACTCTTGTTAGGATTGTATAGTAGTACTGAGTATAGAGAAAGGAGGATATGATGGCAGGAGGTAGTTAGTTTGATTGATAAAAAAATTTCTACAATTTTGGCTGATGACTTCAACTATACTATCGATCCTGAAAATAAAAGAGAGACATGCTCTTTACGGAATATGCGAGCTTTACAGAGTTCGGAGACTTTATCTAGTCTACCAATCCTATGGATCTTAGTTTTATTGGACCAAAGTTTACCTGATGCAACAACCGTTTGGATGCCGCTAGGGTGTAAGAAAGAATTGACATGATCCTTACCACAACTAGTTGGATCCAACATCATTCTACCTATCTTGTGCATCATCTTCCAAGAATTGCCTTCAACCATTGCCCGTTGTTGGTGGTCTTCGATTCTTTCTCCTCTCACTAGAGCCCATTTTGCTTTGAGAAGTTTTGGCTCTCCTATCCTAAATATTAAGAGATTGTAAGCGAGTTTTGGAGATTGCCGGTTCAAAGCAATGCTAGATATCGAGTGACCAGGATATTGGACTTGATGAGGAGGCATCTATTGAGATAGAACAGGGTTAAGGTAGATGACATCTTTAGGAGGATTGAGGTTGTTGAGAACTTTATCTCAGAGCTCTGGGAGCATGAGGAATGCGAGAGAGGGCTTGCGGAGGAGGAACTAACTAACCTTCGGGGCTTACTGTCCAGAAGACTTTCAAGAGGTAGAAGTTTAGGGTGTAATGGATAAAGGAGGGGGATCAAAATATAAGATTTTTCTACCAGTCCACCATCGTCTGGCGACATAGGAGCCAGATTAAGACGATCAAGAGAACCGTAGGGTAGTGGCTGACTGTTGATGAAGAGATCAAATAGAAGATTGTGCAATATTTCAGATCTTGATGGATGATGCCATTGGGAGGGGACTGGACTACTTTTCTCCTCCTGATGAGATCGTCATGAAGGAGAAGAACAGGAACCTAATGGATGTTGTGTTTGAGGAGGTGCAAAAAGCACTCTGGACTATGCCTAAGGACAAAGCCCCTGGACCTGATGGTTTTTTTTCGATTCTTATATAGGAGATACTGGCCTCTCATTAGATCTGAGATTGTCGCAGCACTGCAGAAGTTCTTTGCTACCAGCCAGATGCTCTGTTCTCAAAATGGTAGGATGTATCGGAGCCTAGACACTTCAGATCAATTAGCTTGTACATCATTCTATACAAGATCTATGCCAAATTGATGGTGAGCAGGATGAAACCTATCATCTCTCGACTAATCTGTTCGAAGGGACATTAGTTGGCGGATATAGCATCTCCAATAATGTCCTTATTGCTTAGGAGTTTATGCATGATCTTCAGTGAGTTGCTGTTCGTCATAGCCTCATGGCAATCAAGCTTAATATAGAGCCAGCTTATAATCGCATGTGCTAAAGTTTTCTTGAGTGAGCCCTTGTCGAACTTCGGCTTTCATCCTAAATGGATCAGCTGGATCTTGGCTTATGTGCACTGATAAGTAGTAAAAATATACTAATAAAAGTATTAAAATATAAAATAAATTAATTTATTTCTTTAAAAATTGATATTTTTATTAATTTTATGTAGAAAATAAGACCGCCAATGTGAAGATCTTATTTTTTTGATTCAGATAAAATAAATTTCAGGCAAAACGGACTTCAAACAAGCCCAGAATTGAATTTCAAAAAAAAAAAAAAAAAAAAAAAAAAACTGCCGGCGCAATGCTGACATCAGGATGACGTCAGCATTTTTCGCAGCGCACGGTGGACCAATCGAAGGATATTTCGGACATTTCACATCAGAAAAAGAGCTCTGATTGGCTGAAGAACGCGGCGATCCATGGAACACCGGGCTCGCGCATGGTCCACGGAGGGCAATTTAGAAATTTTGGCTGATCCATGGGCGATTTTCACTGAAACTTGATTGGACGACCGAAACGAAGGCGCTGATGGATGGCATCCGCAGCTTTCGATCGAGATCCAACAGTCGAGATTCATCCCGATGGTAAACTAAAGATCAGAAGCCTTCTTTCTGCACGATCGGACGGCCCAGATTCGATCCAACGGTTGATCCAATGGCTGGCATTAAATCCGACTTGATCTAGATTATTTTAAGAGATTTTTGAGTGGTTTTTGGACCATTTGATCAACATCTAATGGGCAGAATTATCCAGATCTTAATTTGAGTTATTTTGGGAGTCTTAAACCTATTTTTTGATGGATTTTGGAGGAAAATCAATCTCTTGATCTATAAAAAGCCTATTGTTGCCGTGAAAAAAAAAATCAGAGAGAGACAGAGAGAGACGGGGAGAAAGAGAGAGAGGAAGAAAAAGAGAGAGAGAGGAAGAAAAAGAGAGGTAGAAAGAGAAGAGTAATTTGTGAGAAATAAAATAGGATTTTTGATTTCTTTCGACGATCAAGACATCGATTAAGGAGTCTCTTCATCTTCGCCAAGTTCTCCACATCAAAAGCAGCAGACAATCAATTTCAGTAATTAAACAGTCTAATTTCTCTATGCTTTTTATTTTATTTGCTATTTTTGAACTTATTATCATGAACTAAATTTTCTTTTACTAAGGCTAAGGTGTAACCACTCTTTTGATACAATATTCAGTGAGATTTATTTTTAAATTTTATTCATGAGAAGTATATAAATCTGATCTTAATGCTTTTAGATTACTGGCCATCTTCTAATTGATCTGATGAACATAGATGTTACGGACCAAGTATATCTATGTTATTGCTTCTTGATTATATACCTTGTATTATGAATCAAATTAGAATTCATATGCATGCGGAAATTTTAGTACGCTTTGGATGCAGCATATTTTAATTAGAGGGTTTTACAAAATCTAATGCATTAATATTTATTTAAATTACACCTGGATCAAAAGATAATTAATAAATATTAATAGTTTTGCTATGCTTGGACCAAAGGATAGTAAATAAATTAGGAGACTCCACCATCACATGAAATAAAATTAATCTAAAAATCTGAATATTATATTGACTGAGTTGGTGAATCGATTGCCTTAGTAATCCATTGCTCCTGAGTTTAAAATCCTAATAATTTACACTCTCTCTATTTTTTTTTTAAATTTTTTTTAATTATTTATTTTATTTTGCTCTTTAATTTCTTATTCTCATAAATCGGTCTTCTAAATAAAGCATAGGAAAGAGCTTTTCAGTACTTATTTTTCAATCATCTAGGGACGATACTCTACTCATTCACTTTATTACTTGATCGACTGGTGTACTTGCCATAGCTATAAATTAGCACGTATCAAGTTTTTGGTGCCGTTGCCGAGGATTGTATCTAAAACAATATTGAAATTTTGATCCTAGCTTTACTTTAAAAATTTATTTTTAATTTTTATTATTTTAAAAAAAAAAATTTAGTGCATGACACGTACTGGATATAGTAACTTACTACCTCTAGATCCAGAAATTGAAAGGACTATTAGAAGACTACAACAAGAGAGAAACATGGCAGCTGAAGATCCTAACGACATCAATCTAGGATTGGATATGGCGACCGAAGGACAGCATGAAGCTATTCGATCAGTACATCATCCATTAAATGATTATATCACACCATCTATAGCCGATGCAGTTTCGAGCATCAGGAGACCATCTGTACGAGCAAACAACTTCGAAATAAAATCGACGATGATTAGATGATTCAATCAACTGTCCAATTCAGTGGACACATGCATGATGATCCGAATGCCCATATTTTTAATTTTCTTGAACTTTATGATACTTTTAAAATTAATGGGGTGTCAGATGATGCTATTAGATTAAGGTTATTTCCTTTCTCTTTATGGGACAGCTAAGAGTTGGCTTCATTCTCTTTCTGCAGGTTCTATCACAACTTAGAATGTCATAGCACAAAAATTCTTAGCCAAGTACTTTCCACCTTTCAAGACTACTAAGATGCGCAACGATATCACTTCTTTTATGCAGATGGACATGGAGACACTATATGAGGCTTGGGAGCATTTCAAGGAACTACTGAGGAGATGTCCACATCATCAACTATCCGTATGGCTTCAGGTATAAACTTTCTATAATGGTTTATCTCCTACTAATCGATCTATGATTTACGCAGCAGCAGGAGGAACCATTAATCGAAAAATGGAGGAAGAAGCTTTCGATCTGATCGATGAGATGGCATCAAATAGCTATCAATGGCAGACAGAACGTATGATGCCAAAAAGACTAGCAACTGTGCAGGGAGTAGATTGCGTGCCAACCTTACTAGCTAAAATTGCAACCCTTAGAGCCGAAGTCAACAACTTAAAGGGAATAGCTATGCATATTCAGAGCTTTACTTGTGACCTGTGTGGAGGAGGATATGATGCGAGCAATTGCCAGACAGGTAATCCTTTTGCTAAAACAACTGATATAGCTAATTATATTGATAATTTTTTTAGGCCGCAATAAAATAATTCCTACTCCAACACATACAATTAAGGATGGAAGCAGCACCCAAATTTCTCGTGGAGTAATCAAAATGCAGCATAACAGCCACCTCCGAGATTCCAAGTACCTGAAAAGAAGTCCAACATAGAAGAGTTGATGGTCAAATTTATGCAAAACCAAGAAGCAACTATAAAAAATTTGGAAGCCAAACTTAGGCAGGACCAAACAGCAGCAATTCAAAACTTAGAGATGCAAATAGGTCAAATGGTTAAGATAATCTTCGAGAGACCTCAAGGATCCTTGCCAAGCAATACGAAAACAAATCCAAGGGAGCAAGTCAATGTTATCATCTTAAGAAGTGGTACAAAGCTGGAGGAGCCACATCAGAAGAATAAGACTGAAGAGCCAACTACAAATAAGGAACCATCAACTAAAATTCGTCAGTCACCAAAATAACCAGTAGATGGATGGTCTCCAGGTATATGATTTGCCGATCCAAATGTGAAACCCTACGTGCCGCCACTACCATTCCCAAAGAGACAAATACAGCATCCAGATAAATTTTTTTTTAATTTTTTTAAAATTCTAAAAAAATTTATATATTAATATTCCTTTTGTAGATGCTATTACTCAAATGCCCAGGTATGCCAAGTTTCTCAAAGAAATCTTAACAAATAAGAAAAAGCTGAAGGAGCGTGAGAGAATAAATTTGAATGAAAAATGCTCAGCAATACTTCAAAATAAATTACCATAGAAGTTAAAAGATCCAGGGAGTTTTACTATCCCCTACATTATTGGTGATTGTAGTTTTGATAAAGTTTTATGTGACTTAGGAGCAAGTATTAATCTCATATCTTTTTCTATTTTCAGGAAGCTGGGTCTAGGAGAACCAAAGCCTACCACTATTACTCTTCAATTAGCCGACAGATCCATCAAATATCCAAGAGGTATAGTGGAGGATGTCTTGGTAAAGGTAAACAAGTTTATTTTTTCTGTTGATTTTATTGTTCTTGATATGAAAGAAGATTATGATGTACCCTTTATTTTAAGAAGATCCTTTTTAGCTACTGAAGGAGCTTTAATAGATGTTCAACAAAAAAAATTAATTCTTAGAGTTCAAGACGAACAAGTTACTTTTAATATTTTCAAAGATACTAAACAAACTGATGATAATCAAACTTATTTTCTAATTGATATTATTGACAATCCATTATATGAGAATTCTGTAGAAAATAGGTTTGAGACTATAAAAGTGAGCAATGTCAAATTGAAAGAGGACGCAATCAAACATGAAAGTATTTCAATTGAAGTGGCACTAGATTGATCCACTTTAGAACTCAAAGAAAGTCAAGCTGAAGACTATAAATCAGAACTATTAGATAGGTTGTTTCTTTTCTTTTTAGTTTTGATCATTTTTCTTTTTTTTTATTTTTCAGTAATTTATTGTTGCTCTTTTATTGCTCTGGTGTGTATTTTCAATTTTGCAAAAAAATTAATGAGAGCTCAAGTAAAATTTCAAAGCTCCAAAGAATCAGGCTGAACCAAATCAGGTGTATTCCTTCCTATCCTTTATTACATCCTTTATTTTTCTTTCTCCTTTAAATATAGAATAAGTTAAAAAAAATTCATATGTCAAGAAGAAAATCTTGAGCAAGATAGACTGGATAAGTGATAAAAGATAGAATTATTTGCTAATGAATGTAATGAATTAAAGAAGTAGATTAGTTGGTCAACTTTTAGTAGCTTACTTAGGTCATTAAAAGACTATTAGCACTTTTAATTGCACATGCACACTAACAAGGCAAAGTAGGTATTGATTATAAGGCCAACTGAGGATTCAATTATCACTGAAAATTGATAATTAATATACATTCTAATCAAAAAAACTTGAATTTAAGGAAAGAGCTACCTGCCTATAAATAAAGTGCAAAAGATAGAGTATATGTGGATTACCCAAAGCCTAGTAACTGGATCTCTGCACCTAGGTCAAGTATGAAAATTCACGTAAAATGATGAAGGAAAGGCCAGGATGCTCAGCACAAAAAAAAAAAAAGAGAAGAGAAAGGCAGTGTGAAAGCTACCTTAATTCATGAGTATAAAATTGAGAATGTATAGAAAATTGACCAAAATAGGTGATAAGAGAAGATACTTTTGTTCTTTTAATTTAATACTGAAATGCTAAAGTTAGTCATCATGAACATAAGTGCTATAGATCTTTGATGTACTCTAAGAAAGTTTTTAATTGTATTGACTGAAAAATTTGCTTCTGAAACTCAATGCTTAGTTAGCAGTATTTTCTAAACTTTTTGATCTTTAATCCTAGATTTTATCTTTGTGATGGATAATCTTATTGAAACATGGTATTAAATAAAATATTGCTAAGAGACTAGCAATGACTAAGTTGGAAGGTGTGATAAGTGGTAAAAATATACTAATAAAAGTATTAAATTATAAAATAAATTAATCTATTTCTTTAGAAATTGATATTTTTATTAATCTTATGTAAGAAACAAGCCACCAATGTGAAGATCTTATTTTTCTGATTCAGATGAAATAAATTTCAGGCAAAATGGACTTCAAACGAGCCTAGAATTGAATTTCAAAAAAAAAAAACCGCCAACGCAATGCTGACGTCAGCATTTTTCGCGGCGCACGGTGGACCAACCGGAGGGTATTTTGGGCATTTCACATCAGAAAAAGCGCTCTGATTGGCTGAAGAACACGGCGGTCCATGCAACACCGAGCTCGTGCATGGTCCATGAAGGGCAATTTGAAAATTTTGACTGATCCAACGGACGGTTTTCACTGAAATTCGATCGGACGATCGAAACGAAGGCACTGATGGACGGCATCCGCAGCTCCCGATCGAGATCCAACGGCTAAGATTCATTCCGACGGTAAACTAAAGATCAAAAGCCTTCTTTCTACGCGATCGGATGGCCCAGATTCGATCCAACGGTTGATCCAATAGCTGGCATTAAATTCGACTTGATCTGGGTTATTTTAAGGGATTTTTGAGTGGTTTTTGGACCATTTGATCAACATCTAACGGGCAGAATTATCCAGATCTTAATTTGAGTTGTTTTGGGAGTCTTAAACCTAATTTTTGATGAATTTTGGGGGAAATCAATCTCTTGATCTATAAAAAGCCTGTTGTTGCCGTGAAAAAAAAAATTAGAAAGAGACAGAGAGAGAGACGGAGAGAAAGAGAGAGAGGGAGAAAAAGAGAGAGAGAGAGAGAAAGAGAGAGGAGAGAGGTAGAAAGAGAAGAGTAATTTATGAGAAATAAAATAGGATTTTTGATTTCTTTCGACGATCAAGACATCGATTAAGGAGTCTCTTCATCTTCGCCAAGTTTTCCACATTAAAAGCAGCAGACAATCAATTTCAGCAATCAAACAGTCTAATTTTTCTATGCTTTTTATTTTATTTGCTATTTTTGAACTTGTTATCATGAACTAAATTTTTTTTACTAAGGCTAAGGTGTAGCCACTCTTTTGATGCAATATTCAATGTGATTTATTTTTAAATTTTATTCATGAGGAGTATATAAATCTGATCTTAATGCTTTTAGATTACTGGCCATCTTCTAATTGATCTGATGAACATAGATGTTACGGACCAAGTACATCTATGTTATTGCTTCTTGATTATATACCTTGTATTATGAATCAAATTAGAATTCATATGCATGCAAAAATTTTAGTATGCTTTGAACACAGCGTATTTTAATTAGAGGATTTCACAAAATCTAATGCATTAATATTTATTTAAATTACACCTGGACCAAAGGATAATTAATAAATATTAACAGTTTTGCTATGCCTGGACCAAAGGATAGTGAATAAATTAGGAGACTCCACCATCATATGAAATAAAATTAATCTAAAAATCTGAATATTGTATTGACAGAGTTGGTGAACCGATTGCCTTAGTAATCAATTACTCTTGAGTTTAAAATCCTAATAATTTACACTCTCTCTATTTTTTTTAAATTTTTTTTTAGTTATTTATTTATTTTATTTTGCTCTTTAATTTCTTATTCTCATAAATCGATCTTCTAAATAAAGCATAGGAAAGAGCTTTTCAGTACTTATTTTCCAATCCTCTAGGGACGATACTCTACTCATTCACTTTATTACTTGATCGACTGGTGCACTTGCCATAGCTATAAATTAGCACGCATCATGCACGATACTTCCTTTCCTATTTTGATTAATGGGATGCCATTAAACTTTTTTTGCTCCATAGCCAGGCTACAGAAAGATTGTCCTCTGTCCCCATACCTCTTCATTATCTATGCTGACGCTCTCTCACGAGCCATTGATGTTGTAGCCCAGGAGTTGACCTTAGACTCCTATGTGTTGGCCACTACTATAAAAATGATCTATGGCAGTGCATACTATGGCAGCGATTTTTGAAACCATAGCCATAGATCCTACGGCAGCGATTTTCATTAATCGCTACTATAGATCCGACTTATGGCAGCAGTTTCACTAACCGCTGCTATAGGTTCGATATATAGCAGTGGTTAACGAAAATCGCTATCATAGATCGGACCTATAGTAGCGGTTACAAAAAATCGCTGTCATAGATCGACCTATAGCAGCGATTCATTGTAATCGCTGCCATAAGTCGGACCTATAGTAGCGGTTAGTGAAACCGCTGCCATAAGTCGGACCTATAGCAGCGGTTAGTAGGAACCGCTGCTATAAGATTATTTATGACAGTGGTTAATTGTAACCACTGCCATATATTTTTTTTTTTAAATATTATATAATTTTAAAATTTAATATTCATCTTCACCATTCATTATCTAAATAATTATCATTAGAGTGTCGTCGTAAAAGGTCACCTCGATTCGATGGTCTTAGCTTCGTCGATCAGAAAAATTCGATTTCGATGATCACAAATGATGATGCAATGATCTGATAGATGAAGACCTCCGATGGATCCAAAAACTTGCAATGATGATCTCGATGATATTTGTAGCATACTATCAAAGTTTCACTTCAATCGGATATCATTATCTTGGTCAATTTAGTATACGTTAGTTTCGACTGTTAAATGATAAACGAGTGATCAAAGGACCAAATGGTATCCGATTATGAGATAATTTTTTTTATAAATGATCTTGCCTACTACTTTAGTTATTTTTTATGATGGTGATTATAAAATTTAACTCATGAGATGAAGAACGATCTAAAACTATACATCTCTCGATAACCATTTTGAAATTTTATTGGTTGTTATGCTTGTGCTTTTGCAATTCTACTTAATATGAATAGCTTATATGAAAATGATTTAAATTTTATTATCATCATCATATAAAATATTTAAAATTATAATAAAGATCATTTAACTAAAAGATTATCTCATAATCGAACGTCGTTTAATCCTTTGATCGCTTGTTTCTAATTTAACGGTCAAAATTATTCTATACTAAATTGACCATGATAACGATAGCCGATTGAAGTAAAACTTTAATAGTATGCTACAAACATCATCGAAATCATCATTGTAAATTTTTGGATCCATCAGAGATCTTTATCTATCAGATCATTGCATCATCTTTCATGATCGTCGAAATTAAATTTTTTTTATCGATAAAGCTAGGATCATCGGATCAAGGCAACCTTTTGCGATGATACTCTAATGATAATTATTTACATAATGAACGATGAATATGGATATTAAATTATAAAATTATATAATATTTAAAAAAAAATAAGAAAAAAAATATTTTTAATCTATGGCAATGGTTATAAAAAATCACTGCTATAGATCTACAGCAGCGATTATAGACCACTGCCGTAGATCTATGACAGCGATTTTGGATAACCGCTGTCATAGATTTATGGTAGCAATTTGATAACTGCTGTCGTAGGTTAGGTTAAAAATTTTTAAATTTTTTCTGCTTTTCTTCCGTGCGCACTCGATCTCTCTCTATCTCTCCCCCTCCTCTCCGTCGTCGGTGAGGCTTCTCTCCCTCCGATCGGTGCTGCCCCTTCCCTCTCGATCGGCGCCGCCCCACCTTCCTCTCCCCCTCCCCTCCGACCCCCATCCTCGACCGTCCCTCCCCACCACCCCCCATCCGGCCCCACCCCCCACCTTCCCCAGCCACCCTCCTTCCCCCATCCTCGGCCGCTCCTACCCGATCTGGTTTAGACTGTGCCTCCCGGGCCTCCTCGTCACCTTGGGCCGCCCTGCTCTCTCTCTTTTTCTTTTTCTTTCTCTCTCTTCTCTATCTCACTATCTTGCTTTTATTTCGTAGGTTACCTCTAGTGCCATCGTCCTCCTCTAGCATCATCGTCGGCGACCCTCGGAGCTTTTGGTGTGACCCGCTCTCTATAGCCATAGGTATAATTTTTTTTAATTTTATAGTATTATTTATTAATCATGTATATTTATAATAATTTATAAAATATTTATAATAAATATTATAAATATTTATTATAAATATTATAATTATCTGCATGCCATAGTTTTTGGGCCGTGCCGTGGTGGTAGCCTTGGGCTGTGCCATGTCGACGGTTGTGGACTAGATCTATCAATGGATTGGGTTCGGATCGAAATCTGAATATTCAGATCTAGATTCAATTTTAATTACTGGATACCAGATCCAAATTCGAATACCTGATGGGTCTGTACTTGAAGTACCAGACCTAGACCCTAATGGATCCTAGAAGGTCGAACCCGATTTCGGGATCCAAAACTAAGAAATGAAGAGACTGAGAGGGAGACCGACAGATTGAGAGAGGGAGGGATCGGTCGCTCGTCGGCCGTCGGCAAGGGAGACCGAGAGTGGGAGGGAGGGAGGGAGGGGGTCCGGCCTTCACCGTCGTCGACGAGGGAGATCGAGAGAGGGAGAGAGGAAGGGAGGGATCCGGCCTCACCACCATCATTGGGAGGGAGGGGGTCCACCTCGTCGATGAGGAGATCGAGAGAGGGAGAGTGGGAGATCGAGAGAGCGAGAGGGAGGGAGGGGTCCGGCCTTGCCGGCATCACTGGGAGGGATGGGGTCCAGCCTTGCCGATGAGGGAGATTGAGAGAGTGAGAGAGGGAGGGATGGGGTCCGACCTCGTCAGCGAGGGAGATCGAGAGAGTGAGAGAGGGAGGGATGGGGTCCAACCTCGCCGGCAAGGAAGATCGAGAGAGGAAGAGAGGAAGATCGAGAGATAAAAAAGCTGGGAGGGAGGGGTTCGACCTTACCACCATGACCGATGAGAGAGATCGAGAGAGGAAGAGAGAGAGTGATCGAGGGGATGGCACACAGTCGAGCCGACTTGGATATGCAGCCGAGCCGGCTAGGGCCATGATCGAGCTGGCTGGGGGAGGATCCGAGCTAGATGTCTCAAATACGGAGTCAGCTCGACTTTTGAGCGAATAGAATTTGATATGTCTCTCTAAGATTCTAACTTTAAGCCCTAAGGTGCCACCATCATCTACTTTGTTCTTCTTTCAGATTTCTAGATTAACACCAAGATTCGCACAAGAGATCGGATCTACGATCGTTGCTCATCCTTAATTATTTATGAATATAATTTATGTTGTAGAATTTATTGCATAATATTTTTTGGATGTTTATATCTTATTATTTTTGTTTATTGCATTGCATAATGATAGACCCGTTAATTGATTAGTGTATATAATCTTCGGCATTCGTACAATTATATATAATTATAGAGATTAGAGAATTATGTACAATGATCAATTGATTGTCTAATATAGATAGTTTAAAAATTATAGATAATTCTATAGATAATTGCAGTAATCAAACGGTATGCTAAAAATTTCAAATAAAATTTTGGATAGTATTTATTTTTATTCTTCCTACACGGAAGAACTAAGAGAAAATGCTATCAAAATTTTATTCGATTCCTGTTGCATATCATTTGACTACTGTAATGAACCTATAGAATTAATGCTATTTCTGAATGGGATAGGATCTATCTTTACCTATTAGTTGATGATAGGATGCATTTATTGCATATCTGAAAATGATATTTAATCTGAGTTCCATACATGATTTACTTGCAGTATCATCATTTTTAAAATGGATAAGGGATGGATGAAGTTTAGTAGGCTCTCACCAGAATATGAGGCTAGACTTCAAAAATTTCTTGATTATGCTATAGAAAAATTTGGAGACCATGGATTGATCTAATATCCTTATAAAAAGTATATGGATGGACCGTAGCTACCTCGTCAAGATGTCAATGATCATCTCACTATTTATGGCTTTAAAGTCAGTTATGAAATTTATTGGGATCAACATGGTGAGGATAGGCCGCAAGGAGACGATCAACCTGAAGGGGGAGTGGAACAAATGGTTCGTGATATTTTTTTATTTGTTAACCATAATAATGGTGCATCTTTGTCCATGTCTAATTCTATGATTGGTCGAATGAGAAATAGTGAGGATGTGGAGAAGGTTCGTAAGTTGATGGAGGATGCTAATATTTCGTTATATCCTAGATATGAAAAGATGGTGAAGCTTGAGTTCTTAATCTGGTTGTATCATGCGACATGCTCCAACATGTTCAGTAATAATGGAGTGAACTGCATACTAGAGCTTTTGGAGGATATTTTTTCAGATGATGCATGAATTTTGAAGAATAATTATGAGGCATCGAAGATTATTGAATAGTTGGACTTTACTTGTACTAAGATACATGCATGTCCCAATGATTGCATGCTCTATTGAAAAGGAGATGTCAATCGCAATGAGTGCACGAGGTACGGTGTATCAAAATGAAAATAGAATAAAGATGGCACATCAATTCGTGTATCTCAAAAGTTGATGTGATATTTTTTTTTGATTTTGAGACTAAAAATTATTTATGTCGGCAAAGACATCGAAGAACATGAGATGACATGAAGAGGACCGAACAAAAGATGATGCATTGAGGCATCTAGCCGATGGAGAGGCATGGCAGAAGTTTAATGAATTACATCCCGACTTCATATAAGAGATACATAATGTGAGATTAGACTTATCGTGCGATGGTTTCAACCCGTTCAAGCATATAAATACGGTCCATAGTGTATGACCAGTATTTATTCATATTTACAACCTTCCATCATAGATGTGTATGAAAAAATCTTTTGCTTTCATGACAGTGCTCATCCCTGGACCGATGGAGGTGGGTAATGATATTGATGTTTATTTATAGCCTCTTATTGCTGAGTTGAAACAGTTATGGAGCATTCAAGGTATTTCAACTTTTAATGCTTTGCTGAATAAGTCATTCTTCATGCGCGCAGCACTTTTGTGGATAATAAATGACTTTTTAGCCTATGCCCTAATGTCGGATTGGAGCACTAAAGATGAGCTAACATGCCCGATCTGTGGAAGAAACACCCGATCTAGAAGGTTGATACATCGGAGGAGCTTTAGGTATATGGGGCATCGACGTTTCCTCTGTCGAAACCATTCATACAGAAGGGATGCATGCTCCTTCAATGACACTATTGAAGAAGGTGAGGTGCCTGGTCGGATGTCTGGGAGTGAAGTACTTAAAGAGTTGGATAGTCTCAGTGTTGAATTTAGAAAAGATGATCTGATTGGTGATAAAAAAAGAAAGCATCGATCAAAGAAAGATGACATATACTTTAATTAGAGGAAAAAGAGCATCTTCTTTGACTTGCCATATTGGGAGACAAACTTATTACGCCACTGCTTAGATGTAATACATATTGAAAAGAATGTGTGCGAGCTCCTTTTGGCAACAATCTTGAATATCAAGGATAAGACCAAGGATGACTTGAATTCCTGACTTAATTTGAAAGAATGGGGTATTAGAAGATCACTCCATCCAAAGCTGGCAGGAGGAGAATAGTGGAGGCTTCCTCATGCATGCTATATTATGAATGCCTCCGAACGGTCCATATTTCTTCGTGTGTTGGAGAACATAAAGATCCTAGATGAATACTCAAGCAACATATCAAAGCGTGTGAATAGTAAGGATGTCAAACTTAGGGGATTGAAGACTCATGATTATCATGTACTGATGCAGGAATTGATCTCAATAGCTATTCACTGCTTGTTGCCAAAAAATGTTAGAATGATAGTTATTCATCTTTGCAACTTTTACAAAAATATTTGTGCAAAGAGGTTGCTTAAGAAAGACGTAAAAAAAATGAAGGCAAGAGCGGTGACTATATTATGTGATCTAGAGAAGATATTTCCATCATCATTTTTCATGGTTATGATGCATCTCATCGTACACCTTGCAGAAGAAGTTGCACTTGGAGGCCCAGTGTTCTGTCGATGGATGTATCCTACTGAGAAAAATATTTAAACTCTAAAATCTTATGTAAGAAATATGAATCGCTCGGAGGAATCTATAGCAGAAGATTATTTAGATCAAGAGTGTATGAATTTTTGTACCATATACTTAAACAAGCTCGAGATACATCGTAATCAGCCAATAAGAAATCAGGACGATCAGTATAAGCCAATTGAGCCTGCATTTGAGTCCATTCCATAGCCAGATAGACTTCTCACTTCATACCACCTCACTGATTTGAGCATTGAGGGAAGGGATAAGGCACACCACTATGTGCTCTTCAATTATAATGTCATTGAGCCATACATAAGATGAGTCACTCAGCATTATTTATTTCATAATAATCAAAAAAATATTTAATTATACCTAAATTTATTTTTTGTGCATGCAGCAAACATAAAGAGATCATAAGAGTAAAATATGGCGCTCTAAGTATACGAAAGAAAGAAAAAATGCATAGCAATAAATTTTCTGAATAGTTCAAAGATCATGTAAGTGATTATATATTTTTTCTGATACAATTTATTGGAATATGTTTACTAATTAGATGTCATCTTTTTAATTAGGTGTGGAGATTATCGTTCAGTGATGTGAGCCCTGAAATGCATGTTCTTTCAATGGATCCTAATCGTACTGTGCGTGAGTATAAACAGCTCGTCATTAATGGCTACAGATTTAATATTCACAGTAGGTTCGTAAATATGGCAACAAAAAATAGTGGCATCATGTTAAGCACCACCACTGGGTGTTATGCTAGCTCGAGGGATTCACAGCCTCGCACGAAGGATTTGAACTATTATGGCATGGTGGAGAAGATAGTCATCTTAGACTATTATTCTAAAGAAAGGATCGCATTGAAGAAGTGCAATTGATTTGATACCTTATCACAGTCTAGGATGAAGACTGATGAGTATGGTTTTACTCTCGTTAACATGCAATGCCATCTCTGCACTGAAGAACTGTATATACTTGCCTCCCAAGCTAGTCAAGTTTTCTACGTTAGTGATTCCTTGGAGCCTCAATGGGATGTTATTGTAAGGATGGTGCCTAGGCATATTTTTTATGATACCGAAGTTGATGACGATGTTGGACCATGCATGCAAAGCACTCCTCTAGGATAAAACTTATCTGATACTATCGAGGTCCTAGACATATTTATCAGAAGCGATGGTGATGTCCATATTGTAGATGCCTCTAGGTGGTGACTTCAACATTCTGGTATAAATTATTAGAGTCTAATTATTGATTTTTATTTAATTTTTTTTTATATCAAAGAGATCTTTGAAAGCTCAAGATCTGTGATGCTGGTGGGATATTAGATTGATCCAACTCCTCTTCCTTCTCAACCAATCACAACCCTTTGTGAAATCAGATCTAAATCTGATTGGTTGGAATAGAGTCCCCTGGATTCCTCCTTAGAGGGTGCCTAAGACCAGTCAAACTGGATTCTTAGTAGAACTCTGATTGGAATCCAAAAGGGAGGTGGAGTCCTTGTCCAACAAGGACTCCTAGGCGCCTCCAACTTGGGCTCACGCCAGGGTGGCGTGCGCCCTTCCTCCTTGCCAGGTTCTGGCAGGGGGACAGGCCCCCACCAGCTCTCCAATAGGTGCATGACATGTGGTCAAAAGTCAAAGTGTCAATGGTCAACATTTGACCAGTCAAAGGTCAGACTTTTGACCAAAGTCAAAGAACAAGAAATGGCAGGTGACCAAAAATGGCAGGTAATGTCTTACAAAATAAGACAACCTTTTCTGACTTGGACAACCTCCAGTCAGACCATATGAAGGCCTCTGATTGAGCACAAACTCCTTTGGCTCAGTCAGGACAACTTATTTATGATAGTAAAAGAAGAACGTTAGGTTCAATCGAGTGCTAGCACGATTTCCTTGAACCTAATTGAATCTCATTCAGATCAATTGAACTAGATCAGTTCAATTGATGATCACCAGATTCAAACCCTTGTTTGTGTGACCCAGTTAGGTTCAGTTCTGTATGGTAATGGGATATGTCATGATCTCTATCATAGACATCATCGAAACTCCTTTCGATGGATCAGAACTCTTCTGATTCGAACAGCTAGAATGATCGATCATCTAAATCATTCTAATTGCTCCCAAAATCCACCAGTGACACCTAGCAGTATATGGTGGCAACCCATCAGAGCTGAATGCGAACCTCTTGGTGCAGCTACCTGTGTGATTAAGTTCTTCTATCTTGAGCCCCGATCAGATTAGGGTTAAGGTGAACTCGTCAAACCCTAGTCTCTGTCATATGATGTAATCATTCGATTCGAGTCCAATGTGAAAATCTAAATAGAAACTCTTTCTATTATTTCACTCTGCCATGGCCATGGGCTTCTGGACTTGATTCTCATGATCATCATAGGGCTGCTCCTCTACCACCGAGGTAGATAGATTCCCATCTTGATGCAATCCAGTTCCTACAATGAACATGCTATAGCCAACATACACCTCAGGGTTCCATATGGCTAGGAGACCGAGTAATGGTGTAGTCAAACTATAACACCCTCAAGGTGAACTGCCGATGCATCTCAGGTCAAAGAACCAGACACACTACTGCAGCATCGAGTCAGTCATTGACGAGAAGGTAGACTTCCTAATGACTACTCGAGGTGGTCACGCTCAGTGCCCTCGTTCTCTAACGAGTACCTGTACTCTCGCTCCGGTGTCTCCACACCGTAGACTCAAGACTCATCTACTAAAGAGAAGCGATCGTACACCAACCTTCCGGATCAATCACCATCCTCGTGATGATCCTATGGTCGGGAGCTGTTTATGAGTTAATAATGATTATTCATGTCTTAAATTTTCAACTCTTGAAAATATGAATTATCATTACCATTAACTCAAAGGATGTATCACAGACACTAAATACACATATGTGATAGAAAATAACCCATTTTATTGATTATAGTCAAAATTATAATTTTGCCCCTAGAAGTGTATTACAAGTGTCAGCCAATTCTGGCTTCTAGGGCACATATATCTAACAATCTCCCACTTGTCCTAAAGCCAATTGGCTACAAGTCTAAGTCCCATCTTCTCAAGGTGGGCTTCGATCTTCTGCTGGCCCAACGGCTTTGTAAGTGGGTCTGCCACATTATCTGCGGAGTTGACTCTCTTGACCTCAACGTAACCTTTCTCAAGGTAATCGCGGATGAGATGATATCGCCGCTCAATGTGCTTGGACTTCTGGTGAGACCTCGGCTCCTTAGCAAGGGCTATGGCGCCATTGTTGTCGCAGTAAAGAGGAATGGCATCTGATGGCATTACTCCAATTTCTGCAGCAAACTTCTTGTACCAGAATGCTTCCTTTGCAGCCTCTGATGCAGCTATATATTCTGCTTCCATGGTGGAATCTGCTATCACAGTTTGCTTGGAACTCTTCCAGCTGACAGCTCCACCATTGCACACAAACAGACTTCCAGATGTCGACTTTCGATCATCTATATCGGACATGAAGTCCGAGTCTGTGTATCCCTGAACTTGGAGTTCTCCATTACCAAAGACCAACATCATATCCTTAGTTCTTCTCAAGTACTTAAGGATACATTTCACAGAAGTCCAGTGTTCTTCACCTGGATTTGACTGATATCTGCTTGTGACACTCACAGCATGGGCTATATCAGGTCGTGTACATAGCATGGCATACATGAGGCTCCCTATTGCAGAAGCATAAGGGATCTTGCTCATGCGTTCTATTTCCTCAGGTGTGCTGGGGCACATCTTCTTGGAAAGATGAATACCATGTCTGAAGGGTATTAATCCCCTCTTAGAGTTTTCCATACTAAACCTCTTTAGTACTTCCTCTATGTACATCTTCTGTGAAAGTCCTAGCATCCTATTCGGTCTATCCCTATAGACCTTAATTCCTAGAATAAAGGATGCTTCACCTAGGTCTTTCATGGAGAATTCCTTGGACAACCACATCTTGACTGATGTCAACATGGGAATATCATTCCCAATAAGGAGGATGTCATCCACGTACAATACGAGGAAGACAACAGCGCTCCCACTGACCCTTTTGAAAACACATGGTTCCTCTTCATTTTTGATGAAACCAAACTTTTTGATCACATCATTGAAACGAGTGTTCCAGCTCCGAGATGCTTGCTTAAGTCCATATATGGACCTTTGCAGCTTGCAAACCTTGTGATCAGTATCACTGGATGTGAAACCTAGCGGCTGTTCCATATAGATATCTTCCTCAAGATATCCATTTAGGAATGCCGTTTTCACGTCCATTTGCCATATTTCATAATCGAAATAGGCTGCAACGGCAAGCAATGTGCGGATGGATTTTAGCATAGCTACCGGGGAAAAGGTATCCTGATAGTCAATGCCTTCACGTTGACTATAACCTTTTGCCACCAGTCTAGCCTTGAATGTCTCCACATTCCCATCTGCACCAATCTTTCTCTTGAAGATCCATTTACACCCAATAGGTACTATACCTTCTGGTGGATCTACCAAGGTCCAGACTTGGTTTGAGTGCATCGAGTCGATCTCTGACTTCATTGCCTCAAGCCATTTCTCGGAGTCGATATCTGATATCGCCTCGTTGTAGGTTTTGGGATCATCACCATGAGCACCATTACCTATGAGGAACATTTCCTCTACGTCCTCTGAAATAATACCTAAGTATCTTTCAGGGGGACGGGAAACTCTTTCCGATCTACGAGGTGGAGGAGGTAGTGTTCTTATTGGCTCAACCTGATTTGGTTCCACTTGGTCCTTAGCTCGTTCTGCTTGTGAGACTTTCTCATCAAGCTTAATCTGCTTTCCAATGCCGCTATCTTGAATAAACTATTTTTCAAGAAATATGGCATGTCGACTCACAATCACATTGTGGTCTTCTGGAATGTAGAAATAGTATCCTAATGACTCTTTAGGATATCCTATGAATCGAGCTCTAAAGGACCTAAACTCTAACTTGTCCGCTTGTTGTCTTTTGACATGAGCCGGACAACCCCAAATTCTGAGATGACTCAGACTTGGTTTCTTACCATGCCATATCTCATACGGTGTGGTAGGAACGGTTTTAGAGGGAACCCTATTCAGTAAGATAGATTGAAGTTAATAATGAATGTCCCCAAAGAAAATCAGGGAGGTCTGTGAAGCTCATCATGGATCGAACCATATCCAATAGAGTCCGATTTCTCCGTTCTGAAACCCCGTTGAGTTGAGGTGTTCCTGGTGGAGTCCATTGAGAGACTATGCCATTTTCCTTAAGATAGTCTAGGAATTCCCGGCTAAGGTATTCACCTCCTCGATCTGATCGAAGAACCTTAATGGGTTTTCCAGTTTGTTTTTCTACTTCATGTCTGAATTCTTTGAACTTTTCAAAAGCTTCAGACTTGTGTCTCATAAGATACACATACCCATACCTAGACAGATCATCGGTAAAGGTAATGAAGTAGACAAAATTGCCTCTAGCCGGCACATCAAATGGGCCGCACACATCAGTATGTACTAGGGCAAGGAGATCTGTGGCCCTCTCCCCATGTCCAACAAAAGGGAGTTTAGTCATTTTGCCTTGAAGACAAGATTCACAAGTTGGATATGACTCAAAAGTCAATGGACTCAATAGCCCATTTTTCTCCAATTTGTTAATCCTATCTTCTGCTATATGACCTAATCTCAGGTGCCATAGATATCTGTCGTTTGGACTATCCCTAGGTCGTTTGGCATTCACGTTTTGCTCGATAGTTAAAATAGGTACATCAATATGCAACTGATAAAGACCATTAACAAGGAAACCATTTGCAATTTTATTTCTTTCATAAAGAATGTTACAATGGTCCTTAAAGAAGGTGATCACATAACCTTCTTGTGCTAAGCATGAAACAGAAATCAAATTCCTGCTAGCTGCAGGCACATAATAACAGTCTTTTAAAACTAAGTCTAAACCAGATGGTAATCGAAGAGGGTATGTTCCCACGGCTACTGCAGCAACTCTTGCTCCATTACCGATGCGTAGGATCATGTCTCCATCCCTCAGCCTCCTGCTATCCTCAAGACCCTGCATAGAAGTGCACAGATGAGCACTAGAACCAGAGTCAAGCACCCAACTGGATGCAGAAGAAACCGTAAGGTTAGACTCAATAACGAGCATACCTCCAGAAGGACCTTCCTTCTTGTTCTTTCAGGGTGGCCAGGTAAGTAGGGCAGTTCCGCTTCCAATGGCCGTCGCTGTTGCAATGGAAACACTTTCCTTTGCCATCGACCTTCTTCTTCGGTTCTGCCTTCTTCTTCTTTGATCCTTCCACCTTTTGCTTTTTCACAGACTTCTTTTTCTTTCCATAAGACTTTCTTTTGGAAGAAGTCCGTTCCATAGCAAGAACTGAGCCTTTAGAACCTTTCATAGAAAGCTCAGCGGTAACCAGCATATTCATTCAACTCGGCCAAGGAATTTTGAAGTTTATGCATGTGGTAATTCATGATGAATTGCCCATATGCATCAGTCAAGGATTGCAGAATAATATCGTTCTGCAGATCCAAGTCCAACTTCACACCGAGCTTCTCAAGCTCTTCCATGTCCTTGATCATTGTCAGACAGTGATCTTGGACTGACTGCCCATCACGCATCTTAGCCTTAAAAAGTCATTTTCGTGACTTGATATTTGGCTGCGCGACTCTGTTCACCAAACATCTCCTGCAGGTGAGCCAACATTTGGCGAGCAGTCCCGATATCTTCATGTTGGCGCTGGAGCTCATCAGACATCGAGCCCAACATGTAGTATCTGGCCTTATTGTCTTCGTCAATCCATTTTTCCAGAGACGCTCTCTGTTCAGTGGATGGACGAGCTGGTAAGGTGGGAGGGTCCTGGTCCAAAACATGTGTTAACTTCTCTGAACCCAAAATAATTTTGTAGTTCCTGAGCCAATCTTTATAATTGGGTCCAGTCAGTCTATGTGTGTCTAGGATACGTGCCAGTGGGTTGGACGCAGACATTTTCCTGTAGAGAGTCAAAGATTCTAGTTAGATACTGTAATTTTGACTTGACCAATTTGTTTAGGGATTTTATTTTTAAACAAATTAGCTCCCACTATTTTCTCGGATCCCTACACTCCCTCTGTAGAGATGCGAAAATCTCCACGATTGATGATTTCTAGTGGGTGGTGCGGTCTCACCAACTGACTCATCACCTCACCTAACAGTTATTGGTGATGGGTTAGCCAATGAGTGAACAACTCTTGTTCAATGATTCTCTAATCATGGTGCACCCAAACTTGGTCTCTAATTCATGAATCTCACCGTATCCGGAATATTGATCCACTCCTTAGTTAAGTCAGACCCACCATTTGCATAGACTGGGTTCCTAATTGGGTCTCTCACCGTATCCGGAATATTGAGCCCAACTCATCCTCCAGCCCATAGCATCCAATGCCTAATAGACATGGTTGCGTCTTCCCGGTGCAACTGAGCCACTGTATCCAGCCGAGAACAATCAACCCCGGGAAGGGCCCGCACGTCTACAATGGTGGAAGACCTCAGACTTAATCTTTTCTTAGGGAGAATTGATTCAGGTCTCATTAAACTAGACTTGGCTTAGTCATAACAATTATGACTAACCTAGTGGCATGGGTTAGCTCGGATTATTGACCACCTCAGATCAGAACTGTGTCAACAGATATGGCCAGGTAAGTGAGACCGGTGGAAGGAATATGCCGTTAACTCGCACAAGAACGCATTCAGGTCGAGTAGCTTCCAATTAAAAACCAGTCGGTCGTCTGTGCCAAACTTACCTTAGACACCAAATTGTTGAGTCAGAACCAATTGGGTTAGCCTACAATCCAGACTCTAACCTCTGAGCCTAATTAGGTCTTGCTTGATCGTGACTCGATCTTGACCCAGACTTAATCCTATTAGGCTGGTCAATTTAAGCATTGTTGATCCCATCTAACCAACTCTTGATTCGGTTTGATCAACCGCTTAGACCTAATTGAGCTACCCAAGCCCGAACCCAGTATTATGAATATGTCTTAGATCTGAAATTCTCAATTTTAGACCTAATTAATATTCCATAAACTTAATTCTTAATTAAGTTGGGTTCATAAACAAAATATGCACAATAAATCCTAGGGTTTCAGGATCTAGGGTTTTGCAGAAAGTAAGTTTTGGGTTTCTGATTAAGGACGAACACGCAGCACCCCTACACGTCATAAGAACACCCCATCGAATGGGAAGAGAGGGCCTTTAAACCCTTCTTCGTTCTTATGACCGGACGGCCAAGAGGAACGCCTTAATCAGGAACATGTAAATCTACAAAACAGTTATAGATCTATATCATATATCTCATATACAAATTTAGATCTAATCAAGGCATATTTTGCATACATCTCATGTATCAAATCATGCATGTTTTCAGATCTAAATTATCTCATAATAATCTAAAAAATTAGATTTAAATTGATCTAATCAAAATAAATTCTAATCTAGACAATTATGTAGAACTATTCTACAACTAGTCTAGACATGCATCAATCATATCTCATATGATATTTAAAATTAAATAATTTTTATTTGCTGTTTATCAGATGTTATTATAACACTTATAATATCAGAAAATAGTAAATAAGAAGATCTAAAATATGATTTAATCAGATTAAATCAAAGACATGCAAAACTATTCTATAGAACTATTCTATTCTAGAACTAGTCATGCATATCTTCTTAATCTTAGATCCAAATCATTTAATTTTAATTTTTTCTGATTTCAGATCTGATCACATCTCATGTGACATCTGAAATCACTTTATTTTCTAATTAAAATAAAATTAAAATCAGATCTAAACAATTTAGAACCATGGCTCTGATACCAGTTGAAGGGAAATCCTGATTTCCCGGTCCAGGTTCGTCCAGATCTGATCAGATCAAGAGATATATTTCAAAAAAAATTTTCTCTTGATCTCAATCAGATCTTGATATATGTTTCAGATCTGATTCTTATTATTTTAATAAATAAAATAAAATAAGATAAATTAAATCAAATTTAATTTACCTGATTTGGGTAATCCTATTACCCTGTTGATGATCCTGATTGCAGCGGAAGGTTCTGGATCTAGCCACGCAAGCGCCTGGCCTCTACCGGTATCCACTCGGGTTGGATCTGGAGATCCTCTTCTTCTCTATCACACCTCCAAAAATCAGATCTGGATCTGATCTGGAGGATCTTCAAAACTCCTTTTGAAGATCAGCAGTCGTCCTTTTGCAGCAGCGCAGCCTTCTTGCTTTTGATCGCCTTTCTTTTGATCTGGAATCGCACCAACCTAAGTCCAAAACTCTTTTGGACGTGGAGAGGAGAGGGGAGAAGAAGTTATAGGCATGGAGGAAGGAGGGGAGAGGCAGCCTTGGGGCGTGGGAAATCTCTCAATTGCATTTAATCTGAGTTGGGCGCAGGGTCTTATTTATAGACCTAAGCTTGTGATCCAACTCCTCTTCCTCTCAACCAATCACAACCCTTTGTGAAATCAGATCTAAATCTGATTGGTTGGAATAGAGACCCCTGGATTCCTCCTTAGAGGGTGCCTAAGACCAGTCAAACTGGATTCTTAGTAGAACTCTGATTGGAATCCAAAAGGGAGGTGGAGTCCTTGTCCAACAAGGACTCCTAGGCGCCTCCAACTTGGGCTCACGCCTAGGGTGGCGTGCGCCCTTCCTCCTTGCCAGGTTCTGGCAGGGGGACAGGCCCCCACCAGCTCTCCAATAGGTGCATGACATGTGGTCAAAAGTCAAAGTGTCAATGGTCAACATTTGACCAGTCAAAGGTCAGACTTTTGACCAAAGTCAAAGAACAAGAAATGGCAGGTGACCAAAAATGGCAGGTAATGTCTTACAAATAAGACAACCTTTCTGACTTGGACAACCTCCAGTTCAGACCATATGAAGGCCTCTGATTGAGCACAAACTCCTTTGGCTCAGTCAGGACAACTTATTTGTGATAGTAAAAGAAGAACGTTAGGTTCAATCGAGTGCTAGCACGATTTCCTTGAACCTAATTGAATCTCATTCAGATCAATTGAACTAGATCAGTTCAATTGATGATCACCAGATTCAAACCCTTGTTTGTGTGACCCAGTTAGGTTCAGTTCTGTATGGTAATGGGATATGTCATGATCTCTATCATAGACATCATCGAAACTCCTTTCGATGGATCAGAACTCTTCTGATTCGAACAGCTAGAATGATCGATCATCTAAATCATTCTAATTGCTCCCAAAATCCACCAGTGACACCTAGCAGTATATGGTGGCAACCCATCAGAGCTGAATGCGAACCTCTTGGTGCAGCTACCTGTGTGATTAAGTTCTTCTATCTTGAGCCCCGATCAGATTAGGGTTAAGGTAAACTCGTCAAACCCTAGTCTCTGTCATATGATGTAATCATTCGATTCGAGTCCAATGTGAAAATCTAAATAGAAACTCTTTCTATTATTTCACTCTGCCATGGCCATGGGCTTCAGGACTTGATTCTCATGATTCATCATAGGGCTGCTCCTCTACCACCGAGGTAGATAGATTCCCATCTTGATGCAATCCAGTTCCTACAATGAACATGCTATAGCCAACATACACCTCAGGGTTCCATATGGCTAGGAGACCGAGTAATGGTGTAGTCAAACTATAACACCCTCAAGGTGAACTGCCGATGCATCTCAGGTCAAAGAACCAGACACACTACTGCAGCATCGAGTCAGTCATTGACGAGAAGGTAGACTTCCTAATGACTACTCGAGGTGGTCACGCTCAGTGCCCTCGTTCTCTAACGAGTACCTGTACTTTCGCTCCGGTGTCTCCACACCGTAGACTCAAGACTCATCTACTAAAGAGAAGCGATCGTACACCAACCTTCCGGATCAATCACCATCCTCGTGATGATCCTATGGTCGGGAGCTGTTTATGAGTTAATAATGATTATTCATGTCTTAAATTTTCAACTCTTGAAAATATGAATTATCATTACCATTAACTCAAAGGATGTATCACAGACACTAAATACACATAGGTGTGATAGAAAATAACCCATTTTATTGATTATAGTCAAAATTATAATTTTGCCCCTAGAAGTGTATTACAAGTGTCAGCCAATTCTGGCTTCTAGGGCACATATATCTAACACGTTGATCCCTTAAATGATCCTCTATCTCATGCTGGCCTTCTCAATTTAGAGCAAGCTTCTCTTGGCTTTGTCACTGGGAGATGATAGCCCGTCGAAGTACCAAGCCTCGAAGATAGCGTCTATGATGCCGGAAGGTGGCCGACCTCCTTGCCGTTCCTCCCTCAATAGTGGTTCTAGCTTCTGGGGGGAGGACTTCTTCGCGCCCTTCCATCGGAGCTTTCTTGATGATGAGCTCTAGGAGCTCAGGCCTTGCTTGCACTGGGGAGGCCGTAAGCACGGTCGAACTTCATTCCGTCCTCTTGTGAAACCTGTGGGAGAACTCCATGCCCCTTTGTCGGGACTGAAGAAAAAATCCTAATTTTCTGGATCAGGTTAGTTCAGATCTAATTGGATCGAGAGAAATATTTCAAAAATTCTTCTCTCAGATCCAGATTAGATCTAACATTTTTTAGATCTGATTTATGATTTGATAATTAAAAAAATAAAATTAAATTAATTTTGAATTAATTTTATCTTGATCCTGGGTAATCTGATTATCCGTTGATGATCCTACGGAAGCTCTAAGGTTCTGGATCTAGCCACGCAAGCGCCTAGCCTCTATCGGTATCCACTTGAACTAGATCTGGAGATCTTTTCATTTTCTTTCTTTTCTCCAAAAATCAGATCTGGATCTAATTTGGAGGATCTTCAAAACCCCTTCTGAAGATCATCCGTTGTCTCTACAGTAGTGCTACCTTCTTCCTTTTTTGTCAATCTTTTCTTGCCTGACTCGCACTAATCTAAAGAACCCAACTTTCTTGGATGTAGAGAGGAGAGAGAGGACCAGATGTTGGCGTGGAGAGGGGAGGGGGCAGCCTTGGGGCGTGGCTAGGAGAGAAGTTATTTTAAAGTGGGCGCAGACAGGGTCTATTTATAGACTCTACTGTGTCATGTAGTGTTGCATCACCCCGGCCAATCATGTTGCTTCGTTCAATTAGATCTAAATCTGATTGGTGGAATTTGAGACCCACGGATTCATCCTAAGGTGGCGCCTAAGACTGATCAAAGTCTATAGGTAAGGGTCACCTAGTTTGAATCCAACAAGCAACCTAGAGTCCTATCCATATGGGACTCCACCGTTCCTATCCATAGACGCACGCCTAGGATGGTGTGCGCCCCCTTTCTTTCCAATTTCTAGAGAGGGGACAAGCCCCTATCTACTCTCCAATAAGTGTGTGACACATGAGTAGATGTCCAAGGATCAAAGGTCAACGTTTGACCAAGTCAAAGTACAAAAATTAGCAGATGACAGAAAATGACAGGTATTGTCTCAAATTTATCTCATAAATTAAGACAACTCTTTTTTGACTTGGACAAGTTCCAGTCAGACTAGATAATGGTATCTGAGTAAACACAAACTCATTTAGCTTAGTCGAGATAACTTTTAATGATAAGAAAAAGAGAACATTAGGCTCAATCGTGTGCTAGCACGATTTTCTTGAACCTAATTGAATCTTATTTAAATCAACTGAACTGGGTTAGTCCAATTGATGATATCCAGATCCTAACCCTTGTTTGTGTGACCTAGTTAGGTTCCGATCTATATGGTAATGGGATATGTCATGATCTCTATCATCGACATCATCGAAACTCCTTTCGATGGATCAGAACTCTTCTGATTCAGACAACTAGAATGATCGATCATCTAAATCATTCTAATTGCTCCCAAAATCCACCAGTGACACCTAGCAGTATATGGTGGCAACCCATCAAAACTGAAAATGAACCTCTTCGGTGCAGCTACCTTGTGTGATTAAGTTCTTCTATCTTGAGCCCCGATCAGATTAGGGTTAAGGTGAACTCGTCAAACCCTAATTTCTATCATATGATTTAATCATTCGATTCAAGTCCAATGTGAAAATCTTAATAGAAACTCTTTCTATTATTTCACTCTACCATGGCCATGGGCTTATGGACTTGATTCTCATGATCATCATAGGGCTGCTCCTCTATCCACCGAGGTAGATAGATTCCATCTTGATGCAATCCAATTCCTACAATGAACATGCTATAGCCAACATACACCTCAGGATTCTGAATGGCTAGGAGACCGAGTCATGGTGTAGTCAAACTATAACACCCTCAAGGTGAACTACCGATGCACCTCAGGTCAAAGAACCAGACACACCACTGCAGCATCGAGTCAGTCATTCGACGAGAAGGTAGACTTCCTAATGACTACTCGAGGTGGTCACGCTCAGTGCCCTCGTTCTCTAACGAGTACCTGTACTCTCGCTCCTGGTGTCTCCTACACCGTAGACTCAAGACTCATCTACTAAAGAGAAGCGATTGTACACCAACCTTCTAGATCAATCACCATCCTCATGATGATCCTATGGTCAGGAGCATTTTATGAGTTAATAATGAAAATTCATGTCTTAAATTTTCAACTCTTGAAAATATGAATTATCATTACCATTAACTCAAAGGATGTATCACAGACACTAAATACACATATGTGATAGAAAATAACCCATTTTATTATTTATAGTCAAAATTATAATTTTGCCCCTAGAAGTGTATTACAAGTGTCAGCCAATTCTGGCTTCTAGGGCACACATATCTAACAAACTCCCACTTGACCTAAAGCCAATTGGCTACAAATCTAAGTCCCATCTTCTCAAGGTGGGCTTCGATCTTCTGCTGGCCCAACGGCTTTGTAAGTGGGTCTGCCACATTATCTGCGGAGTTGACTCTCTTGACCTCGACGTAACCCTTCTCGAGGTAATCGCGGATGAGGTGGTATCGCCGCTCGATGTGCTTGGAATTTTCTGGTGAGACCTCGGCTCCTTAGCAAGGGCTATGGCGCCATTGTTGTCGCAGTATAGAGGAATGGCATCTGATGGCATCACTCCAATTCTCTATGCAGCAAACTTCTTGTACCAGAATGCCTTCCTTTGCAGCCTTTCTGATGCAGCAATGTATTCTGCTTCCATGGTGGAATCTGCTATCACTGTTTGCTTGGAACTCTTCCAACTGACAGCTCCACCATTGCACAAAAATAGACTCCCAGATGTCGACTTTCGATCATCTATATCGGACATAAAATCTGAGTCTGTATATCCCTGGACTTGGAGTTCTCCATTACCAAAGACCAACAACATATCCTTAGTTCTTCTCAAGTACTTAAGGATACATTTCACAGAAGTCCAGTGTTCTTCACCTGGATTTGACTGATATCTGCTTGTGACACTCACAGCATGGGCTATATCAGGTCGTGTACATAACATGGCATACATGAGGCTCCCTATTGCAGAAGCATAAGGGATCTTGCTCATGCGTTCTATTTCCTCAGGTGTGCTAGGGCACATCTTCTTGGAAAGATGAATGCCATGTCTGAAGGGTACTAAATCCCCTCTTAGAGTTTTCCATACTAAACCTCTTTAGTACTTCCTCTATGTACATCTTCTGTGAAAGTCCTAGCATCCTATTCGGTCTATCTCTATAGACCTTAATTCCTAGAATAAAGGATGCTTCTCCTAGGTCTTTCATGGAGAATTCCTTTGGATAACCACATTTTAACTATGGTCAACATGGGAATATCATTCCCAATAAGGAGGATGTCATCCACGTACAATACGAGGAAGACAACAGCGCTCCCACTGACCTTTTTGAAGACACATGGTTCCTCTCTCATTTTTGATGAAATCAAATAATTTGATCACATCATTAAAATGAGTATTCCAGCTCCGAGATGCTTGCTTAAGTCCATATATGGACCTTTGCAGCTTGCAATACCTTTGTGATCAGTCATCACTGGATGTGAAACCTAGCGGCTGTTCCATATAGATATCTTCCTCAAGATATCCATTTAAGAATGCCGTTTTCACGTCCATTTGCCATATTTCATAATCGAAATAGGCTGCAACAGCAAGCAATGTGCGGATGGATTTTAGCATAGCTACTGGGAAAAGGTATCCTGATAGTCAATGCCTTTGCATTGACTATAACCTTTTGCCACTAATCTAGCCTTGAATGTCTCCACATTTCCCATCTGCACCAATCTTTCTCTTGAAGATCCATTTACACCCAATAGGTACTATACCTTCTGGTGGATCTACCAAGGTCCAGACTTGGTTTGAGTGCATCGAGTCAATTTCTGACTTCATTGCCTCTAACCATTTCTCGGAGTCGATATCTGATATCGCCTCGTTATAGGTTTTGGGATCATCACCATGAACCCCATTACCTACGAGGAATATTTTCTCTACATCCTCTGAAATAGTACCTAAGTACCTTTCAGGGGGACGGAAAATCCTTTTCGATCTACGAGGTGGAGGAGGTAGTGTATGGATTGGCTCAACCTGATTTGGTTCCATTTGGTCCTTAGCTCGTTGCTCTTGTGAGACTTTCTCATCGAGCTTGATCTGCTTTCCAATGCCGCTATCTTGAATAAACTATTTTTCAAGAAAGATGGCATGTCGACTCACAATCACATTGTGATCTTCTGGAATGTAGAAATAATATCCTAATGACTCTTTAGGATATCCTATGAATCGAGCTCTAAAGGACCTAAAGTCTAACTTGTCCGCTTGTTGTCTTTTGACATGAGCCGGACAACCCCAAATTCTGAGATGACTCAGACTTGGATTTCTTACCATGCCATATCTCATACGGTGTGGTAGGAAATGGTTTTAGAGGAAACCCTATTCAGTAAGTAAATTGAAGTTAACAAACAGTATCCCCAAAGAAAATCAGGAAGGTCTGTGAAGCTCATCATGGATCGGACCATATCTAATAGGGTCCGATTTCCTCCATTCTGAAACCCCATTGAGTTGAGGTGTTCCTGGTGGAGTCCATTGAGAGACTATGCCATTTTTCTTGAGATAGTCTAAGGAATTTTCGACTAAGGTATTCACCTCCTCGATCTGATCGAAGAACCTTAATGGGTTTTTTTCAGTTTGCTTTTCTACTTCATGTCTGAATTCTTTGAACTTTTCAAAAGCTTCAGACTTGTGTCTCATAAGATACACATACCCATACCTAGATAAATCATCGGTAAAGGTTATGAAGTAGACAAAAGTTGCCTCTAGCCGGCACATCAAATGGGCCGCACACATCAGTATGTACTAGGGCAAGGAAGATCCTGTGGCCCTTTCCCCATGTCCTACAAAAGGAAAGCTTAGTCATTTTGCCATGAAGACAAGATTCACAAATTGGATATGACTCAGAAGTCAATGGACTCAATAGCCCGATTTTTCTCCAATTTGTTAATCCTATCTTCTGCTATATGACCTAATCTTAGGTGCCATAGATATCTATCATTTGGACTATCCCTAGGTCATTTTGATTTTATGGCATTCACATTTTGCTCGATAGTTAAAAATAGATACATCAATATGTAACTGATAAAGACCGTTAATAAGGAAAACCATTTGCAATTTTATTTCTTTCATAAAGAATGTTACAATGGTCCTTAAAGAAAACTAATTACATAGCCTTCTTGTGCTAAGGCATGAAACAGAAATCAAATTCCTGCTTGCTGCAGGCACATAATAACAGTCTTTTAATACTAAGTCTAAACCAGATGGTAAGTCGAAGAGGGTATGTGTTCCCACGGCCACTGCAGCAACTCTTGCTCCATTTTTTTGATGCATAGGATCATGTCTCACCATCCCTCAGCCTCCTGCTATCCTCAAGATCCTGCATATAGAAGTGCACAAATGAGCACTAGAACCAGAGTCAAGCACCCAACTGGATGCAGAAGAAACCGTAAGGTTAGACTCAATAACGAGCATACCTCCAGAAGGACCTTGCCTTCCTTCTTCTTTAGGGTGGCCAGGTAAGTAGGGCAGTTCCGCTTCCAAGTGGCCATTGTCGCTGTTGCAATGAAAATACTTTTCTTTGTCAGCAGCCTTCTTCTTCAGTCTTCTGCCTTTTCTTCTTTCCTCCTTCCACCTTTTTTGCTTTTTCACAGACTTCTTTCTTCTTTTCAAAAGACTTTCTTCTTGGAAGAAGTCCATTCCATAGCAAGAACTGAGCCTTTAGAACCTTTCATAGAAAGCTCAGCGGTAACCAGCATGTTCATAAGTTCGGCCAAGGAATTTTGAAGTTTATGCATATGTGGTAAGTTCATGATGAATTGCCCATATGCATCAGTCAAGGATTGCAGAATTATATCATTCTGCAGATCCAAGTCTAACTTCACTCCGAGCTTCTCAAGCTCTTCCAAGTCCTTGATCATCATCAGACAATGATCTTGGACTGACTGCCCATCATGCATCTTAGCCTTAAAAAGTCATTTAGTGACTTGATACTTGGCTGCGCGACTCTGTTCACCAAACATCTCCTATAGGTGAGCCAACATTTGGCGAGCAGTCCTGATATCTTCATGTTGGCGCTGGAAGCTCATCAGACATCGAGCCCAACATGTAGTATCTGGCCTTATTATCTTCGTCTATCCATTTTTCCAGAGACGCTCTCTGTTCAGCGGATGGACGAGCTGGTAAGGTGGGAGGGTCCTGGTCCAATACATGAGTTAACTTCTTCTCAAAACCCAAAATAATTTTAAAGTTTCTGAGCCAATCCTTTATAATTTGGGTCCGGTCAGTCTATGGTGTGTCCAGGATACGTGCTAGTGGGTTGGATGCAGACATTTTCTGTAGAGAGTCAAAGTTTCTAGTTAGATATTGTAATTAAGACTTGACCAATTTATTTAAAATTTTTTATTTTAAAAATAAATTAGCTTCCCACTATTTTCTTCGGATCCCTACACTTCCCTCTGTAGAGATGCAAAAATCTTCCATGATTAATGATTTCTAGTGGGTGGTGCGGTCCCACCAACTGACTCATCACCTCACCTAACAGTTATTGGTGATGGGTTAGCCAATGAGTGAACAACTCTTGTTCAATGATTCTCTAATCATGGTGCACCCAAACTTGATCTCTAATTCATGAATCTCACCATATCCGGAATATTGATCCACTCCTTAGTTAAGTCAGACCCACCATTTGCATAGATTGGATTTCCTAATTGAGTCTCTCACCGTATCCAAAATATTGAGCCCAATTCATCCTCCAGCCCATAGCATCCAATGCCTAATAGACATGGTTGCATCTTTCCGGTGCAACTGAGCCACTATAATCCAGCCGAGAACAATCAACCCCGGGAAGGGCCCGCACATCTACAATGGTGGAAGACCTTAGACTTAATCTTTTCTTAGGGAGATTTGATTTAGGTCTCATTAAACTAGACTTGACATAGTCATAACCATTATGACTAACCTAGTGGCATGGGTTAGCTCGGATTATTGACCACTTCAGATCAGAACTGAGTCAACAAACATGGCCAGGTAAGTGAGATCGGTGGAAGGGATATGCCATTAACTCGACAAGAATGCATTCGAGTCGAGTAGCTCCCAATTAAAAATCAGTCGGTCGTATCTGCCAAACTTACCTTAGACACCAAATTATTGAGCCAGAACCAATCGGGTTAGCCTACAATCCAGACTCTAACCTCTGAGCCTAATTAGGTCTTGCTTGATCGATCACTCACGTGACTCGATCTTGACCCAGACTTAATCCTATTAGGCTGGTCAATTTAAGCATTGTTGATCCCATCTAACCAACTCTTGATTCGGTTTGATCAACCGCTTAGACCTAATTGAGCTACCCAAGCCTCGAACCCAGTTTTTATGAATATGTCTTAGATCTAAAATTCTTCAATTTTAGATCTAATTAATATTTTCATAATCTTAATTCTTAATTAAGTTTAGGGATTCATAAACAAAATATGTAAATAAATCCTAGGATTTCAGGATCTAGGGTTTTGCAGAAAGTAAGTTTTTTTAATTTTTGATTAAGGACGAATGCGCAGCACCCCTACACATCATAAGAACACCCCATCGAATGAGAAGGAGAGGGCCTTTAAACCCTTCTTTGTTCTTATGATCGGACGGCCAAGGAGGAACGCCTTAATCAGGAAATATAACTAATCTACAAAAATAAATTAGATCTAATCATATATATCATATATAAAAATTAGATCTAATTAAAAACATATTTTGCATACATCTCATGTATCATATCATGCATATTTTTAGATCTAAATTATCTCATAATTAATCTAAAAAATTAAATTTAAATTGATCATATCAAAATAAATTTAATCTAGACCTAACTATGTAGAACTATTCTACAACTAGTCTAAACATGCATCTATCATATCTCATATGAACTAATTTATTTTATTTTATTTTTTATTTTTAAATATGATTATAATATTTATAATATCAAAAAATAAAAAATAAATAAATTTAAAAATTATTTTTAATCAAACAAAAATTATGATCAAACTAGACTACACATAGAACAATTCTATTCCTAGTCTAGTTATGTATCTCATACATATTAGATCTAAATTAATTTATTTTTTTTTTTTAATTTTTTAATTTTAGATCTAATCACATCTCATGTAATATTTAAAATTATTAATTTTATCAAATTAAAATTAGATCTAAATAAATTCCATAGGAACCTGGCTCTGATATCAGTTGAAGAAAAAATTTTGATTTTTTGGATCAGGTTCGTTCAGATCTGATTGGATCGAGAGGCATATTTCAAAAATTCTCCTCTAAGATCTAGATCATATCTGACACTTTTTAGATCTAATTTATAATCTGATAATTAAAAAAATAAAATTAAATTAATTTTGAATTAATTTTATCTTGATCCTGGATAATCTGATTATCCATTGATGATCCTACGGAAGTTCTGAGGTTCTGGATCTAGCCACACAAGCGCCTGGATTTTACCGATATTCACTCAGACTGGATCCGAAGATCTTTTTCTTCTCTTTTTTTTCTCCAAAAATTAGATTTAGATCTAATTTGGAGGATCTTCAAAACCCCTTCTGAAGATCATCCGTCGTCTCTGCAGCAGTGCTGCCTTCTTCCTTTTTTGTCAGCCTTTTCTTGCCTGACTTGCACTAATCTGAAGAATCCAACTTTCTTGGATGTGGAGAGGAGAGAGAGGGCCAAATGTTGGCATAGAGAGGGGAGGGGGCAGCCTTGGGGCATGGCTAGGAGAGAAGTTATTTTAAAGTGGGCGCAGACAGGGTCTATTTATAGACTCTACTGCGCCATGTAGTGTTGCATCACCCCGACCAATCATGTTGCTTCGTTTAATCAGATCTAAATCTGATTGATGAGATTAGAGACCCATGGATTCATCCTAAGGTGGCGTCTAAGATTGGTCAAAGTCTATAGGTGAGGGTCACCTAGTTTGAATCCAACAAGCAACCTGGAGTCCCATCCATATGGGACTCCAGCGTCCCTATCCATGGGCGCATGCCTAGGATGGCGTGTGCCTCCTTTCTTTCCAATCTCCAGAGAGGGGACAAGGTCCTATCTATTCTCCAATAAGTGCGTGACATATGGGCAGATGTCCAATGGTCAAAGGTCAATATTTGATCAAGTCAAAGTATAAGAATTAGCAGGTGATGAAAAATGGCAGGTGTTGTCTCAAATTTATCTCATAAATTAAGACAATCCTTTTCTAACTTAGACAAGCTCCAGTCAGATCAGGTAATAATACCTGAGTGAGACAAACCCATTTGGTTCAGTCGAGATAATTTTTAATGATAAGAAAATGAGAACGTTAGGCTCAATCGTGTGCTAGCACGATTTTCTTGAACCTAATTGAATCTTATTCAAATCAATTGAACTGGATTAGTCCAATTGATGATATCCAGATCCAAACCCTTATTTGTGTGATCCAGTTAGGTTCAGTTCTGTATGGTAATGGGATATGTCATGATCTCCATCATCGACATCATCAAAACTTCTTTCGATGGATCAGAACTTTTTCTGATTCAGACAACTAGAATGATCGATCATCTAAATCATTCTAGTTGCTCCCAAAATCCATCAGTGACACCTAGCAGCATATGGTGGCAATCCATCAAAACTGAAAATGAATCTCTCGGTGCAGCTACTTGTGTGATTAAGTTCTTCTATCTTGAGCCCCGATCAGATTAGGGTTAAGGTGAACTCGTCAAACCCTAATTTCTATCATATGATTTAATCATTCAATTCAAATCCAATGTGAGAATCTTAATAGAAACTCTTTCTATTATTTCACATTCTACCATGGCCATGGGCTTATGGACTTGAATCTTATGATTATCATAGGACCGCTCCTCATCCACCGAGGTAGATAGATTCCATCTTGGTGCAATCCAATTCCTACAATGAACATGCTATAGCCAACATACAGCTCAAGGTTCCAAATGGCTAGAAGACCGAGTCATGGTATAGTCAAACTATAATATCCTCAAGGTGAACTGCCGATGCACCTCAGATCAAAGAACCAGATACATCACTGCAGCATCAAGTCAGTCATCAACAAGAAGGTAGACTTCCTTATGACTACTCGAGGTGGTCACGCTCAGTGCCCTCATTCTCTAACGAGTATCTATACTTTCGCTCCTGTGTCTCTACACCATAGATTCAAGACTCATCTACTATAAAGAAGCGATTGTATACTAACCTTTCAGATCAATCATCATCTTCATGATGATCCTACGGTTAGGAGTATTTTATGAGTTAATAAATAAAAATTTATGTCTTAAATTTTTAACTCTTGAAAATATAAATTATCATTACCATTAACTCAAGGGATGTATCACAGACACTAAATATACTTATGTGATAGAAAAATAATTTATTTTATTATTTATAGTCAAAATTATAATTGTATCCTTAGAAGTGTATTATAAGTGTCGGCCAATTTTGGCTTCTAGGGCACACATATCTAACAGGGGCTTCCTTGATGACGAGCTCGAGGGAGAGTTTGGCAGCCTCGCTTACGTCGAACTTTATTTCATCTTTTTGTGAAATCTTCTGCGGAAGAACTTCATGCCCCTTTGTCGGAGCTTCCTTGGTGACGAGCTCGATGGAGAGTTTGGCGGCCTCGCTTTCGCTGAACTTCATTCCGCCCTCCTGTAAAATCTTTATCGGGGCTTCCACGCTCTCGAGTCTGAGGGGGAGTCCAAAAATGCGGTCGAGCTTCACTCGACTTTTCTTCATCGTCCTTGGCCCTGAAGGCCTCTTCAGTCTGGGCATAACCTTCGGCCCTAGTCAGCAGATCGGCGAAGTCCCTGGGATACTTCTTCTCCAGGGAGAACAGCAAGTCATTCTTCTGAAGGCCGCCCTTGAGCGCGGCCATTGCAACGGACTGGTCTAGGTTCCGAACCTCCAACACCATGGCGTTAAACCTGGTGACATAAGTTCAGATGGATTCCCCCTATTTTTGCTTGACATTCATCAAAAAATCCGAACTTCGATGCAGACATCGACTGCTGATGAAGTGGCCACGAACCGATGGCTCATCTGGTCAAAAGAGAAGATTACATCCAGCTTCAACGTCGAGTACCAGTTTCTAGCTACTCTCTTTAAGGTAGATGGGAAGGCTCGGCATAGTATGACGTCTGAAGCACCATGGAGTAGCATCATGGTTCGGAAGGCCTCTAGATGATCAATTGGATTAGAAGTTTCATCGTAGCTTTCGAATTGAGGAAGCTCGAAGTTCGACGGGATGGACTCTTACATAATTCAAAGGGAGACAAAAGGATCAGTGCGGATGTCGGCATGATGAGCTGGGATGATGTGGTCGAGCTCTTCAATATGTTGGTCCATCTCCCACAGTCTATGATCGAGGGCATCGTCTTGGTTGCAGATCTTGGGAGGCTTCCAACTATAAATGGGGAAGGTCTCCTCCAGAGGAGAACCATGATCCAAACATAGATCCTCCACTTTCTATTTTTCTTTTCAAGGGGCGATGGATATGCCGACCCAAGTACTCTTTCTTGGGATTGATTTTCGACATCCTGATGGCGGATTTGCTGACAAAGTCATCGTCAGAAGCTGTCGCACGGCCTGCATCATCTTGGTGAGGCCACGAACCTGCTGAACTAGCAGGTTGAATTGCTCCGCATCTACCATGACTTTAGGTAGAGCCTGGATTATCAGAGCTAAAATGGGAGTAGATGGATCTAGCACGGAGGCCATCGATCGTCGAATCGAAGCTCTCCTGAGAGGCATTTTCTCTTGGAAAAGAACTTTGGAGAGGAAGGAAGAAGATCTTTGAAGAGAGATCGTCATCGAGCACTTCTTTAAGAATAAGAAAACCTCAGAGGTTCAAGCCCTCCTTCTAACGCCAATCTATTGGTGAAGCAATTGATCATCGCCGGATCCAGCTAGAGTGGAGGTGGACGAGATCACCGTCGGAGATCTATAAAATAAAGTTCCATTCGAAGTTGGTGGGAGGTGGCTCCGGTAAGACCCTCCGACGATCAAGTCAGCTCTGGCCAACAGAAATGGAGTACTCAGAAATGAGTTCGGTAAATCTTAGAGAAGGAGAGGAGAGCTTAGAGCTTAGAGTTAGCATATCTGGAGGGTTCTTTTTATAGGCGAAGCTTGATGATGACAGCTGCAGCTGCCTGATGGTAGGCCACTCGAGGCTGCACTAAATTTGATGCGAAGAGGATAGTATCATCAGATCGATAGTGACAGCCATACCGTCCGACAGTGGTGGGCTGCTTGAGATCTGACGGAGTCAGTCACGAAGAGGGGCACCATTTGTAGCATCATCTATGGCAGACTGATAGTGATCATTTATCCAGATTTAATAGTCATGGCTCTGAGAAAGTAGGCATTGGTCGGTGGATTTCGGTATATATCAATTCTAGAGAAATTTGAACTCCTAGAGGAGTTCGACCAAGAAAAAGCTCGAAAGAAGTTTGGTCGGAGGAGTGCAGAGGGAGTTCGACTCTCGCAGGAGTTCGACTGAAGCTCGATTGCTGAGGAGTTCAATTGACTGAAGGAGTTCAGCTAAGATCCATCCGCTGAAGCTCTTCTGTGGCTATCGATTGCATTAAGCTGAGCATCGAATTGTACTTCGACAGGAGTGGAGTTTATCCCCAATAATAATAAATTTTATTTGATAATAAAATTTTAATATTTTAGAATAATTTTTATGTTTATTATATTTTTTATGTTATATATCTATATTTATCAGATAAAATATATAAAAAATAAAAATTTTAATTTTTTTAATTATTTAAAATCTATGACAATGATTTTATAATCGCTGTCATATCCATACCAACCGCTGCCATAGGTTCATGGTGCAAATGGTGCCAACCGCTACATTAGATCTATGGCAGTAGTTAAGAAACTGCTGCTATAGATTATCTATGGCAACGGTTATGTAACCGCTACTATAGATAATCTATCACAGCGGTTACATAACCGCTGCTATAGGTCGATATATTACAACGGTTACATAACCGCTATCTATGGCAGTGGTTCAAACAATCGCTGCAATAACTACTGTCATAGAACTACGACGACGGCTGCAGTAGTAGCGGTTAAAGAATCGCTATTATAGCTTATGGTAGTGATTTTTTAGACTACGGCAACGGTTATGAACCGCTGTCGTAGCCCTTTTTTGTAGTAATGGGCTCTAGGTGTCCAATCGATCTTGAATCTTCTCTTTGTAAATGATTATCTATTGGTGGGCCAGCTTTTATTCGAAATGCGATCGACTTTTGGAGGATCCTGGAGGAGTACTATACTGTGTTAGATTATAAGATGAATCTCCTCAAGTCTGCAGTTGTATTCAGTCCGAGAATGCCAGCCTAGCTGTGGCTTGCAATAAGGAACAAGCTTAGGATAGGAAAGGAAAGTGGGCCTTTGTAGTACTTGGGTGTTCCTATCACCAGTTACAAGCTGAGAAGAGCTTAGTGTATGGATGTGGAGCAGATGATTCGAGAGTAGCTAGAGGGCTGATAGGCCCATGCACTATCCATGATAGGATGGGTCACTCTAGTGAGATTTGTTCTCAATTCTGTGCCTATTTATCTACTCTCAAATATGATATTATCCAGGTCATTGGTGGTGAAACTAAAGCAGCTCTTTCAGAGTTTCTTGTGGGGGCTTCATCCGAAAGATGGAGTTGGTGTCCATTTATTGGCATGAAATATGATGTGTCAGCCACTGAAGGATGGCAGTCTGGGCATCTAGCCTTTAGCTACAAAAAGAGAAGTCCTAATTGCATAGCATACTGTCCAAATTTTGCTTAGCCCTGACACCTTATGGAGCATGATCATGAGGGGTAGGTATGGACCGTGGCCCACCTATAGAGAGATCCAGTCCAATCAAAGTGCCTTCTTCCTATGAAGGGAGATCTATGCCTGAGCCCCTAATATGATCCTCCAGACTAGATGGCTGATGAGGAATGATCACTCTATAAGCATTCTGCATGACTTATGGGTTGGAGATCTTCTCCTTGTAGATGGTAGGGGATGAAACCAAGCAATAGTGTTCCATCTATTTGGGGAGCACCTGAGAGAGTGGGTGATGTCCCTTACGATTTCTCTCTATAGCAGATGGGATGTCAGGATTTGGAGATATTCTTGCACTCCAAGGGTTATGATGGTTGATCTCTACCAATTTTACAAGAAGGATCCTACTAAGCATAGAAATGTTAGGTAGGTCTGGAGAATCAAGGTGCATTCGAGGGTGAGCCTTTTTCTCTAGAAGATGGCATGGGACTGGCTCCTGATCAGATTTCTCCTGAGAGCTAGAAGTATGGATATTCAGCTAGCTTGTCCTTGTTGGGACTTGGAGGAGAAGATCTTGAAACATGTTCTATTTTGGTGTCCAAGGGCGAGATAGGTTTGGTCTTGGCGGAGATGTGCTAGCAAATAGTTCAGGCAGAAGATCCAACTCAGGCTTTTCTGGAGTTCTTAGAGCGAAGCATTGGAGATGACACTTCTAGGGCAGTAGACATCCATGTGGCTTATAAAAATAGCCCTCTACATTTGGCTAGATAAGAATAGTCTGGTATTTGAATCCAGATGGTGCTTGGCGAGGTTCATCCTAAAGAGAGCCTTAATTTTGGCAATGGAGTTGACCTATATGACTTTTAGGCCTTGGAGACTTACGGCTCTCATGCTACTCATGCATATGCAGCAATCTGTCGAGTGTTTATTACTTAGGAGTCCCCTCCTTTATTATACTTGAAGGTCAATTTTGATAGAAACTGTTAGTGTAGAATCTGGTTGATGCCAGATCGAGCTGGAGTTGGAGAAGAAAAGATTGCCGTCGGTGACCTATAAAATAAAATTTCATCCAGAGTCGGTGGTGGTGGCTCCAGCAGAATCCTCCGACGATCAAGTCAACTCTTCTGGCCAACAAAAATGGAGTGTTCAAAAAAGAGTTCGACAGAGTTTCGAGAAGAAAAAGAGAGCTTAGAGAAAATATATCTGAAGGATCCCTTTTTATAGACGGAGTTTGCTTGATAGTGATGGCTATATCGTCCGATAGTGGATCGCTTAGGGCCGTATGAGATTCGGTATGGAGAGAGAGGTATCGTCTGTGGTAGACTGATAGTGACAGTCATAGCCGTCTAGTAGTGGACCGCTCAGGACTGCATGAAATTTGCTATAGAGAGAGGGATATCGTCAGACTGATAGTGATCGTTCGTTGAGATTTAATAGTCAAAGTTCGAAGAAAGCAGAGATTGGTTGGTGAAGAATTTTGACATACATCAATTCCAAAAGAGTTCAAACTCTTGAAGGAAATACGTCTGGAGATCATCTAGGAGGAATACTACTTAAAATCTGAAAGCAATCTACTGAAAAAATCTAGATGAAGTTTGACTGAAGAAGAAGTTTGAAAGAAGTTTGGCTTCTGAAGGAATCTGACTGAATGAGAGATCCGAAAGGAGTTCGGCTCCTATAGGCATCAAACTGAAGAAAAGATCTGGAAGAAGTTCGGCTCCTAGAGGAGTCTGACTGAGGAAGAAGTCTAGAAGGAGTTCGACTCCTATAGGCATCCATCTGAAGGAGAGATCCGAAAGAAGTTTGGCTTCTGTAGGCATCCGACTAAAGGAGAGATCCAGAAGGAGTTCGATTTCTAAAGGAGTTCGACTAAGAAAGAAGTTCGAAAGAAGTTCGGCTCATGTAGGCATCCGTCTGAAGAAGAGATTCAAAAGAAGTTTGGCTCCTGTAGGCATCTGACTGAAGAAGAGGTCTGGAAGAAGTTCGGCTCCTGAAGGAGTCCGACTGAAGAAGAGATCCAGAAGAAGTTCGACTCTTAGAGGAGTCCGACTGAGGAAGAAGTTCGGAAGGAGTTTAGCTTCTCTACATATCCGACTGAAGGAGAGATCCGAAAGAAGTTTAGCTCCTATAGGCATCCGACTGAAGGAAAGATCCGGAAGAAGTTCGGCTCCTGGAGGAGTCTGACTGAAGGAGAAGTTCGGAAGGAGTTTGGCTCCTGAAGGAGTCCAACTGAGGGAGAAATCTAAAAGGAGTTCAGCTCTCAGAGAAATTTGACTGAAGGAGAAATTCAGAAGGAGTTCGGCCATTGGAGGAGTTCGGCTGGGGTTTGACCACTGAGGAGTTCGATCGGCTGAAGAAGTTTAGCTAAGATTTGGTCGCTGGAAGAGTTCGGCTGGCTGAAAAAATTCGATTAAGATTTGGCCACTGGAGGAGTTTGGCTGGGGTTCGGCCGCTGGAAGAAATTTTCAATCAAAATTCTTCTGTGATTATCAATTGTATTAGGCTAAGCATCAGACTAGACTTCGTCGAGAGCGAGGTTTATCCCCAACAGGAATGTTAGAGGAATGTATGCTGGGGTAGGTTTTGTGATCCGTAAGCTTAATTCTAGGCTGGTGGTGGCTCGGAGGGAACCATCTAATTGAGCCCATGGTACCTATTGTGGAACTTCATATGGCTTGGATAGATTATATTTGCTAAGCAGACCTTGGGTGCCGGCCACCTCATCGTTGAGGGTGACTCCACTACTATGGTGAATTGGTTATAGAGATATCACTCACCTCCCACTGCATGATGTCTTGATTTTGTTAGAAGGATGCATTGCTCTGGCTATTTGGCATATATTTTGGGAGATGAACAATGCAGCGACTGAATGGCAGTCTATGTAGCTAAACATATAGGAGAAGTTCTTTGGACCGGGGTGGGGGTGGTTCCCAGGCCACTTTGAGATTTTTTATATTTCGATACTCTTGATTGTATTTATATAAGAGTTGTTTGAATAAACTATTTTATATATAAAAAAAATTTAAATCTTTTTTGCAACAAAAAGTTGGGGGGGGGGAATAAGTGCTAAAGAATGGCTTTGTGCAGTAAGAACATGAAAGTTGTTTTGGACAAATTGACATTAATAAATACCACCAATACATAATTGAGTTGAGGAAAAAGTTTGTAAGCCGAATAATAACATAATGCATTGAAGATTTGAATTTTTACAATTATATATTTATATTTATGGTACAATTTTAGGAGGGACCTTTAATGCAAAGTAGCATAATGCAAGGTGAAGAAGGTGACACCTACAATGTGGGTGTAGACAATATTAATGGAATAATGCACTTATACATTTTGTGTGGTTTAAAAACGTATAGGCAACAAGACAGAAAAGTTAAATAGAGAGAGAGGGGAAAAGAAAAAGAAGGAAAAAAAAAAAAAAAAAAGATAGTCAGTACCAAACAATAATGTACCAAGATCGTGCGGTTGCTATGTGATCTATCAATAACCCTCCAACCAATTTATTAAAAAAAAATAAAAAAAACATGATCCAGAACAGACCATCACATATTAATAGGAATTTTTGGAGATTAAATAAATAGTATTATGAAATATATAACGTTACTGGACGTTCTTCAATACCTAATATTGTTATGAAATTAGTGTTGCAACATATACGCTTACCCCTCTACTCCCGCACCTTAAAAGCTAAAAAAGCAAATAAAAAGTGTTGCGAAATTTTTCATGAATAGTTCTAATGTTGTCTGTCATTTATGTGACTCCATTAGTACACTCTATTTTCTCCGGTTCACCTTTTTTCTGTTTCTTTCTGTCTAAAAAGCAAGAGAGGTGCACCTACCAAAGATACGGCTTGTCTAAAGAGAGAGAGAGGAAATGTGAGGTCACTCGGTCCTCCATTGTGAAGGAAAAGTCTCAATGAGTTAAGGAGTCTAAGAAGGATATAAATGATCACCGAGTGAAGAGATAGATCCATGTTACCCTTCCTTCTATTCTCTCTCCTTATAAACGCCGTATTTTATCTCCCCTCCATCTATCTTCATGTACTCCGAATTCGACGTCTCCTTCTTCGGCATGTCCACTCCGCAGCTGTCCCAGTCCCACAAGGACTCTAAAATCCATCTTAGAAGCAGCTATCCCAGTCCCATAAGGACTCTAAAACCCATCTTAGAAATTCCAGATGAGTTAGAGAACACCAAGAAGCGAGCAGTAGTCGACATGGAGCAGAAACTAGAAGATGTCCCCACCTTTCCACCTTCTTCTTCGTCATCATCTTCTTCAGACAATCAAACAAATAAAGAAGAGGAGAAACAAGGAGAAGCAGCGGCAGCCAAGGATGACGATGGCTATCAAACTCCGACGTCTCCGAGGCATAGAATTCCGCCAGCCATTGAATGCCCCCTCGCACCGAAGAAGCCAACGATGCCGAAGCGATGGCACTGCATAAGAACTAAGGCGGGGGCCGGTCGTGTGCGTCGCCGCATCGAGATTGAATCGGCTTTGTGCCCGGACACCGACGATCTCGACCAGAGAAAGAAGAAGGCCAGAGGAGATGCGACCGCCTCTCCATGACCCTTCTGTGCATTATTTTTGGTAAGAGAATCTATTGATAGATAGACATGGTTTTGCTTATGTTCGTGTTGCATGTTCGACATGGTGTTTCGGAATTGTATATTTTCACCAATTCTACTTCCTTTGATCATTTAAGTCGGCTGTCTCTTAAGCAAATTTTTGTAGTACTTTCGTTATTTCTGAAAGTGTTTTGGGTTCACTGGATCTGAGTCTGAGTAGAGAAAGGCAGAAGCTTCTGTCTGTAGTTGAAGGACCAGCAATGGAGAAGATCGATACTCTTCTCTGATTTATGAAGGGAACGAGGTATTTTGCCACGAAGCTTGTGGTTTTTGTTGGTTGAGGTTGTCTTCATTCTTCTTGGTTCTATTCTTTCTTGCCCTGTTCTATTGACTTGAATAAACTGCGGTAGGGAAGGACCAGTCTACGGAGATTCCCTGTGGGTTTCTTTATCTTCACCCTTTCTTTTGGAGGGATAAGATTAAGAAAAAGTTAAATTGGGAGAGAAAGTCCCTCTTTTATGGTTTTAGAAGCATCAAGTGTTTAATTTTATGAGCAAAACGTGGGCATACAGCTTCCAAGTATCCCAAGTATTAGCATCCATGCCTTTGATATTCTCAACCGACCAGATTGAAATTAACTAGTAAGAATCTACAGGAAGAGAAAATAAGAAAAAAAGAAGAAGAGATAAAACTTATCTATACGAAGGGACCATCTATCAGTTACTGTCACTTTTTTTCTTCTTTCATTCTGCAGAGTGTAGACCCTCACTACAAGGTGAATGATCTACCCTCAAGCTTTACATATTAATGAATATATGCAATTAGTTACAGGATTCATTGGGCCAAAATTTATTTTTGACTCAATATGTTCCTAGAGCTTGAATAAGATGCAAATGCCTTTATTTTAATCATCTGCAAAATTTCATTGGAGAAAATTGTTGGATTGGACCATCTAATCAACAATACTACCATATAAAACTCAGACAAACGACATGCATGCGCTCTCCATTGAAGAGAGAGATCTTCCCTCTCCAACAGTAGCACCACCAATAAACACATAAAAGCTAGAATGTGATTGAAATATAATGGTGAAAGATCATATTAATAAACCAATATATGCGGCCATCGGGGCTCCCAAATGCAGTTGAACATATTGGACGCTTATTAACAATACATCTGAATTTCTTACACCTGGCAAGGCCTCCTTTTTTTTTTCTTTTTTTTTTTTTTTTTTTTTTTTTTTTGAGGGGAGCGGAGGGGATAATTAGGAGGCAAATCGTCCTCATATTTTCCTAGCAAAAGCTGTATTTCTGAAAAGCTGCTAGCAATCATTGCATCACCCGAATCATGCGCTCTGTTTTACCATCGGATGGGTGCATGAATGTACCCACGCTTTGATCACTTGGATCAAAGTTGAAGATGATGATAGACACAAATGTACAGCATTCTGAATTAACAGCCTTGCCAATCAAGACGGATTGATAGATGAAGTGGGGCTCACAGGTCATGTAGTCACATCACCTTCCACTGTATCAAGCGCCCAGATTTATGATCATCTATTCCCCCACATGATATAAGAAGACATGATGGCTTAGCTTTCTTTTCATTTAAAAAAAAGAGAGAAAAAAAAAAAAAAATTGCTGATCATCTATTCCCCCACATGATATAAGAAGACATGATGGCTTAGCTTTCTTTTCATTTAAAAAAAGAGAGAAAAAAAAAAAAAAAATGAACGGAAGAAAGAAAAAAAAAATAAAAAATGAACGGAAGAATGAAAGCAACTGGAAGATATAATGGTTTTGATATTTGACATGGATAACCACCAGCGTGAAGAGGCACAGACGAGAAAATGACACCTGAGATTATTAACCATGTTCGAATTTTTAGTAATAAAATCATTGACATCCAATTGGACATCAAAAATACTCATCAAGAGGATCAATTGATTAAAAACCTAGAATCAGAATTACTCATCAAAAACTGTTCATATATATATATATACATGCATGCATTAAAAAAATAAAAAAAAAAAAGATAAACAGTGGAATGTATAATCTCAACAAGCAGAAAGGTTTGGAAATACAAACTGCTACAATTAGTTGTTTTCATTAAAACAGAAATCCTAAACTATTACTAAGAAGGTTCAGTGACTGAGTGGATCTTAACATTAGAGAAACCAACTCAAAAGGCCATCGCTCAGATAAATGGAGGAAGTATAACCCAGCGCCGAGGATACCTAGGTCTTCCTTCTTTCCCATCAAATAACTGCAGGGAAAACAGCAGGTGTTATGTACCAAAAAAAAAGCAGGTGTTAAAAATCGAAAAAACAAATTCCATGATACTGACGAGCCTAACAGCTGATGGCTTGATTAACCAAAACCTGTGCAAAGTCCAGCAATTCTATTTACTTGTACAATATGAACTTTAACATAGAAAATGAAATAAGAAGTCATGACTGTTTAACATTAAGGAGATTAATGAGGTAGATGTAGAACTCTGATAACATGACAGGTGAGGCATCAGGCATGTGCATAGGTGTTGGAACGTAGAAGAAATTAATATTTACCTTCTGCAGCCAGCAGTGCTTTGCAAGAGCCCAATTAGTCATTATAAGAGCAGCCACCACAAGGAACACATAACCTGCTACTGTCTGCGTTGCAATATTGAAACCCAGCCACTGATAGATCTCTGTAGTGTAGTTGGCACATGTCACAATGTTGAACAAAAACCCACGAGGAATCTGATACCCACCATTGCTATCAGGGCTTCTGAGGTTCCTCAACAAGAGATGGCAATAGAAGTTTGAAACTTGGCAGATCAAACCAAATCCAAAACCGATCTTCATTTGCAAATCACTCACAGGCATATAAAGTGGGTGATTCACATAGTAAGCAATGTATGCGCCAAAAGTCCAGTAATAGGCACAGTTTCTAAATACATTGGTCAAAGGTGAGGTTGCATGGCTAAATCTGTGTACAAAGAATGTTTCCATGATACGCTTAAAGTAGTGGAAGCACCAGTAGTACATAGCATAGGTTTGGACCGGATGAATGACATGTTCACCCTCATAACCAAAATACTTGTACACTGGAAAATAGTAAAAGATGGGGTAGATGAACAAGGGGCCCAAGTACTCCCAGAAGAAAAGTGTCCTGTAAAAGACCTGTATGCCCAAATCCTTGAACACCACAGTCAAACTGTTTGCATTTTTATCACAATAATCTGTCAGGCATGACTTTGAATTGAGGACGACTGGCTTCCCTTGGGCTCCTGGTTGCCGGGGAAGCATAAGACGTTGTCTGGAAGGATAGTACTTTTTGGCTGTGTTATAAGAAACAATATAGAAGGAATCAACAGTTGAGTTAAACTGTTAAAGTAATTGTGTGTGTGCATAAGTGCATGTGTGGCACTGTAGCATTAAGAATTAGATGCAAGAGAAGCCTCTGATCTCGTAGTGCTGTTCTGAAGGCCAGACCAATGGGAACTATCAATAGTTTTTGGAAGCAACTTCTTTGCTTAAATGATAGTTTCAACCAAATCGCCTCAGCAGCTCATATTTATGTGCCCAACAGCACTTCAATTTCATTGAAAAATCAACATCCATCATCCATTACCAAAATCAAGCCATTTGCATAAATAATTGCATAATTTGCTATATAACAACTTTGGCCAAAGCATGATCTCATGGATTCAAATACAGACACAATCCTTGCAAGCAAATGAGATCGTTTTAAGTGCTTTAGACCATGTCATCTCAGATTTCAATCAGTAATTCTCTATTTATTGTTTCAAGATATGTGACAAGTTCATGTTGGCATCTGGAAAGCAGCTTTATATCATTTCTGAACAAATTAGGAAATGTGGGACCTGTTGTCCAATTTAAATGGATTTTTCCAATGAAAATAAAAGTTTTGGATTACTGCACAGGTCATGTTACCTTTTCGAATAAAAACACCAAATCAACAGTCCTGTTCATTAGTGCAGTTTTCCAAGTAATCCAAATTCTTCAATACATAATTATTGTAGGTCTTTTGGTTAAGGATCTTTTATTCCTAAGCAACACAAACAACCAACTACAGTCTCTTAAGTCTCTAGAGTGAATGAACTAGAGCATGATACTCTAAAGATTGGTCTTTATATATATTGGGGGAAACAGTAAATCATGAAGAGATTTTTCCTGTCTCTAGATCTAGAATTTAGGAAAATCTAAGCTATTTTCAAGGCAATTGTACATCCAAACCAGTGTTAAAAAATTAAAATTTAATTATATATATACACACACACATATACATATATGTGAGTGTGTGTGTGTGTGTGTGTGTGTGTATGTATATATATATACACACACATATACATATACATATATATATATATACACACATACACACACACACACACATACACACACACACACACACATATATGTATATGTATATATATATATAGATATACATATACATATATACATATATATGTATATGTATATACATATACATATAGATGTATATGTATATGTATATACATATACATATCTATATACATATACATATAGATGTATATGTATATGTATATATATATATACACACATACATGTACATGTACATGGACATGTACATGCATGACATGTACATGGACATGTACATACATGTACATACATGACATGTACATGTATGTATATATATGTATATATATACATATATATACATACATGTACATATCTATATGTATACATGTAACATGTACGTACATGTATATACATACATCTATGTATATATATATATATACATGTGCGTGTGTGTGTGTATATATATATTAAAAAAAAAACACTTAAGACTAATCTCAAGATGCAGGTTATACATGTATGTATGTATGTATGTATGTATGTATGTATATACATGTATGTATGTATGTATGTATATACATGTATGTATGTATGTATGTATGTATATATATATATATATTAAAAAAAAAACACTTAAGACTAATCTCAAAAAGCAGAACCTGCATCCTTATTCAGGTAGGTTCATCTGTTGTAATGTATGACCCTTGGATAAATAAACAAGGTATAGAGGCAAATGCTGTGACATAATCATGTAAATAACAAGAGTAAAATATTTTATGCTGATATAATTATCATAAGAGTCAACCAATAAATAGATATTCCATGCAGCTTTATATATTGGGCACTCGTGCTAGTTAGATTGAGTTTAACCCTGCAGTTATCTTGGAGGAGGTAGTTCTACAACAATCTACCTCATGCAAGCTAAAGCAGAATGGTAGTTTTGTGCAGGATCTAATATTCTGATTTTCAATATGTCACATATTGACAAAAATAATCAACGGCATGCTTTTATCAGCAATAAAAAGGGATAGCATCCTGCTACCTCCGGTTTCAGTCTAAAAAAACAAAATCAATGGTATGTGATGTAAAAGCTCCAAAAGAAAATAAATGAAGAACAAAAATAAAATTAAGAAGAAAAGAAAGAAAAATTCAAAGCCTGAATTCAGGAATTCAATTAGTCAATCAATTATTCAGGCGTGTCTTTTTCCATACAGGAGCCTTTAAATAGAAAAATAAAAAGCAACCTAACAGGACTCTAACAACTGATTTGAAACCTAATAGAACTCCTCTCACTGAGTTCTAACAAAATTATAAAGATCCAATTTAATAAAATAAAAAATAAAATAAAAATCCTAAATAAACTCTCAATTGAAATTAAGATTAGGGTTTCGACGCTTCTTTCTGGCATATGTATTAGGGTTAGGGTTTCGACACTTCTTTCTGATATATGTGCGTAAACCCTGATTCCCATCAGTATGCTTTGAGAATATTATTATGTAAAGGAATGTAAGGCAACAAGCTTGTACCACTTAGGTCCAAAGGTCAGCCCAACAAATCATGCTAGCAATTAGTAGCTACTTAAGATATAAAGACAATGCAGCAGCACTTCTAACAAATGGAACGATAGCATTATAAGTACCACGTGATACCCAAAAGAGAACATCTTCCAAGATGACATTGTAAGTTGACAAGTTTATTTGTGGAACTCCCCCAACTTATCCTTACAAATTGCAATTTGCTGGTCATGTGATGAGCAACAATTCTAGTGATTTTTTTTTTCCAACGATAAACCAAATGACTCTTAACTTTCTGATAATAATTTCATTTATCTTTGTGATTCCTTTGAGTTAGCAGTGTCTTTAGACAACATGAAGTTGTCTGTATTTGATGATTAACCAAATTAACATCTTAAATAAAGGTCAAACTATTTTGGCTGATAAAGTGACCATATCTACACATTTCTTGGGATAATCAATCAACATAAGAATAACCACAATGCAGCACAACCGTTTCCCAAACGTCTTCAAATATTCAGTCAAACAGCTTCTCGACCCTGAGTTGTTTTTATTACAGACAAAATGCAAGACTTATCAACAAGATCCCATCTTCTTTTTTTTATCTTAAGATAGATTCGGAGTTAACATATGAACTGCATAAGAACTAACACAACTCTCTCCCTCGGGCCACGGACACCCTTCTAACACTCGAATGTAACGCCATCAACAGTCTATCTTCTAGAAGAGTTTTAGGAAAAGTGGAACTACGTACAAAATGGAAAGCAAAGTTCAGCTCATCAAAGATGACAACAGGCAAAACTACAGAAAATGGTATAGGATTCAGGAAAAAAAAGTCAAATACCCCACAAGAAAATTAGGCACCAGAAGAATTGCTCTATTTGCGATCATCATTCAATACACTCGATAGTGAAGTAATTTTAAGCACTTACTTCGAGCATGAATCGCCTCCTGAAATCCCTCACAGTGGCCTGCGACCACACCACCAAATAAAAATATATCCTAAGTCCTCACAGTCACAAACAGAACAGAAGAATAAACAAAGCGCGAAACCATCTACGAGTCCCAGATCCGGTTCAGCATAAGAACAAACAAGTGATGAGCATCCTTTAACGGATCTAACACAGAAGCCAGCATGGAAGAATAGCAGGAGGAACTTACGGAATCCTTGAGCTCGATTCCGCCCTTGATGACCTCTCGGCCGCTACGAGAAACGACGGTAACCTTCATCTCGCGCCGAGGATTTAAGAAAGGCGACCCAAAGGGAAAAAACCAGCGAGCCTCGGGGATCAGAAGCTCACCATTTGTTTCTATTTATTTTGGTTCGTTAGGATGGGGCTGCAACTGGAAGGCATGGAGATCTCAAATTTCACGCATGGCATGTGGTTGGGGGTAGGACGGCTGGCTGAGCCTTATGCGCCACTCTCCATGCTGCCAACTTCATCAATAAAAGATTCACAAAAGACCGTTTCCCTATTTGCTCCATTCTATCGCAATTCAAAGGGAAGGGAGTGGTAGGATAAGGTTGCATGCAAAGAGGGGAAATGATGTCTCTCGACACTTACCTAGACTTAACAAGAAAAGTTACAAGTAACCAATCGAGTCTAGACTTATGTGCCAGGTGTTAATTATTGTGGGTCCAAGTCTTGATTCATCGTTGGTGTTGAAGGTAAATTTTGCTTCTATCGAAGTTCAATTTGGTGCTCAATCTGATGCAGTCGGTAGTCATGAAAGAGCTTCAGCGGATGGGTGTTGGCCGAACTCCTACAACCGATCGAACTGCTTAGCGGTCGAGCTCCTTCGAACTCTCAGCGATCGAATTTTAGTCGAACTCCTCAGCGGCCGAGCTTCAGTCGGGCTCTCGCAAGAGCCGAACTCTCTCCGCGCTCCTACAATTAGGCATCTGCAGAAGCCAAACTCCCTTCAAGCTTCCCCTTCGATCGGACTTCTTCAGGAGCCGGACTCCTCCCAGACATCCCCTTCGGTCGGACTTTTTTAGGAGCCGAAATCCTCCCAAACATCCCCTTCAATCGACCGAAATCCTACCGAACTCTCCAGCGACTGAGCCTTATCCGCACACCTCCAGCCAGACGCCTACGGGAGCTAAACTCCTTCCGAGCTTCCTCTTCAAAAATCTGAACTCCTCCAAAATGGGTACACGTCAAAGTCCTTAAACTCTTCATTCAGTCCCGAGCGGTTCAGTATCAAGACAGCTGCAGCCATCACCATCAGTCTGCCGCAAGCGACAGCAATTCGCTATCAGGCGGCGATGGCTGTCACCATCAATTCGTTGCAAGCGATGCTGCAGATGGTGCCTTCCCCTGGGACTGACTCCATCGGACCTCGAGCGGCCCGCCAGCATGCGACTACAACTGTCACCATCAAGCTCCGTCTATAAAAAGAATCCTCCAGATATGCTAACCCTAAGCTCTCCTCTTGTTCTCTAAGCTCTATGAAATTTATTTTCGAGCACTCAATTTCTGTTGGCCAGAGTTGACTTGATCGTCGGAGGGTCCTATCAGAGCCATTTCCTACCGACTTCGAATGGGACTTTGTTTTGCAGATTTCCGACGGCGATCTTGTCCACCTTTACTTCAGCTGATTCCAGCGACGATCAGATTCTGCGTCAATAATTAAAAAATGCTTGATAGAACAATCACATAAAATGATTACCTAAGAGAGCTATTACCCACTGCCTAGCCATCGACCATGTAGCTTTTCCATGTTACTGTGTAAGGTTTATTATGTAACACATTAACACTGCTCCGAATGCGGCTAACACAATATTTCTGATCTTGGAATATCTGCACCATAGACATGACACCAGGACAATTTCATAATCAAAATTTTTGGAACCGTGCAACAAGTACCGTTTTGTGAAAATAAACAAATAAATATATTTAGGGATTTAACATTGGAGAGTCCATCATACAACATAAGATTTGATTGTACATTTGGTGAAAACGAGTTCCTTTGGTGGCATATTTGATCCCATCTTAGTAGGATTCTAGATTATTTAAGAGGTTCCAAAATTATGACTTCGACCGCAGACACTAAATTATCGTTACATCCTTATATCCACTAGCCATTATTCACAGGCTTGATTATTTCATTGAAGCGCCGCCCAGAGAATGTTAAATTTAGAGCTAGATACAAGACGTTTCTTTTGATGTTTTAATTTCTTCGTTGCCACCCCACCCCGCCCAATCCTTTTTGAACCTCCCAGCCTCCCAATTTGGAAGCGCGATGAAAACCTAGCAAGGACGCTTCGCCATGTCCGTCCACTTCGCCATGGACGACCGGGATCTCGACGACGCCGAGCTCTGGGCCGTCATCGACTCTGCCGCCGCCTCCCGTTCTCGCAAGCCCCTCCTCGCCCTCAAGAACTCCAACTCCATGAGCCCCGGCCCCTCTCCCACGCCTCTGAAGCCGTCCAGAAACCCTAGGGCCCATCTCTTGGCGGTGGAGGAGGTTAGGGCCCCGGCGGACGGGGAGGTGGTGCAGGAGGAGCACTGGGCGCACTGCCGGCCGCCGAAGATGGCGAGGCTTGTGGATCCTGTGGCCAGTAACGATCATCGGATGGTTGTCGTCAGGCATCCGTCCCGGACGCCGTCGCCGTCGTCTGGGGTGGTGAAGGAGTTGAGCCCGGTGGTCGAGAGCCCGCCGCTACGCGATAGGTGGCAGAGCGAGGAGACGGAGAACCTGAATCACAGCTTATTTGGGAAATTCCCCTCCGTGTCTTCATTCAAACAGTACCAGAATGCGGCGATGGCGGTAAAATCTGCATCTTTTACCGTATAATTCTGTTTGCTACTGTTCTTGCTGGGAATCTGAAATGCTTCATAGCATTTTCACGATTTCTTTGGAGGCTTTTGCATATGTGGCAGATTGTAATCGTGCTTCTTCTTAGCAATGCACAAAATAAATAAATGAAAAATATTTTGATCTCATACATACATTAAAGCATCGGCCCCATTGAATTGCTTTTGTAAATCATAGCGTGAGCACTACATTTTGGTTTTTCTCCGGGAAGTCATATTTGTGTTGGTTGTAAGTGGAGAATATAAAAGGATTTATAGGCTTAGGTGCACCATGGCCAGACCTATAGCTTATGGCGGGGAGTTGCTGGGGAACAATAGATTAGAGAAAGGTGGCAATCTTCTTCTTTATCTATGTCCCTATCCTTACATAATCTTTTGTCATCTTCTCTTGCTTTAGAGGTGGTTTTACTGTAGTTCTTTCTAAGAAAATGGATGTTTTATCAAAGCGAATCTAAGGTGTTTGTGGTTGCTCCAAAATAGAGTCTCTTGATATGTTTGAACCATTGACATAGCCATTTTGAAATGAAAATTGAAAATTATTGAGAATATTATGATCATGTCTTCAATAGAAAGCTTACTTCTGGGCACACAGGTTTGATTTTATGTATCAACAAATGATCTATTAAGCTTTGACACTTTTGTATGACCTTTTCAAGAAACTGTGCTGATTGAGAATCCTTGCTCAAACAACTTCTGATCAAGATGTATGACTTTTCTCTGAATTAACTTGTCCTTATTGACTGCATGTGCCTGATGAAATAATGAGAGAGACAACAGCACCACTTATCCATGCCCACCCTATGTAGGATCATCGAACCTTGATATGTTCAGTTTATGTACATGTCTGTTGTCTTTCGGTGCCTTGCTTATTGAGTGTAATTATTTGCATGTGTATGTAGTTTGTGTTGGAAGTTGAAACAAATCAAAACCTATGTTATTGGGCGGTCAATTGTCATAATGGGTGGTCTATAATTATGTGGAATCAGAATGTATGGAGTTAAGTTGTCAGTTTTTGTTTTGTGGAGTTAAGGTGTTAGTCTTTGTTTTTGGGGTAATAAATTGTCAATTTGTTTTTTATGGAGTTAAGTGGATGGTAATGAGGTTTGTCCGTTTTGCATTGTAATGCCTATATAAGATTGCTTAGTTTTTAGTTACAAGTAAGTAAAGAAAATATATTTCAAGATTTGTGTGTTTTGAAAAGAGTGTGGAATAGTTCATAGACTTTTTTCTTTCATTGGTATTAGAGCCTTAGTTTGTTCCTCACTTTCTCGATTTTTTATGGCCTCTAATATCCTTGCCAATTCACAAGTACCTAAGTTATTGCAAGATAACTATGAGAGTTGGTCAATCCAGATGAGAGCTTTATTTGGTTCTCAAGATTTATTGGAGCCAATAGATATTGGGTTCATGGAACCCACATGAGAGGAAGAAGCAGCCTACAATGCTGAACAAAAAAAGACTCGTAAGGAGCAAAGAAAGAAGGACAGTAAGACTCGTTTCCTACTCTATCAAGAGTTGGATGAGTTTGCCTTCGAGAGAGTTGTCGAAGCAACAACAAGCAAGGAAGCATGGGAAATCCTTGCAACAATTTACAAAGGAGTTAAGCGGGTTAAGCACATTCGCCTTCAATCACTTAGAAGTGATTTTGAAGCTACTCGAATGAAGGATGAAGAAAATATTTTTGATTATTATTCATGATTAATATCGTGAATAAAATGAGGAGAAATGGAGAAAATATTGAAGACGTCCGAGTCATGGAGAAGTTACTCTGCTCCGTCTCATCAAAGTTCGAGCACGTGGTGGCAGCAATTGAGGAGTCAAAGAATTTGGAAGAGATCTCAATTGAGGATCTCTTAGGATCCCTCCAAGTTCATGAGCAACGTATGCAAAAGATAACTGTCTCCATAACTTTGGAACAAGCGCTAGAGTCAAAATTAACTCTAAATGATTGAGGCTCACACAATAAAGGCCGTGGTCGTGGAAGAGGCAGGGGGCATGGTCCCCAACAATGAACCACTCAAAATCAAGTGGAGTCCCATTGCTTTAAAGGCCGAGGACGAGGTAATCGGAGCAGATTCACACCTAGGCGTGGGAATATCAAGAATGTTCAATGCTACAACTATCATAAGTTTGAGCACTATGCATCAGATTGCTGGCATAAAACCAAAGAGCAAATCAATCTCGCTGAAGCAACAAACAATGAGGGTAATATCATTACCCTTCTTCTTGCTCATGATGATTCAAATGTTCAAAATGATGTTTGGTATCTTGATTCGGGTGCTAGTAACCACATGTGCAGGAAGAAAGAACTTTTTATGGAACTCACAGAAGGAGTTCATGGGACTATGAGTTTGGGAGATTCTTTAAAACTCCCAGTTAGAGGCAAAAGAAAGATCAAAATCTATCAAAAGAATGGTAAGCCCGAGTATATTTCTAATGTTTACTATATACCTAACATGAAAAGTAATATTATTAGCATCGGTCAATTACTTGGAAAGGGATATATAGCACATATGGAGAACAATCATCTTTGGTTGAAAAAAGCAAATGGAAGCCTCATAGCTTATGTTAACATAACAAAGAACCACATGTTCCCCTTATATCTAAATACAGATTTTGATAAGTGTTTTCAAGGACTCATTGAGAATGAGTCATGGAGGTGGCATCTTTGCTTCGTCCATCTAAACTTTAATGGCCTAAAGTTGCTTTCTTCAGCCGGCAGGGTACATGGCCTCCCAACAATTGATCCACCAAATCATGTGTGTGAAGGCTACATGCTTGAAAAGCAACCTTGGCTTCCTTTTCTTAGTGGAAGGTCACGAAGAGTGGAGGCACCATTACAACTTGTTCATACTGACATCTGCGGTCCAATTGAGCCAGTCTCTATGGGAGGTAATAGAAATTTTATTACCTTCATCAATGACTTTAGTAGAAAATTATGGGTGTACTTTCTTAAAGATAAATCAGCTACTTTCACTACATTCAAGCATTTCAAAGCTCTAGTTGAAGTAGAAAGTGGGTATAAACTTTTAATTCTTTGATCTGACCAAGGTGGTGAGTACACGTTAAATGTATTTCAAGATTATTGCAGGGAGCAAGGCATAAAAAGATAGCATACTACTGCCTACACGCCACAGCAAAATGGCATCGCAGAGAGAAAGAACTGGACCATCCTTAACATGACAAGAACCATGCTCAATGAAAGAGGATTGCCGAAGCAGTTTTGGGCTGAAGCAGTGGCATGCTCAACTTATTTACTCAATCGGTGTCCAACGAAGATAGTGAAAAACATAACCCCTCAAGAGGTATGGAGTGGTTACAAGCCTAATGTGACACACCTAAGAATATTTGGGTGCATTGCATATGCTCAAGTACTTGACGTAAAAAGGAAGAAACTTGATAATCATGGTGAAAAATGCTTCTTCATCGGATATATTGAGGAGTCAAAAGCATATAAGCTCTATAACCTACTAACCAAAAAATTAGTGGTTGGTGAAGATGTCATCTTCAACAAAGGCGAAGCATGGAACTGGAGTATTGAAGAAACTGCCAAAGAGCAACCTGTGGCTGATGAATATGATGAATCTCCATAGGAGTTTCAACCACCAGCTTCACCAACATCTCCTCAAACATCTCTTCAACAAACTACATCTTCTCCTGGAAGAGATTTTTCATCCTCTAGGAAGGATAGTAGTAACAGATCGGCCATGCATCAAGGTCCCATCAAAATGAGAAGCCTTAAGAAAATTTATGAGTAGATAGAAAATGACAATGAGCCTAATTTTTTTATGTTTATATGCAGATCATGAGCCTCTTACTTTCATAGAGGCCAATGAAGAAGAATGTTAGCGATCGACAATGGAGGAGCACCTGAGAGTTGACAACACTTCCACAAAATCACAAGGCAATTGGTGTTAAGTGGGTATATAAGATTAAGCACAAGGCAAATGATGATATTGATCGATACAAGATGAGGCTTATAGTGAAAGGCTATAAACAGAAATACGGCATTGATTATGAAGAAGTCTTTGCCCTGGTTGTTCGACTGGATACGGTGAGATTATTGATTTCTCTTGTAGCTCATCACAAATGGAAGATATACCACCTTGATGTCAAGTCAGCATTCCTCAAAGGCGTACTTGAGGAAGAGGTATATGTGCAACAACCAGAAGGATTTCTAGTAAAAGAGCAAGAGAACAACGTTTACCACCTAAAGAAAGCCTTATATGGCTTGAAGCAAGCACCACAGGCCTGGAATGCACGAATTGATGAATATCTTCATCATAATGGCTTCGCCAAATTTCCCTATGAGCAGGTGGTCTACATAAAACAAAATCATCAAGGCGAAGTTCTAATAATTTGTCTTTATGTCGATGACTTACTATACATAGGTAATAGTGCTGAGATGTTTGCAGAATTCAAGACATCCATGTTCAATGAATTTGAAATGATGGGCAATGGATTGATGTCCTACTTCCTTAGCATCGAAATGAAGCAGCAACAAGATGGGATTTTTATATTCCAAAAGAAGTACATGAAGGAGATCTTGGAGAAATTTAATATGAGTAACTGCAACCCAGTGAATACCCCAGTGGCCATAGGAATGTAGCTACCTAAAGAAGGAAATGAAGGTTTTGTGGACTCAACTCTTTTTAATAGTCTTGTTGGTAGTTTGAGATACTTGACAATCACTAAGCCCGATATCGTTTATGGAGTCAGGCTTGTGAGTCACTACATGGAGACACCAAAGGAGTCTCATTGGCTAGCTACAAAAATGATTTTAAGGTATATTAATAGCTCTCTTAACCTTGGTCTCTTCTATGCCTATGCTGAAATTGCATAACTAGTTGGTTATTCAGATAATGATTGGAGAGGTGACCAAGATGAGAGAAAAAGCACCATAGGATATATTTTTTATCTTAGGTCAACTGCATTTTCTTAGACCTCCAAGAAGCAAGGAGTTATGGCCTTGTCTTTATGCGAAGCAGAATATGTAGCGGTTTCATCAACCATCTATGAAGCAATTTGGCTACGGAATTTGTTAAAAGAGTTGAATCATGCACAAGAAGAACCAACGGTGATATATGTGGATAACAAATCGGCCATAAAACTTGCAAAAAATCTAGTTCAATATGGGAGGAGCAAGCATATTGACACTCGATTCCATTTTCTAAGGGATCATATAAAATAGAAAACTGTGGAATTAAAATATTGTCATTCAATGGAGCAAGCAGCTGACATTTTTACCAAGCTATTGCCAGTTGAATCCTTCAAAAGATTAAGAGATATGCCTGGATTGAAAATGTTTTGATTTGAGGGGACGTGTTGAAAGTTAAAACAAATCAAAACGTATGGTATTGGGCAGTCAATTATCATAATTGGTGGTCTATAATTGTGTGGAATCTGAACATATGGAGTTAAGTTGTTAGTTTTTGTTTTGTGGAGTTAAGGTGTTAGTTTTTGTTTTTTGGGATAATAAGTTGTCAGTTTGTTTTTTGTGAAGTTAAGTGGATGGTAATGAGGTTTGTCCATTTTGTATTGTAATGTCTATATTAGGCTGCCTAGTTTTTAGTTACAAGTAAGTGAAGAAAATACATTTTAAGATTTTTATGTTTTGAAAAGAGTGTGGAATAGTCCGTAGACATTTTTCTTTCAATTTAATGCCCGTATGGGAATAGTGCATTTGCTCCAACATTGTTCCACTATATTGTAGCATTACATGGGTTTGCCATCTAAGAAACTTATGTTTGACCACCAGAAGCATGGAAAAATAGATTTGAATAAGTTATTCATGAATTTTATATTTTGATTTATTTTCTGAAAAAACAGAGTTGTTTCTTTAATATTATCTATTCTGAAAAGTAAAATCAGGACTAAATGATATGTTCTGTATTTGTCCTTCAATGAGCAGATCTTAGAGAAAACTGATTATGTCCTGATATCTGGGAGTCCGTATATTAAGAAATCAGGTATTCTGTTGGAACTTTATAAGTATTATTGTCAACATCTCTGAACATGTGTTTAATTTCAGTAAATCTCTTATCCTGTCATGCTGCTTAACAGGATGGAGAAAGATATCATTTTTCTTCAATCTCTCGTTTGAAATCAAAGACAAATCCATTGAATTCGATGAAAATCGGAATGTTCAGCGTGCAGAGTTTGTTGTTCGTGCATTCATGCAGTATATCCAACTCCAAGGCTTTTTCTTTATTTTGTTACATCATATCCAACCCATGATCCTTTGTAAATTTTCTAATATTGTTCTATTGTTATTGATTCTAGAGGTGGAAGGTTCTCGGATGGGTGGGGTTCTTGTGAACGACGTGAGAAAAGGTTCTTGAAACCAAACCATGATATTCCCAGCACAGCAGAAACCAGAGCTAAAAATAAAGCCAGTCAAGTGAGTTCCTTTGCATGAGTTTTTTAATGTAACCTAAGTTCTGCAATTCAATCTTTTCAGACTCTAGTTCCTCTCAACTTGGTTTATATGGTGTCCCCCCACCCCACCTTTCTTTTTCCTTTTTTTTTTTTTTTTTTTGCCGTTAGCAGTTTCCCTATTCTTTGTAACCATTGGACCAATTAGATTATCAGTCTGCAAATTCTTCCCCCCTTTCCCTCATCTGTCAAGAAAAACTTGCCAGCTTAGGTTTCTCCCAATCGGTTGCTTGATAAAAAACTTAAGAAGTTTCATATTCATTTATACAAACAAACAACATGTATTAATAGTTAACCTAAATAAACATGAAAAGCAACCTGCTACTTGTGGTTCTGTTTAATGGTAGTCGGTAAATGTAAGTACTCTTTTTTTAATATCTGGAGTAAATATTGATTTTAGTGCCTCTAACTATGTGTTCGGCATGTCTCATTTTCGGTCAAGCGTCAGCTTACTTTATGCATTTGGAACCATATAGGTTTTTGGATGACTTGCTTCTTAGAAAGATGAAAACCATCCCAACGATCTCTAGTGGGATATGCTTCCTGCCTACCTAAGATATATGGACTATATTTAACCCTCCATCCCTCTTTCACCTGCATAGGTAGATGCTTATCTGAGGTGGCTTGTGGCTGCTAAAATGAAGATTTGTTATCATATAGGGAAAGTAGTGGCAGCAGCAGCAATACCACACTATTTCGCTTGATGGTTTTAGAAGGACGTTTTTAGAATCTCAGAAAGCAACCCCAAGGAAAAGAAACGATTAATGGACATCTGGTTTATTGCAAAATTTTGAGGTCAAACTTTTTATCTGATATAGATATGTAAATAATACTTGCCTTCTCTTAACCATGCAGGAATGGTGCTTTACATTCATTATAGTTTGTTCAAAACAGAAGGAATGAAATTTTCCCTCCAGGCTAGGGTCTTAGAACAGGACTGGAGATGCTCAAAAAAAAAAAAAAAAAAAAAAATCTTATTCAAAATTCGTCTAAGCCTTTATCATCATCTAGTCATGCCTTGATGGCACCATATTTGAAAGATGAGGATTTTTTGTATATGTATCACTTGATATGTCTATGTCTTTAGGCTTTTGTTTGTTTCATGATTTTTAATTAATATTAGCCTCAGGTTTCAGCCAAAATATTAGATATCTACTTCTTTCCATGAATTCTGATTTTACTCTTGCCAAAGGACAGAATGTCCTTGTTTTCCCGGCCTCTATTTTTCATTCATCAAGTGAACACATTGTCTAGCCATAGTACTCTGTTCCATCTTTTAATATGTGACTCTACCTCTTGATTGATAATAATGGGCAGAACTTAGTGTGTGAAAACCTACCTGAGGAAATCCTCATCTCATGCCTTGGGTAAGTCTTTCCTGAATCCCCAATGAAGCATATAGGTGAAACAATCAGAGCTCTTGCAGGGCAATTTATATATCTTATTTTTTATGATATTCTAATTAAAATTCAGACATAGGTATATCATGTTCTTTAAGCTTGATAAAATTATGGTGATATTAGACTAACTGAATATCAGTCATGGTTCAATATATATTGTCCAAGATTCTTTTGAAGATTGAAGCTTGGCCTTGGGGAAGTTTGTTAAAATAACCATTTGCACCTAGGCAGAATATCTTAAACCATGATTTTTCACGTGACTTTTATCATTTTATATGTTACTTGGATATCAAGGATAATTATGAGTGTTATACCTCATCACTTGAGGTTTGTCCAAGGTTCTTTCCAAGATTGAAGCTCGGCCTTGGCCTTGTGAAAAAGTTACCATTTGCACACAAGAAGAACACGACATGGGCACCATCAATGAACATGACATGATACGGAGGCTGCTTCGCTCGTCTTCTTGTTACTCTTGCAACCCCATGCTTTTGCTACCAGCATGATTTGCATTTCTAAGCTATGTTATCAGCAACAAGCATCAGGTCACACCTTTGTGTTGAGACCCAATTTGCATCCCATTTGCTGCTATCCTGCAAGTACCCGCTTTTAAGTTAAAATTCAACCGTCTCGTGCATCGGTTTGTCATCTGGACGAGAAATCAAGTCATGAAAATTTGTTTTAGAATCCACCTGCAAGGCCATTTTCTAACCATCACCGCTACTGCCGCCGCCGCCCACCAGCCTTCCTCAAGGAAAGAAAGGGAATAAAATTCATGCCCATATTTTTGAACGTCATTATATAAATATGTAAGTCTTCAAAGTATGGTGTTCTGCTACGTGACCACGATGTATTCAGCATCCCGACAAGATGCAACTTTACCATCGATTCTCATTATTTGAAATATCAGAAGAAGTGTAGCTTTGTAAGGACTATGAAATTTTTTACTTTGTCTCAGAGGGTTGATTTGTTTCGTTCCTGATCAACGATAAAATTTGACCTTGCAGGACCTTCTTGGAATTGGAGAATACCGACCAGGTGTAATCAATGGCTTTCGGTAGTCGCAACATTTAATATAAAGCTGATATTGTTGTATTGAAGTTCTCATAGAACTTGTAACCGTGGTTGGGTGATCAATTCCAAAATGTTGTGTTGGATTGCGAAAAGAGAGAGAAGTGAAACCATTGAAAACAATGAGGGCCAGTTCTGTGTACAATACTGGATTCCCTGCCCGTTAAAGTCGAGGGATTGTCAGCAAGTTTGTTCTTGGCTTCTTTTTCAGGAACCAGCACTTCGCTGTTTGGAGAAGCATGCATCAGCTGGTGTTCGCTTGTAAATTTTCAGCTGTGGGCCAGCTGAAGGTCCGAAACGGGGTAATAGAGACTGGATGCTCCATGCATTTGGTAGGTCAGCTGGAAAGCTCAAGCATCCACTTTTCCCAGAGTAAATTCTTGCTTTCTTTCACATCACTGGATCAGGAAGCTCACGCCACATACGTTTTTGTTTGGTCCGGCTCATTCCACAAACTTTAATGAGCAATGCACTGTTGGCGAACATGGTGTCGAGCAAACATAATGCTCCGTAATCCTGGATGTCCTATTTTCAAGAAAATACTCTGGTGTTTCTTCCATGGTTGACCTTTATCTTATTGTATTTCTTTGATCTGTTGGATTAGGTGTATGTCGTCTTGAGATTGTTGTGATTTTGTTACATATGTTTTTCTATGTTGCGCGTGCGCCGGCTCGCGTCTCATTGTTCCAACATGAAGAGCACCCTTCTTCTTCTTTTTTTTCCTTCTGATTAATGTAAGCACTCCTAATGGTTGGTTTGAGCACTTGTTAATGCTCTAGCTGATGGTCGTTTTCTTTTCGGCAATAATCATGGACCCAAGCATAACGTGGACATACGAAAAAGTTTTGAATTACTTAGATTCTATTCATCCTATGCCTAAAACAAGAAGAACCAGTGATCTACAGGGTCCTTATCGCTTCTCACTCATAAGCTGTGAGATTCATGTTGAAGATCTTGTTTCTTCTCAAGCCTCCCCAGCTTCAGAATATTTGGTCCCAATCCGTGCAGGCGCCCGTGAGTAGGATTGGCATTGAACGACTGTTAGAGGAGCCGCTCGTATCAGCTGGTGGATGATGATGAAGCTGCTTGACAGCAGGGATGGAGCGTCCCTTTACAACATGATAAACCCAAATTGTGACGCACAACCACCAGGAGTGACCACCCACCATCGTCTATATGTATACGTATATATCTGCGGGTATAGTGGCAAATAGTGGATGGATCATCGGTAAGATCTTATCAAGGATTGCTAAAGTGCCCGGTAGCACCACCACTGCCAAGACCCGGTTGATGAACATTTATTTAGAGTTTGGCCCAACGCAATGACGCATGCTGCGTGTTGGTGACTTGGTGGCAATGTCAGTTCGCTCAGGCAGTGGGTTCTCAACTCTCATCATGCCGGCCCTGTAGAACGTAGCTGGCGAGCGGTTCTCAGAAGCCGTGACCGTGGGCCCTTCGGTCATATATATTCTCTTCAAAAAGGCCTCTAAAATCTTCAGAGAAAGAAAAGCCACAGCTATCATTACGGGCTGGTGCTCTCTCATCTTAACTGGTGGAGCTGTTCTGGCCATGGTGAAGAAAAGGTGAACCACGTCTTAGGTATGGCAATTAATGCCCCCTGCCCTGTCTTCTTGGCTTCATTTACTCTCCGTTAAACAGACAGTGGGAGAGCAGATTCTATGCTCTTCAACCGAGCTTCCTTTGGGCTCTTACTAATGAACCGTGCTGGTGCCTGGTTCTATGAAGTAACCTGATAACTCAGCAGCTCGACAGCCAAGTGGTGGAGCAAATGGCTCGACAGGTCCTTAAATTAGATTCCTTTGCATGTTCTCACACCGTTCCTCCCCTCTACCTCTCGATTTAGGAGGTTCTGTCTGCTTCTCATGTCATCACTCTATGGATCTCTCTGGCTGTTTCTCCCTGTTCTTCCATTCAGGCTGCTGTGTCGTTTTATGTCTTGTATATATTTTTCTGACCCTGTTTATTGCCTGAATGACAGGAAGGTGGGTGGCCTCTGGGACTGCAGCCATTGAATGGGAGGGTTGGTTTAATAAGGAACCTCGATTTTTCTGGGTCTCTTTCCTTCAGTACTCGAGTCTCTGGTTCCCCAAGTCCTTCTATCACTTCATCGGATTTGGATACGGAGGTAAAACCATGAATAAGGAGTACAGAAATGAGGCAGCCTAACAAGGGCTCCAACATTTATTCTTCTTTATCAGGATTCTAGACCTGCTTAAACAAAGAAAAGAATGAAAATATTCCATTGATTACAACCAAGTTCCCTTTCACCTTCTTTTCTAATAAAGGAGTCTTCTTATTTCTTTTCCCACAAATTACACATCTTTTCTATATCATATGTTTCTCCAAGATGGCCTTCTGTCAAACCTCATTATAGCCACGGCACCGTCAAGCACGCTTCATGATTCCGGTGTGCTTCTGTGAGAATTTTCCTTGCATAACATTGTCACGCGGGAAGTGTCCTTACTCCTCACCCTCCTCAGGGTCTTATTTATCTCTTTATGGGGAGTCTCCATTTTTAATTCTTCCCAAAGAGGACCAACATCACCAACCAAAACAACATCTTGTTGTGCTCCCTCTCATCGTCTTATAGCATTACAGCATTGCCAATCTAAGTGCATCCACATTCAATTCTACCTTTATGAATAAGGGGTCGAAAAGGTGGTCGCTTGAACAGGTCCTCGCAAAAGTTTGTCTTGGACAATTATAAGAAGAATTTATCAGATTTCCATAACAACTAAACTTGTTCACCTAGTGTTTGGTTAGGAAGATGAAATGATGAACCATATACCATCAATTGATTCATTATGTAACGTTGTTCGACATTTCTGGTTGCAGTCCACTGGATCTTTCTTCCATGACAGGAGCATCACGCTTGGCAGCCTTATGGGCATCAAAAGCATTCTTGAGCTGTCGAGTAGATCCCTTAGAAGGAGCAGGAAGCAAGACACTTCAAGAGGGAAGAGGAGCCATACGAACAGAACTTGGTTCTCTCTTTGCACAAAAGCTCAGCTAAAAAGTGAGGAGACCGGTAATGCTCCATCCCTTGGCCATTTTCTTGAGGTGGAGAGAAGAGCTGGTAATGCCCACGGGAGGAACAGGAATCCTATTACGTATGAACTCGATGGATTGCCTGAAAACCAATCCAACGCAGCGCCCAACTCTCTTTTTGCAAATGGCCTTATTGTTCCACCTCAAGTTGATGGAAATGGAGCTCTGGTATTGATTGCAGATGTTACGAAATCAAATTCTAGCAGAGGCTTAAGCCATGACAACGGCTACTGTTTTGCATTGATGTTTCCATGTATGTGTGGTCAGTCTAGCCAATGAGGACAGGCATCAACTTGCCAACTTCCATTCTGAGAGAATGTAATGTTTTATGTTGCAAGTTCAGTTTCAGTTCTATGGTCTCAGGTTGGAACCTCTCAGTTATGAAAGCCCTCTGAGAAGGTGGATCTGGTTTAGCTTATCCCGAGGCTTGGATCACCAGGCGCTAAACCAAAAGTTGTAGTGGTGTGTTCTGACCCTGTTGTTTCTATTAGCATTTCAAGACATAATGAATTGGAGGGGAAAATAAGCATCTTCATTAAACCGAACCGGTTATTTCCCTCATCCTCCTGCTAAGAAAGTGTTCTTTTTTTTTTCTTTTTTTCCTGAGCCCAAGAAATAATAGATTCTTGTTGCTTGTCTTATTTTCCATGATACCTGGTTCTCTGGATGCACTTGGGGAGGTACAGGGAGCAGATACTAATCCATGTAGATTGACTATTTTATTACATTGTGCAGGTGCGTGCAGAAATTAATTTTGTGACCTATCTTTCCTTGAATGGAAGGTTAATAGCAATATTTCTCGAACTAATTTTGAACAACTTAAGTCTGTGTATAATTTCAGAAATTTATAATATGAAACCATCTTTTCATGTATCGCTGCCAAAAGAATGACTCTTGCTCCTTCAAACAACTTCATATGCTCAGGATGGTAAACAGAAAGATACCAAGTTTCTGACCTTAACATAATAAGCCATTTGTTTTTCTTTTCCTGAGAGAAAGCATGCAGATAAATGGTATAATCATATAAAAACACCATGCACAACTAATTTGCTGGCCACCACGTCAAGTTTCTTCAGCAGATCTTATCCTCAGGTTGCGTCCTCGAGTGAAGCCTGGCCCATATTCCACATTTCCATATGTTCTAGAAAGCCCATTACAGTAGCCCCAGGAGGTCGGGCCCAAAAGCTCGGTAGGAACTCATTTTGGGATCCGGTTTTATTCCTAACGGAAATACTTTCTACACCGCGAGCGGTATGGCTCCACGGAGATTGACTCTTGCACCGGGTCGAAGCACGTAGTCCGAAAAAAAAATATATATATATATATATATATATATTTATTGCTCTGTGCAAGATTCAATCAGGATGGTATCCATGGAGCTTCATCAAGTATTTTCCTTATTCCTCCTAGTGCAAACATTTCAAAAGACGAATTGGCTGCCATCCAATTTCTTCTTTTTCTATGTGCCGACTAGTCCATTACTCAAGCCACCTAACAATTGTTTAGATTTTGGAACAAACCTGGGCTTTAAGGGTATTAGCATGGGTGCTACCCTTCATCCACATTCCTAATCAACCTACCGAAATGAAGCATTTGAGGTTTTTTCATCAGTTCCTACTTGCAATCATCCTCCTTTAATATAATGTTGACTTGAATGTTCGGTCATTATTATTGTACGATACAGGATATATCAAAGCAGTGGATCTAGATGGTTTAGTGATGCTATCCCATGCAAATGATGTCAATCATACGCACGGTGTTACTTTGATTATCGACATGTATCCGTCAAAATAGATAACTAACTAATAGTCATCAGCCTATAATTTAAAGAATACGTGTTATTCATCGGACTCAAATCAAAAACATACCGTACATAGTAAGGAGCATCAAGATGTCGCAACTTTGGCAGCACCTAAACTTCACCGGTGGTACATGAGGGTTCTCCATCAAATTTCACGAGGAAGAGCTAAATTTTGTATGCCAGACGTGTACACGCATGCACGTGCGCACACATCGAGAGAAAAAAAGAGAAATTAGATAGATCAAATCGATTAGATTTGGATTCAAATTCGATCGAATTAAAACTCTATAATAGAAGATCTACATAAATAATCCAAGCAGTTGAATATGATCTACTACTTCAAAACTGTTTGTACACAAAAAAAAAAATTATATGATTTAAAAATTCATAATCTATACATCAAATAGTTAAAAATTATATAATTTTAATTAAATTAAATTAAATATATTTTTTAATCATCTGATATATAGATTAAAGATCTTTAAATCATATGATTTTTTATATATAAATAATTTAAAATAATAAATATCATATTTAACTATTTAGATCATCGATATAAAATTCTCATTATCTAATTATATATATATATATATATATACATAGAGAGAGAGGGGTAGATTAGACTTCGGTCAATCGGAGTTCAATCTACATTCGATTGTATTTCCAATCATTCGATCAGCGTGCATCTTCGAATACGTGCCTTAAAAGATATGTCAGCTGAAAAAAAAGCACGCACCTATGCCTGATAAAAATTTAGAAAAAAAAAATCTGTTGCCTGAAGAAAAAAAAAGCCCAACAAAACTTCAAAAAAAAAAGCCTAAAAAAATTCGAAAAAAAAAAGGTAGAGAAAAGAAGGTGCCTTCTTCCTTCTTCTCCTTTTTTTAATATATATATATTTTTTAATTTTTTTTAGTTTTTTTTTAAAAAAATTTATATTTTTTTAGGTTTAAATTTTTTTTTATTTTTTTTATGAAAAAAAAATTTCTTGAAAGCACCAACGTTTTTTTTAGGGGCACCCAACGTCTGATTTTTTTTTCAATTTGAAGGCATGTCTTTTCAAATATATTTATTTTTTTTAGCATGGAGATACGCACTGATCCAATGATCAAAGATTTGATCGAATATAAATTAGATTATGATTGATGAAAGTCTAATTTATATATATATACAGAGAGAGAGATTTATCAGTTGAAATATCATGAATTTAAAATTTGGGCTCATAAATCTTGGATGCATCCTGAGATATTCCCTAAAAAGAGATACATCCTCAGAAATTGAGCAACGCAATTTCGCCATTCTCTTTCCATGGCATCGGGCCCTCGAAGCAGAGCATGTTGTCGGTACTCGAGTGCGTTGTCGTAATCCTCATTCTACAGTCCCTGACTCCGCCAAATCATCCGTATACCTTTCTGTTTCTATCTATTGTTGTTAGTAATAACCTAGGCTAGTTTGGAAGATATTCGTATACTTATCGTACGACAGTGTCCTACGTAGACCACCACAGCATATGCACCCCAGCATACGAGACTCCATTAAAAGCACCACCAATCTCAATGGGACCCATTCTTACCGGAAAAGGCCAGGCCACCAGTACGGTATGGCTTCCAACGCTTCTTTTCTTTTTCTTCTTCTATTTTTCTTTTATGGGTCTGTAGCAGTCGTACAGGTGCAATTCATAATGGATGCGTTCACCCTGGGGAACAACGGTACCAAAACAAAGAAAAAGCGGACGCACGCGGCCTTCTTTGGACCCACTTCTGGGCGTCACCGGCCGATTTCACGCCCTGTGGTCACGGGTTTCCCCAGCTGCCTTGCCCGACGCAAACGGCGTAGCCACTGGTCCGCAATAACCGGGACTAGACGTAACATTTTGTGACATCGTGCTGAAAAATTCCATCCAGGCTTTCTTTTTCTTTCTTTTTTTTTGTGCATTAGATTTTTGGATCGCAACCCTTGGGCTTTGGATTTTTGTGTTGGGCACGCAGCACCTTTTATAACTCAGATGTTTGGTGCATTGTTAATTTGAATAAATGTGAGATTTTAATTGGTCGAAAGAGAAACTAGAGGAGGTTCACTTTCTATTTAACACAGACCTAAAGAGTTCCAGAGTCCACAAAATCTTATCATATAATCAAGCTTTAGGAAATTCGTACAACTTGGTTCTATCAATTTCTTTCACACTCCAAAATATCTCAGTGAATTCATTTTCTTTTCGTATAGAATCTACCACCATTGTCAAATTGGACGAGGCTCTAGCTGCCCAAATTGTAGGAATTCCTCGCGTGAACACTAACCAAATTGTACATGTTTGGTTGATGAACACTTTATTTCCACCATGGAGACCATAATACGTGGTATGTTTTAAGATCCTTATTCGAATCAAGATGACATTTTGGTTTACCGATGAACACCCTTACGACCATCGTGCACATTAGGTTGAACTACAGAAATCAGATCTGTAAGTGAAACCAAATGCCTACGATCGGTAGATCGCGCGCACCAAAATACTTATTAAGAGTAAAATAGAAGATATGATCATCCATGTATTTGGTTATTAATTATGGTATTAAGCACTTGACTTGTCTATCAAGACTTTCACATGATGCCACTACTACATCGACTTCGACTGCGTTGCTTCAACAAGAAGAGACTCGTGAGGGTTGACCGATGAAGTAGATATTTTCAGGGCTTTTGCTGGAATCCGGACAAGAGACTCTTGTGATCTCCCTCCTCTATTCCCCAGTCTATATGCTATCTTGCTTTGATTTCAAAAGGATGCCACTAAAAGCAACATCCACGTGTTGGAGAGAGTTTAACAATTGCCATTTCGGCCTTTATGACCACTTTCTGTTGTTCTGTTCAATGTTTACCCTTCCTTCACACACACGGCAACCGGACCCTGCCCCGCCCCATTTTAACATTTTGACCCAATACCAAGAGGCCATCACTCTCACCACCGATGACACGCTCCCTCTCATCCAAGTTGGACCGAGAAAGGGTCCATCTGGTGGAAGGATGAACGCTTCATTTGAACAGAGATACCCTTTGAATCAATTTGGCCTTATGCCCACATCATTCGAGGCATCGCACAATCCGACCTCAACAGCAAATTTTAGAAACTAGACCGCCATACAGGTCGAACAAGAACAGTTCAGAACTAAAAGCTCATGAATAATTTTGGCTACTACAAATAAAACTGAATCAAAAAATTTTAATATATTAAAAAAATCAAGTTTTACAAATTAACATCTAATTTTTGATCATTTAGATCCTAAATATATTGATTCGGTCAAAAAAAAAAAAAAAAATCTAAAAAAATTTTTGATTGAACATATCAAATTGATATAAAAATTGAGATCCATGATCTATAAAATTTTAATATTTTAATAGAATAATAAGTTCTATTAAATTTTTTTTAAAAAAATCGATCCAAATTATAAATAGATAAATCTCAATATCATAAATAAAAATTATATTGCTTGATTTTATAATTATCAATGAAAGAAAATATAATATAAATTATAATTTTCATATTTTTTATCATTTTTAATTTTTCTTTTTTAAAGGATCGAGCTGAATGGATCCAGAAAATTTTTCCTTTCCCTTATCTCGGTAAGAGTGGAGCCCGATCCCCATGCTTAATTATATTGCAGTCACATGGTAACTAACAGCCAAAGGTCATTTAAATGAATTGTTCATGTGTACCATCTCTGATGTTGTTGCAGAAGCAGACAGGCAACCCTACAGCTTGTCCACCTTTCAAAGAGTCTTAGCTGGGCTGCGGTGGCCTATGATGCAACCACTTTGAGTTCCCACAGCGGGCACCACTCATAATAATTACAACTACAATCCCTCATCAGCAAAGGTGAGGATGACCAGCCTTACCAAAAGCACTACAGTGTACAGTCGTTGCCGGTAGTACTCGACGACCGACCCAAAATCTGCACCAAGGGACTGCCCGTTGGATTTCTCCTTTCGCGTTCAGAATGAGAGAATCTACATACAACCAATGGACCCGCTTCAAGTATTCCTCAAAATTGTTCACCCGCCGTGAATTGGGGCGTAGTGTCAAGGCTTGTCCACCACATCTTTACCATCAGCCATCCGTCCCGAGCCACGGCCCATCTTTCCAAACGATCCCTTAGCAGAAGATAGGCCTCTGAAGCTGCTGCTTCCCTCACCGACATTCCGAGACCTCCTCGACCGCCTTAGCTTAGGGCTGCCATTGTCTCCGTCATCCTCGGCCTTGGTTTTGGCCACCACCAGCCGGGCTATGTTGCTGCGGCAGAAGGGGCAGGTGGGTGCTGGCGGGCACAAGGTTGTGGGGTGGGGCTTCTTGTGGCAGCATAGAGCCAGCGTGCAATGCGCACACATCTGGTGCCCACAGTCTTGGACCTCGATGGTGCAGACTTGGTCGAAGCAGATACAGCAGAGCTCGGTGTCACTTGCCTGCAGATGAACCATATCAACATGTTCCAATTAGGTGTTACCATCAGCTGGCATGCTTCTCTCTCCTTTGGGAAAACTATCGAACAATTAATGCACTAATATATCATAAACAACAGGCTTCATCGATTACGATTAAAAGAGATGCTGAAATCATGGTAGCTAAGTGTGTGTGTGTGTGTGTGCGCGTGTGTGCGTGTGTGTGCATGCGTATCGTATGAATTCAGCAGTTAATTATGAGACGGTCAGCATTATATATTGTGAGGAAGTCATCGTACAGAGTATGGGTTTGGAGGTCAGAAGCATCATACTGCTATCCTTATCCTGATCTGCATCACCTCTGTATGTGGTGGCCCAAATGTATAACAAGTATTCTTTTCCATCAAGAGCGAAAATATAGCAGCTTGATGGAAGCCAGCACAGGGGCAATGGGGCATACGTCATGCACCACAGCCACTATGATTACAGGTGTTGCATGCTCAGCTAGTCAGACATGGATCGCAGCATCATGATGTTATCAAGCCATACCTAACTTCTCTTGCAGCTCAGCAACAATAAAAAGCATAAATTGTTAAGCTCGGACCATACGAGGATGATGAGTTTGCAAGAATCTGAAGCAATGTACATCCTATCATCACCTCAAGCACAGTACACCCACCACTACAAATGACTGGAAAGTTCTACCAACCAACACGCATTACTACTGCATCACCGTAAACTTATTGTAATGCTGATCTATTGAAAAGGGGATGGGGTCATTGTTCGAATTAAACTGAAACCAGAAAAGAAAGTAAGCACGGTAGGCTACCTCCGAGATATCATCGTCAATTCCATCAGCTGAACGAACAGGGGAAGGCAAGGAATATGCCGTCCCCTTCAAGATCTTCTTCTCCCTTTCCCTATTAGCTTCCATCAGAGCTGTCTCTAATAGAGCCTTTGCATCTCGATCCAGCTCACTGATGAACTTTAATGGAGAAGGCCAAACCAGAGGCTCTGCTGAAGATGGATTTAGTAGGGCTGCACAAGCTCCATGGTTTTGCTTCAAAGCAACATCATATGGTATTCTCCTGCAGATGGCAATCAGCATATATTTAGGGAAAAAAAAAAGAAGAAGAAGAATGTAAAGAAGAAATGTTCATTATTATATCGGTGGTGCTTCCCAAATTCAAAACCTATGGCCAAAATGATCATTTCAAACCAATGAGTTGTGATGAAAGCGAGATATTACTAAAACTTTAGAAAATTAAATTTTTAAATAAGAGTTTCACTGAAAATCATAATTGGATTAGGACAGGCAAAGGTGAAAAATAACATTTAACATAATAATTTACAATATTTTAAGATCACATACTAGGAAAAAATTCAGTAAATTTAAGTGTTCAACAAAACTAGTAGTCTGAAACAATACACAGATGATAATATAGAGCTTAGGAACATCGCCAGAATCAAGATCACAAAGAGATCCAGATCTGCAAAGTAGATGACAAGACAGGCTAATTAAAACCCCTCATACAGAAAATCTTGAAATGAAGATGCAATCTAACACATTCAAGATAATTTTATAATGAGTTGTTCATAATTCCATCGAAACACTAAGGTAGCACAAAAAAATTATCAAACTTGAGACTTTCCAAATTGAGTGGCATAACTGGTGTTGAAAGAATCTTTTACCCAGATGCATCCCTTTGAAGCCGATCAGCTCCCCATGCAAGCAATTCCCGAACACAATCCAAGCATCCCCCGCGGGCCGCCAAGTGTAGAGGAGTGCTTCCTGGGCAACTGCAATTCAATACCACCTACTAAGTTGATAGCTTCTCTCACAACCTCCCAAACTCCAAACAATGAAAGCAAGCACATCCAAAGAGGGAAAATATGGAGCTGTGAAATTACCCATATCCACCAGTCAAAGCACAAACAAGAGCACCATTGTCCAAAAGAATATGGACGCAATTAGGCCGCCTCTGCCTCGCTGCAAGGTGTAAAGGCGTCGCCCCATGGCCATCTCTAATGTTCACAAATCGAGCAAATCCCCTACAAACATAAACAGCACATGAAGAGAGAATAATTAGAATTAGAAGAATCCCCAGAGTACAAGACCTTGATCTATCATAGCAACCAAATAACAGTGAATGGAGGATTTGACAAGAAACCAACCAAGAATCAGCTACAGAAGTGGATTGGGCTGCCGACAGAATCGCTTGCAAACAATCCGAATGGCCGTAATATGAAGCATAATGCAAGCAAGTTCTTCCATGCAACGAGTCAAACATCAAGATCTAAAACAAACAAAAGGAAATCCAGATGAACATTCCATTCCCAGCTCAATACTTGGGGAGGGAGAAAAAACAACAGAAGTTAGGAAAATAGGGAACGACGCGGAAATTTGGCATACGTTTGCTCCGGCTTGGAGGAGCTTTTGCACGCAGGCGATCTTCCCGTGCATCGCGGCCAGCATCAAGGGAGTCTTTTACCACAGAAACAGAGACAAAGGTCACGCCTTTATGCTCCAAGATCACCAATAGAAACGAATAAAACCATCAAACAGTAAAAGATCGAACTTGTATGATCTCCTCACCTGTTTACTTCGGTTTAGGACATCAGGGATAACAGATAGTCTCAGCAACATGGAAAGAACCTGAAACCGCAGCCAAAATCCAGCGATCAGAGCCGAAAAATTACCAAGATTCCACCAGAAATGACCGAGAAGAAAAGGAGAGCATCGATTCGAGGAAGCAAGACGGACCTCGACGTGGCCATTGGCAGCGGCGACGTGGAGGGGGGAGAGGCGGTCGTAGATGGTGGTCTGACGGAGGAGGGCGGGGTCCCGGCGGAGGGCGGACTCCGCCGCCTCCAAGTCGCCGGCTCGAACAGCGCTGAAGAACTCGTGCTCCTGGCTCGATCTGGCGCAGCTGAGCTCCAGACCCATCTCTCCGCCACCTCTGCGTCTCCGGCGAACCAACCTCCCGAACGGCCCGGAGAGGAAAGAGGAGGTGGAGGGCGAGCGCGTTTAATAGGAAAGTAGCGGGGGTTTTTCTGAGGCTTAGCAGCGTTAAGGGGTCGAGCATTCCTTCATCGGTTTACCGTATCAGAAGAAATAGGAATTTTTTATACGTACATCGTTCCAGACATATATCAAATTATATAAATATTTAATATATATATATATATATATATATATATATATATATATATATATATATATATATATATATATATATATATATTAAATTTTGATTGACCAAATTTTAGTTTATATTCTTCAACTTTGAAATCAGCGCACATCTTTAAAAATAAAAATTTAAAAAGACGTGTTTTTAGAACTGAAAAAAATAGGCATATTATGCTTACAAAAAATTAAAGACATCTTTAAATTTTTTTTAGATAATATTTTTTTCAGTTCTGAAGATGCCTTCAAAGTGCTTGAAGGATCGAAAAAAAATTTCAGATGATGCTTATTTTTTTTTTAGCTTTTTTTTAGCCTTAAAGACACCTTCGGGACTGAAAAATAGGCACCTTTAAGTATCTAAAAAATTTAAAAAAAAAAAGAAGATGCCTTCTTCATGCTTTTTTTTCAAGTGCAGATGTTTGCCTATTTTTCAGCTCTGAAGACATGCTTTTTCAGACATCTATTTTTGAAAATACGCACTAATTCAATGGTCAGAGATTCGATCGAAAAAATGCACTTTTAGGATTGAAAAAAATAGACATGCACCTATGCTTGAAAAAAATTGAAGATATTTTTAATTTTTTTTTTAGATGATGCTTTTTTTCAATCTTGAAGGCACCTTCAGAGCACTTTAAGGATCAAAATTTTTTTTTAGATGATATTTATTCTTTTTTCAACTTTTTTTTTAGCCTTGAAGGCACCTTCGGGACTCAAAAATAGGCACCTTCGGACGCCTAAAAAATTAAAAAAAAGAAGACGCCTTCTTCATGCTTTTTTTTTCAAGTGCAGATGCATACCTATTTTTTCAGCCCCGAAGGTATGCCTTTTCAGACGTCTATTTTTGAAAATATGCATTGATCCAACGGTCGAAGATTCGATCAAATATGGACTGAAATCCGATCAATCAAAATCCAGTCTATCTCTTTCTATATATATATATATTATTTATTATTATTAAAATATAAATTATTTAAAAGTAAAATAATTGGAAAAGAAAATTTCATAAAAATATTAATCCAATGTTGCATACGTAGAAGGATATATATTTAAAAAATTATTAAAAATTAAAATATATATTTAAATGATAAGAAGTTAATTATAATAAAAATAATTTATTTATTTTTGATTGAGCATGATGATAAAAAAAAAAAATCAACATCATTATGTTGCATCATCCAGTACTAACATCAATTCTTCTAGAAGAAATTATGTTATCTTTATATAATTCTCATCTCAATAATTGAACAGCTCATCATCTATAAATTACTAGAAATCATTTTATTGATCTTAACATCAATAATTAATTTAAATTAAATATATTTTAATATTTTAAAAGTAATAAAAAATATAAAAATGTTGTAAACTTAATAATGATAATTAGATCAAAATAAAATATTTTAGCTTAATTTTAATTATTTTTTAATATATTTTTAAAATTATATAATATTCTAAATATGCAAAATTGCATGAATATCCTCATAATATATATATATATATATACTTATAAATTTTTTATATATATGTTTATTCATAAGAATATTTTAGTTATCTTAATTTAAATTATTTATTTTTAATAGCATTAGATTGTATGAGTACATATACAAAAAAAAAAAAAAGGAAAAAAAAGATATATGTGTAAAATAAATATTTTAAAAAGATATACATATATAATAATTTTATGAGGCTATTCATTTAATTTTGCTTGTTTAAGAAAATATACGTATCAAAAATTCTAAAAAATAAGAAGAAAAACAATCCCGTCTAGTTGTCCTTCATTCCTAATGTAACATCATTTATTTTGGATAACTTTTGTTTTATAAGAGTTTTGGATAACTTTTTGGATAAGAATTTTAGGTAACCTTTCAATCCACCAATAAAGGATATTTAAATTAAATATAAATAGATTTGGATCATCAATGAAGCAACCTGTTTAGGCCTATTTATTAAAGAGATAAAATTTAAATTTAAATCTTTGACCAGTTTAAGCTATTTTGACCTATTTAATAACTAAGTTGGATCATAATCCAACCCATTTAACTTGGTTAAAATATATTTAATTTATTTAAAATCTACTTAATCTATTTTTTAATTTATTTAATTTGATCCATTTAACATATTGAACTCACTTAACTTAATTAACCTGACTTGATTTATTTAATTAATGAATTATGTGGGTCGATTCGTATTATATATTTAATAAAAGGATTAAGTTTAGATTTTAGTTTTTAATTATTTTTAATAAATCAATCAAATTTAGGTTGTCTAATCTATATCCAACTTGATTCGTATACGATCCAACCCAATCTAATTACCATCCTAACTTAAAAGGTTGTCTTTGGTTCTAAATATTATTTTAAAATAAAATATTATATTTAGGGCATATTGTGTTGGGCGAAGTTGGATTACGGAATAGGAATAGGAATGGGTGAGTTTCACTTCAACCATTTGGTTGAACATTGAAGGATAGGAGCATTCTGTTGCAATTTATGGATTCCAAAGATGTATATATATATATATATATTAGAAAAAAACATGCTTAGGTGGTCACGCTATCTTTTTTTTTTTTTTGATATTATCCATGATTTTCAAAATATTTAGGATGGTATTTTGTAAAAGATTCCAGCAGCTGTGATCGAGATGAATGATAGATTGGCACCTTTACATGTGAAAAATCTAAAATAGGCAGCAAAGTTTTTGTCCAGGAGTAAAGATGAGCTATAGTGAAGGATCTTCCACATTTCCCCTACTCGATTCTATCGTCTGAAATGAAGCAGGCACTTAAGTAACCGATTCCATGTTAAGTATATCAAACAATTAACACCAATAAGTTTTCTCATTGAAAAAGCAATAAATTAGAAAAAAACCAAAGCATTTATTTTGAAAAAATAAAAAGAAATAGAACCTGGTCAGGAAGGCTGTCACCTTCCACTGGAGGTTAGCCGTGTTTGCTGGGACCCTCGCGACATGCACTGGAGCATCCGTTGCTTATTTTCTTGTTAATTATTTAAAGTATTCGTGATGTAACTTGAACTGAACCTTAGTACATTGGAGGATTCAGTAAACCAAGAGTTGTAGTCTTTTTAGACGAATCGTAGTTTTATCTTCAGTCCCATTCTTTTCGAGCCTCGATGCATTGAATACGAAAATGTCGGTGCTGCAACTCCCTCCCTGCTCCCATGCAATTCCCAAACCTGGGGCGTTGTGGATGCTCCGTAGCTTCTGCATCAAGCAACCCCCATGGGTGTTGGTGTCATATAATATCTTCTATCTTTGGTGTCATATGATATATTCCGCCGAAGGGTAACAAGAATTTAGTATTTCGTAGGCGTACGTATTCGCATCATTGAGTGCAAAAGCCTGACATCGCCCTTGTTTTTCTAATTTATACCATGTAATTCTGGATTATGATTTCTATGCTGGAAGTTACCGCAAGTTCAAAGATCCTGGTAATTAGCTTTGATCAGGAAATGCGCTTAACCTTTACAAAATAGAAAGTGAACCGCCCATTAAAGCTGCCTCCCATAATTTTGTTGGAAGGTGATCCGTCATTAATGTGAAAGTGAACCATCCATCAAAGCTGCCTCCCAAATTTTGTTGGAAGGTGATCCGTCATTAATGATATATACTTTTTCCAATGCTCCCTCTCGCAATGCTTTGATGTGTAAATATCGATTGTCCTTTAAAGCGGCCCCAGTCCTTGGCACAAAGGGCAAAAAAAAAAAAAAAAAAACCACCCATTGGAGGAGCTTCTTAGTTCGGGTGGGCACCTAAGAAATTGGGAAGCATAATTCTTTTTCTGTGCTTAATAAACAATGTCCTAAATCATGCGGGGACCTTATTGCAACTTTATGGATTTATATTCTTCTCTCTCCTGCGAAGGAACAACCAAATTAAAACATTGGAAAGTGAAAGAGCTTGCTTGTAGTGAACCATGCCATGTTTGGGGTTGAAGGATGGAATCCGTGGAGAACTGTGGAGCGGTAATGGTTTCTCGAGGGACGCTCGTGATATGGAAAACTTGAGGCCCTGTTCTACGTAGACTTGCTTCTGTGGCTTCGTGCACCTGCTGCTGGTGGCTACATAACACGTTAAGAAGAATTTAATTGGTGGCAGACACGCTCCCTGAAATCAGACTTTAACGCCAAATGGTGGCACTCAAATCAGGGAAAAAGTGCAGAGGAGGAAGACCACTCGAGAAGGCAAAGTTGGCTTTTAGGACGCCTTGAGATTGACCATGTGTGGCCTCGTGTGCCGCTTAAATCTTGCAGGATGAAATGGTTTGCAAAGTTTCCATTGCTCGAAACCTGGTCTTGATATAGATGGACGATGGCTCCTCGACCACGCGATGTGAAGCTTCGGCGTCCAATCAATATGGTGGACCAACACCTGGACGGTAAGACCGTCACTCCAACCCCAAAAACCCAGCACCAACCTGGACCCGATCCAAACTCGACAATGAACGGGTTGCATATGAAATCAAAGTCAAATCTATAGAAATTTAATTTCGAAATTAAATTTAAATTTGCTGACTCAAATCGGCATGTATTATTGGTTTACCGTGCATATAAACACACACATACATCATAAATACATGTATACACATGCATATATTATTAGTTTTTATCAACGTGTCCTTCAATTTAATTGAAAAATAAAAAGTAGTAACATGTTAGAACATGTTTCAATATTTATACTTGATTTTAATTATACCTTTTCAATTATATATACTTTAATTTGCACTGTTTATGTATACTTCACTAATAAACTTCTCAAAGAATGAATTATTTAGCTTGATTAACTCTTTAATATATAATATTTAATATTCATGATAGGTACCCAAACATTATTTCCACCCTTTCTGAACTAGCTGGTTACATATTTGTATTACGTACCCGAACTCAACTCTATCCTTCAATGAACGGGATATGTAACAAAAGTTAGAATCGAAACTTTAATAGATACGTATTTGGGTTTGGTAAAACCTAAACCAGCTTCTTACCCACCAAAAAACAAAAAAAAAAAAAAAAAAAAAACGCCAACCCTAAACCTGCTTCGATGGCGCCCCTTCTGGATAGGGTTCGTTTGCTTAATCCAACCACGACAGAGGGGCATTCCTTGGTCCAGTGAAACGGATGCTGATGCATAAGCTCAAGACTTACCGGCACAAAGTCCATTGATCTAATTTTCCTCCATTATGAGGAGCATAGAAACGATCATAATTTGAAAGCATTAGAACAATTATGTATTAAACTAGCTTTTCTTTTAAAAACAGTAGAAAACTAACAAATGGGATTAGACTTTCGCCGCTAACAATATTCTGTGAGAGAGGCAGAAAATATCTCACCCGACGCCACCTGATCATTGGCTACAAACCTGATCAAACATTTAGTTGCTTGTTTGTATACCCTTATCCGACTTGATTCCTTGCCTTGATTGGACAGGCTTTTGGGCCATCTATATTACAAAAAGGGAAATACTTCCTACACCGCATGCGGTGCAGCATGATACGGTGATTGATGCTAGTGCAGGAGTGATGCACGGCATTCAAAAAAAAATATATTTTTTTTTACTTTTAAGTCCACATGATTCCATACGAGCATCAATCCACGTCGTGCCGCACCGTGCATGGTGTAGGAAGTATTATCCTTATAAAACTGTAATGTATGGTTAAGAAAAATAAGTTGGAAGTTCAAAAATATTACAATAAGCATGCTCTCATGCTCAAAAAAAATAAATATTAATATATCACATCATCTTTTTTATGCGTATGAAATATATCTATGCTCCATGTCATAAAGATGCATAAAAAAATGAAAAAAATTATATCTTATATAACATGCACCATATAGTTATATATATCAATATTTGCATCTCTTTATTTCGAGATCAAAGATGAGCATTCGATGAACTGGAATTATAAAAATAAGTGACTGTGATTGGCGGCATACATAGCCACATGGTATATATTGGGCATAATTTCTTACAAGTATAAATAGGGAATTCATGCATAGCACAAGCAAGATCTTTTTGTACAGATGATGACACTAAATTGGCTGGCATCTACTACAGTTCATGTGAAAAGAGACAAAACTTTAAGCTTGAGTGGCTAACCATATAATTCACTACAAATATGCACACATTCGGTCGAAATATGCACACGAAGGTTATACGGCCTATATAGCTTGTTGCCGCTGAACTTCAAGATTAAGTTGAGGTTAGTAAGATTAAAGAGATGGTGAGATCGGTCTTCTCTTGGTGATGATTTAAGTTTGTGGTTATTGCAACTTTTCAGTTTGGCAAATAAATTAAAAAAATATTTTTATTAAAATTTTAATTTTAATAATTTTTTTTTTTGATGTTTAAGCCAATCAAAATTTAAAAAATAATGAAAGAGATAAAATAAATGAGAGAGAGAGAGAGCCAGCAAAGAGACATTATTGAGATAGATAGGATATATACTAACTGCACGAGAATGACTATAATTATACTAGACTGCACGATAATGACTTGGCTGTTTTAAGAATACTATAACGACGGAGTAGCTGCTGTTAAACTTGGGTCAACATGTTCGTCACTTTTGGTTGTTACCAAGGTCATATAAAATATCTACCACATTATCGTTAATTAGCTTTTTGGTTAAAAAATAGAAAATGCGACATAATTCTTTCAATCGGAGTAAATCTATTACGATGGTAGAGGAAAAATCATGAATACAGGGGGAGAACTACAATAGAAAGATCACTGAAACGATGAACAGCGAGCAAACTGTCACATCCTGTATCTAGATAAACCTACGAGGCATTACAAATTTCGCAGGATGGTATTCATAGGGTAATAAATACGTGACCCAGGTGGTGCGGTGCATCTGGGGTGGGACACAAACATCTTTGTGGGAGTGTCTCGAAATCCCATATTTTGTATGGGCTCGATTCGGATCAAAGATCTCAAATTAGATTAATTATATATTAAATTTTATAACATAAACTTTAAGAATGTGTTAGTGTGTTTGGTCGACGGATAAAATGGATTGTAATAGGAATAGAAATAATTATATTCTTCAGTATAATTATTTTATAATCGAAATTGAAATTAAAATTAGAATAAAATTTAGATGGTAAAATAAAATAGAGATTGAATTTTGGATGATTAAAATATTTTTTATTCCTCTAGAATAAAAATTACTCATTTCTATTTTTATTTTAGAGTTTAATTTTCTCTAAGCAAACATGCCTTAAATGGATTGATGGTGCGTTTCGAGTTTGGCCATGGAGCTGTATTTTGAATAGAGATCATCGACAAAATGGTTTCCCAAGAATTGAAGGGCTCAGATAAGGCCGGCCAAATTGGACTAATAATAGTTAGTTAGGTCATGCAGAGTGAATGAGGATCCAAATTGGAAGCGCCGATTCAGATTGCTTGCTGGACAGATAGGGATTGGTTGGAAGGTTCCAACTTGATATTCGGCTGAGTCAAATTTTGGAAGGAATAATATGTGGTTTGCTTCAAAGAAGATAACTAAGGGTAAAATAAATGCAATCCCTGCGGTAAAGAAAGTGACTAATAAAAAACCATGAAATTTGGTAAAAATAGGATAAATAATGGGAAGAAAAGTCAAAATTTGCTGTCCCTTGGAAAATAAAATATTATATGAATGATGTTAATCACCAAGGCCCTCCACTTAGACCTTGTCTCTAAGTTACTGGTGGTCTGTCATGGTTGTAGGTTTCACATCTAAGTTTCTCTAGGACTTACCTGACGAGATATGCGAGCGCCCGAGTGCCCTGGCCCTTGTAGAGCATTAGGGTACAGATGGCAATTTACCGTGCCCCATCGATACTCGAGCTAGCCCTTGAAAGGTAAGGTTTAGTTGATCCATGATGATGAATCCAAGATGAGTACTATTACTCTTGATCTTTCCACTCGAGATCAGCCACTGAGGTAGATATGGTCGAGGTAAAACCGCTGCTAAAGCTCCGCCCAATCATCTGTAAAGAAGTCCTCACTAAGATATTCTCCGATGAAGATCCTTCGACACTCAAGTTAGAAGATGGAGCATAATGAGAGAAGAGAGCGTGAGGTTGAATGTGCATCTTGAGGATCCTAGAGCCTCTTTATTTATAGGAGAAGAGTTGGAGTCGTATCCATCTTGGAGTTCTGATGACCTTCCAGATTTGTCGCATAAATTGATTCGGATAATTTTTTTTTTTTTTTATGGATGACTCAATCATGGGAGAGTTTCAATCTATCTAGACTTTTTCAATTTAAAAAAAAAAGATGGGCCTGATGAGGAGCTTAGCTCGGTAATGGACGACCTATAATAGATCGTCCGAGACTGACATTTTGAAGTCCGTGGAGCAAGCGTTCGACTCCAAATTGTCTGAGATTAGTTGAACTTATACAATCTATTGTAGGTCATCCAAGAATGAGGTGATTTATGGTAGGTCATTCGGAGACGAGATGATCTATGGTAGGCCATCCAAAGACGAGGTGAACCATGATCTATGATAAGTCATTCGGGGATGAGATGAACCGTGATCTATGGTAAGTCATCCGAAGACGAGGTGATCTATAGTATGTCATCCGATTATGAGGTGATCCATGATAGGTCATCCAGAGATGAGGTAAATCATGATAGGTCATCCAAAGATGAGGTGATCTATGATAGGTCATCCAAGGATAAAGTGATCTATGGTAGGTCATTCGGTTACGACGTGATCTATGGTAGGTCATCTGAAGATGAGGTGAACCATGATAGATCATTCGGGGATGAGGTGATCTATTGTAAATCATCCAAGGACGAGGTGAATCATGATAGGTGTCTAGCTCATTGTTTGATTTATTTGAAATATTCGAATCATTTTCGAGTTGTGTTCGACTCGCTCGTTAAATTGTAGAATCAAACACATACATAATTTTTAAAGTCGATATCTTAACGATCCAAACTAAAATAAGCTTTTGTTCGATCGTATTCGGATTGATAAAAGCTCGATAAAATAAATAAATTTTTTTTATAATATATATATTATATTAATATATTTATTTTTTATTAGATTTTTAGTATTTCTTTTAGTATATATACTATATAGTGTATATTATTATAGTATTATATATATAAATTTTAATCATCATCATTGGATTGTTGATCTAGTGGCTGAAGAAAGCATTAATTTATCATCGTTGGATTAATGAATCGATGGTCGTGATCAATTAGTCTTAGCATATATATATTCTTATACTCCCTATCTTCCTCAAACTCTAACCCTCATCTCAACTCTCGATCGCTCAACCTCTCCACCTCTCTTCCCTTTTTCCACCAATGATGCAGATGCTGGCTGAAATTCTAATACCAGTTGCTCATTTCATCCCTCAATGGCTCGACCTCTCCGTCTCTCTTCCCTTCTTCCACCAACAGTGTAGCTGGTTGAAATTCTAATCTCGATTTTCTTCGTCTCTCTTTTTTTTTTCCATCGACGGTGCAGCTGGCCAAAACTCTAATCCCAGTCTTTCTTTTCTTTTTTCACCGATAGTGCAGCAAGGCAAAATCCTATTTCCAGTTTCCTTCGCCTCTCTTTCCTTTTTCTACTGACGGCACAGCTGGCCGAAACCCTAATCAAACCCTAATCTTAATTCTCTCCACCTCTCTTCCCTTTTTTCATCGATGGTATAGCTAGCCGAAATCCTAATCCCAATTGCCTCAAGCCTTTGCCTCTCTTGGGGTTTTTTCGTCGATGGCCCAGTTGGCCAAAATTTTATTCCCATTTTTCTCTGCCTCTCTTCCGATCTTTCCTTTTTTCACCGATGGTGTAGCTGGTACCAATGATATTTATGTATTTTTTTTTTCTCTGATGATATTTGTTTATGTTGGTTGGTTTCTTGACGTGGTAATCTCCACGAGGCTTTGGCCACTGCCCTAGTGCCCACTGATGGCTGTCGGAGCTATAGCAGCCCCGGTAACCCAGTGAAGGTTGCTTCAGCTGGTGATGGACCTCCCAATGGCCAGTAGTGGACCGATGGTACAATGATGGTCTTGAAGTTCAAGTTGTGAGCCTATGACTATCATGCATGGAGCCATGATATATTGGTATTGGTCATGCGGCTTGACCTGATTGTTTGTTGCTGGCATGAACTTTTGTGATCTGATTGTTTGTTTTTGATTCTGCTACTGTTTACAAGGTGCAGCTTTTATAATATATTGATTTCTGGTTGTTTGCTGCAGACGTGAACTTTTGTGATCTGATTATTTGTTGCTACTACTGGTTGTTTGCTACTACTGGTAGCCTACTAGTTGTTTGCTACTGGTTGTTTGCTGCTGACGTGATCTGGCTAGAACCTTTCTTACAACAGATCCTTGTTATGCCTCTTGCATTTGGTCTATCATGTATAAGTGCTATTATCCTATTTACAATTTGATATCTAGATTGGATCTGATAGGATTGGATTGTTGATATCATATATATGTCCACATTGCTGATAACTTTGTTAGTTTTTTCTTTTATATATGTTACAAGATATGGATCTTTCATTGTTGATAACATGTTAGACCTTGTCTTGAAAAGGTAGGCTTACAATGGAGTTTGACCAACTTGATTTTATTTTGTTAATGGTGGCTTTGAATTTTTGATATTTTATAATTTAAATAGCTTGATTTCAGATGTTTCAGATGTATGTTATAAATCATCTATGGTGGCTTTAAATTCTTGATAATTTATAATTTTGCAGTTCAAAATTTTCATCAGCAAGGCAATAATGTTTATTGTATGCTTTGTTTCTTCTAAGCATGCTATTTATTGCAGTAAAATTGTCAAGTGGCCTAATAGTTGGTATGTTCAATGATACTTCTTATGAAATTGATGGTTTCGTGCTGAAGAGATAAACAAGTTTTTGCTTATTTTAGATTTATTGTGCTACTTACAGTTTTGTTGTCTATCTCTTTATTTTTTTGATGGCAATATTTTAGATTTTGTATAATGATGAAGCAGTCATTTAATCATTGAGTAATGGACTGCCTGAAGGCATGCAGCTGCAACTTTAATTGTCGATAAAATGCTCCTGAGCATAAGGGATCTTTTAGATTTTTAGTTACTTATTTTAACTTTCTATAGTTTACTTAATTTTTCTTTGATTTATTTGATTGTTTATTTGATTGATGCAATGATGAAGCAGTCATTTATTCACTGAGTAATGGATAGAGACATATCTAAAGGCATGTTTTAGTCGGTATGCAATATTCTTGTTGTCAGCCGTAGCTTTGAATTATAATTTATAATTCTTATTGTTAGTCATTATAATTTATAAAATTATTTAAGTTGTAATTTCTCTTGAAATGAGTATGATAGTATGTAAAAATTTATAATTATACATTATACTAAAATTTTAAAAATAAATAAAAAATATTTTATTGATTTTTGAGTTTTATTTTTTATATTACTGTAGACGAGCCGAACTCGAGCCGAACTCGAATCGAACTCGAGTCGAACTCAAATATAATGAGCTTCGAGCCGAACTCAATTCGAACTCGAGCCGTATTTGAATACAATAAACTCGATCTCGAATAGAATTTTTTCGAATACATTCAAATTCGAATCGAATACGAACTAAATAGTAACTCAAATAAATCGATCCCGAACAGTAAAATGTTCGATCGTATTCGATTCATTAACAATCTTAATGATAGGTCATTCGAGATGAGGTGATATATGGTAGGTTATTCGGGGATGAGATGGTCTATGATAGATCATTTGGGGATGAGGTGAACTAGGATTGATTTAAGAAATAGAAACTACTGCTAATTTAGTAGATCGTATTTTAGCGATCTTCACATTTACTGTATAAATACAATTTAATAAATATCATCTCCTATAGATCGGTTGGAGATGATGATGCAGCAGTCGAGGATGAGATATTGATCCACAATAAGTACTAATAACGGTAAATGCCATCCCAAACTCGGCTCGAAAATATAATGATCCACTGTATAATAGGATGAGTATGGTAACGATAAAACTTGTCCTGAGGTAAGTATGGGGCATATACGAATGATGGCCAATATGATCCATACCTTATTCATTGCCATCCCTACTCCCTACTCTAGGGATCAAATGGGCTTAAAAATTGGAAGCAATCGCTGATGTTAGATGGCTGATTATGGTCTTAGTTTATCCAGCAGGCCTAATACGATGGTTCCCAATATAGACCAAAATCATAGCCACATTATATGATTTATAGTTTTATAACGAAAATTGCTGTACAAAATTCTGTCAATATTTTTTACAATCGATTTAAACCTTCTGTCTCCTGGTGCGAATTCAACCGAGATTTGTTTCCAGGAGTTGGAATCGTCTCAACCCGAACCAAGCGGACAAGTTTTGATGAGAGGAAATGGGTGCAGTTCATCCTTGGTAGGTCCGATACTTCAGAATCACCAAACCAAGCAACATGGGCCGTCCAGGAAGGGCCAACATAACCACTATTGGACGGTCGTGATCTACTTGGGTGCTTTCTGTAACAACGAATCACTAAGGTCTATTTTTGTGATTGTAACGCAAAACCCGGTCTCGGCCCCGCCGCTCCCTTTATTAGGGTTCCATCTTCCGCCGTTAGGGTTCTTCGGCGGCCGCTGGGGCTTCTTCGGCACTGAACCTGAGGTGAGAGATGAATCCCTCCCCCCGTTCGTTTTCTATTCTCTCGTAGCGATGCTCGTTTCTCTGTTTCCGATCTTAATACTCCAACCTTGCGGCCATTTAACAAGTATCCTTTCTTGTATGCTTTCATTATATCGGAGGGAAATCTAGATTATCGGATCCACTCTTCTCTATTTGTTTTCATTTTTTATTTGGATTTCATTAGTTTTGATTTCTTTCCTTCGTATATTGTCATTGTTTGCTTTAAGATCTTGTGCTGCGAACATGCTGATCATTCTTTGTTGTCGGTTTTTTATGGATTTTCTATAGAAGGAAGCGATGGCTCCGGTGCCGAATACTGGCCTCTTTGTTGGGCTGAACAAAGGCCACATCGTCACCAAGCGGGAGTTGCCTCCTCGCCCATCCAGCAGGAAAGGGGTAAGAGTCCCAAGTTAATGTTTAGAACGGATTTATATTATTCGATTTTACTCTTTTCTCTCTGTGAGCGTGGAAGAGATACTTTTTGTTTATGCTATCAAGGATAATGGTGCTCATGCTTAATGTGATCCTACTTTTATTTGTAAGCAGTGGGGAATCATAACTGTATGTTAAATCATTAGTTGGTGCACGCAACTTTAGAAGTCTATGTTTTCAGTAGCTTGATGAGAATCTGGTACTTGCAAGTACTATTTAACTTCGGTTGGTTTTCAAGATCCCAGAAAATGACAACTTGCATGCATTGCAATGGAGTGTTTTTTTTTTTTTTTTAATAAAAAAATCCTGTTTGAGTATGGATTGTCTGATTTTAATTTACCATGAAATGGAAATGGATGTTGCTTGAGTGCAGAATGGTTTGAGTGCCCTATTTATTTATTTCTTTTACCAAGTCTTGATTCTCTGTAAGATAAAGGCAATATAGGCAGTTTACAGATGATGTTTAACTAGGCAGGTTTTGCATGCGACAATGACGTTAACATGATGCTGCCTATATGTGAATGTTTTATTTTTCAATTTTATGCTGTCTCTGGTGGATTAGGTGTTCTATTTGGAGATGGATATAAAAAAGGTTATAATTTTAATTAATAGACTCCTTGAAAGGAACTTTAGGAAATGAAAGTATTCAACGTGGATCCAAAACCAATTCAAAATTGGGTCTTTTCTGGTAGGACTTGTATCTGACATTCAAATAGGAGATCAATATTTTTTTTTCTTCAACAAACTAGGATGCGTATATATGGCTGAACATGATTTGCTGCATTTTCGTGTGAATGTTTGCAGATATTTAGATAAAATTGAGAAATAAAACTTTATGAGTTTCTTTTGGGTTTGGTTGGGATATATTCTAACATTTTTCATGTTGCATTTTGAGTAAATCTGGTTCAAGAACTCTTGTTCAAGAAAATGATCATATATGCTTCTGATTTAGGTAACTTGGATGCATCTTTTTGTATAGGTTTAGTTTCGACTTTTCCATATGAAGTTGTTGCAGTTGTAGCATGCGAGTTTCCATTGGTTTCACATTTGCAAACAGACAAAACCTTACATTGAAGAGGTTTAGTTTTCTGAAAGTTCCAATGTTTCACTACTTAAAATGTGTCAATATAAATTTTGCATCTGGTATTGCTTGTGGTGCCGATACTTCTGCTTCTGTTTGCTCTGTTTGGAGTAGTATATGAGGATTGTTATTCACATATTGCCAGTGCTCTACCGATTGTCATTTGAGAAGATCAAGCCTTTAATCTCTGTGCAACTTCATTTTTCTGATGTGACAACATGACATCCATTCTTTATGCATGGTTTTGGAGTTTTAAACCTCTCATCAGTTCTTGCTTTGTGTATTGATCAGATTTTATCTTAGTTTTGGGTAAAATTAATTACCATTGTCTCCAACAGGACTCTCAGCATGCTTGAGAACATTATGCAGGTTTGCATGTAATGAATCCATTGAACTGATGGATATTGATGTTTCTTGCATTGAATCTGCTTCATAGGTTAACTTCGTTTCTGTTATTTCTGTATATTGCAAAATTGTATTGAGATGCCTTACAACTTTTATATTATTTCAGAAAACCAGCAAAAGGGTGCACTTTGTGAGAAACTTAATCAGGGAAGTTGCTGGGTTTGCTCCTTATGAGAAGAGGATTACTGAGCTTCTTAAAGTCGGGAAGGACAAGCGTGCCTTGAAAGTGGCAAAGAGAAAGTTGGGTACACACAAGAGAGCCAAGAAGAAGCGTGAGGAGATGGCCAATGTTCTGAGGAAGATGAGGTGAGTGCCTAATTTTTTTTTCTTGACTGTTATTTTCTTTTTTAATTTTGTATCAGAATATACTATTTTTCATTTTAAACATGTCCCCTGAGGTTCTGCTGAAAAATTCTCAGGCAGCATAATGTAAGGTCATTATTCAGTTATAAAATGTAAATTGATGATATGTTTTAGTATTATTAGTTCAATTAAATGTTAATGCTACCTAGGTTATAATATATGTATTTAGCTTGTCATTTTTTTACTTTGGTGGATGGGGACACAACCAGATTTAGTTGTTGTTCTGGTTCTAGTGTGCCCTAATGTACTAACTTGTAATCCAACATGTTACTGGTTCTGCTTGGGATTTGGACTCATTTAATTGCTGCTAACACAGTGATTGGCTCGAACTATTATATCAATTAAACCTTGATTCTTCAGGAAATTACATGAATGAGTTAAGCTTTTCGGAATTTTTTTTTAAGTTTAAACATTTGCTCTTGATACTGTTGTTAGCATATTAAGTCAAAATGACATGAGAACATCCATTGAATTTCCTGTATGAGCATGGCATGCTGTACTTTTTGGAATGACCTGTGGACAACTTGTAGGATTTCTGATTATTATTTTTGGGTTTCTTGTGGCGCTTCCACCTGCAGGTCTGCTGGAGTGACTGAGAAGAAGAAATGAGGTGGTTGTTTGGGGGCTGTCCATGGTCACAGCGCAGAATATTCCAAGATTTCAAGTATTTTGAATTATAGGAGCTTATGAAGTATATTTCTTCGTATGCCTTCTAATGTAGGGTCTTATAGACATCTGGACAATTTAATTTTGAAATTTGACCATTTTTAGTAAGTCATTGTTTCGACTTCTGAGAGTGTTGTTTTTCTTTATCCGTAGTGTTGAATTAGTCATGGAGAGGGTGATCAGTAAAGTTGTCCATTGTGGCCTAGAGATCTTGGGTTCAAAGTATGAAAACATCCTCTTGGTGCTGAGATGAGGCTCTATACATCCGGTCCTCTCTCGACTTCTTGTGTATAAGGCTGCTTTTTGTGGGTGTGGGTGTGTTGAACTAGTGATGGTTGTGGTTCTGGCTCAAGGGCGTAATTTCAGTAGCATAATGAACTATATTCTGAATGCAGACTCCCTAGCATATTTGTATTCTGAGATTCTGTTGTTCATGGAAGTCTTAATATAATTTTCTTTTGTCAATAGATTAGAATTTTGTGCTTCCTTAGTGGACTATCGGAGTAGCGGGTGTCCATTACGGCTTGTTCTTTGTTCTCGGAACAAGCAGTTGTAAGCTGTCATCTGAACTGGTTTGTTGATTGTACTTGGGGCGGCAACCAGCAAACATATGGGGAACTAGAATGTCAGATGTAGTTAAGAATTTGTAAAGAACCATGCAAAGGCTATACTTGCATCTGGCATCGCCTGTCTAGCTTTACGAAGAAATTAGGACCAAAGTAAAACAAATTATATCCAGTGTGATTTGTGTCGTGGGGAACGAACTACGTGGGTATGCCATGCATCAGCTGATGTGAGGAAATGTTATGAAAGCTGAATCTGTGAGCCGCGCTCGTAAAACTGAACAACTTGTGCAACGAAGAGCATAAAGCCACTATTACTGCAGAAAGTATGCGTTCCTCAACGGTTGTGTTATTTTATGACGGAAATTGCTCGTATGCGGACCACGACGGTGTGTGAAAAGGACGCCGATAGCAGCTGATGAGGATATACCAAGGTTTGACTCCTGTATTAGGTCCATCATAAATAAAAATCAAATTTAGATTAAATAAGTTTGGATCAGATCGATTCATTTAATATTTGAATTTTAGATATCTAATCTATTTAATTCATTAAATATTTAAATTAAATTACATTAGATAATTTATTTAATCTATTTAAGGTTTAATTAATCTATTTCATTTAATTTGATCTATTTAATCTAATTTAATTTTATTTAATTTTAATTTATTTAATAAATAAATTAAATTTGGTTTGATAAATTTTTATTTTAATCTATATTCGATCTAATTCAATCACCATCCTGATTTACAAAGCGTAGGGGTAAGCCAGGTTGATATTGCGATGGTAACTCACAAACATCGTGCAATCGTCCATCTTCCATCATTAACGTCGTCTAGAGTAACACTTGCATTGTAGAAAAAATAACATAGAATATATTAGATAATTTTATTGAAATACGTAGTCATATTTTTTAATATATATTTAATATTTTATAGTATTTAAAATTTTAAATGATAAAAATATTATTTTTAAAAATTATGATATTCATTCATAAAAATTATAATAATTCTTCATAAAAATTATGACATCATTATAAAAAATATAATATTTTATTCAAAATATCATAAATTTTATGAATGAATGTCATAATTTTTGTATAGAAATATTATAACACCATTTCCATATATATTTATTATTATTATTTTTATTTTTTTTATATCATATTATGATATTTCTATACAGAAATTATGATATCTATTAATAAAAATTATAATATTTTAAATAAAATATTATATTACATGATATCATAATTTTTATGAAGAAGTATCATAATTTTTATTATAATATTTTTTTTATAAAAATTATGATATTCATCCATAAAAATTATGATATTTTAAATAAAATACTATATTTTCTATAGAATATCATAATTTTTATGAAAAAATATCATAATTTATATAAAAAAATATCATAATTTTTTTAAAAAATATTTTTATTATTTAAAATTTTAAAATATTAAATACGAGCAGCTATCTAATTCATGTCGAAAATTAAAAAAAAAAAAAAAAAAAAAAAAAGGGGGGGGTTGGGGGGGGGGGGGGGGGGGCGTGGGGGTAAGGAAAGTATTTTTTTTTTTTAATTTTAATTATTATGGGGCCACAGTCCGGTTCATCTGCTTGGGTTCCACACGCTAATGCTGGGACAAAATTGAAACCCAAAAACGGAAAAGGATAAAGAGGAGGTGGGTAGGGGAGCTGGGGGAATGGACACCAGGTGGAGGAGAAGGTTCACACCGCCGTCCCTCCTTCCACTCGTCACCATTGCTTCCTTCGTCGGTCCCCTTTCTCCTCCTCCTCTTCCTCAATTTGTTTAAACCCAGACCCTCCTTTGGTCATCATATCTCGATTGTTTGTTGCCCGGAATCAGTGATCTGTTCGAGGAGTGCCGATTAACGATTTGGTGGTGGTCTGGACGCAGACGTTGCCGGCAGTGGAGGCGGCGAAGTGGGATCCAGAACGACCGTTAGCCGTTGGATCTGGATCTCCGTACTGCTATATTGCTTGCTTGCTTTCCTTTCTCATTTTTTTTGATTGTTAAGCCATCCTTCTCCACCGCTGTTAGCTGTCGTTTTGTATACAAAAACTGGTCCCTTAGAAGGAGCCATGTAGCGGCTTTCTTTCTTTCTGTTTTTTCCATTTTTGTTCTCTGGCCCTTTCCCTCCAATCGAGGATGCTAGGGTTGGGGTTCCAGAGGCCCCGGCGATCGCCGTGGGAGCTTCTCCGGTCTGCCGCCGTTTCTTTCTTCCTCGCCCTCCTCTCCCACTTCGCCCTTGCCATGGTTCCCCGCCTCTTCCCTTCGCTCTCCCTCCTCTCCATGCTCCCCATCTCAGGTCTCTCTCTCTCCCCATCATCCTCTCTCTCATCTTTCTCTTTTAGATGTTAATGCAGGGAGCTTTTTTTTGTGCAGCTTTAGTTCTGGTGGCGACTATTTTCTTGGGCAAGTGCTGGAGGCGGCTTCTCGGGATACCAGCGTCCGCCCCGGCTTTTGTTCTTTTTAATATACTATTTTTATGGGGAGTTTATATCGCTGTAATCCGAGGAGGTACTTTCTTTCCCCTTGAACCATCCCATCGAGTTCAGCTAATGAAACCACTGGTTCCTTTATCATCTGCAATTTAGAAGTTTAGTTACTCTGCCCAATCCATACTAAAGATTTGAATCTTTTGTCACTCCATTTGTGGCACTGATTTTTCTTCTTCTCGCAGCTATTCCTTCTATACTGGATGCGATTCTCAATGCTGAATGTGCTTTACTTCTGTTTGGTTTCTACAAGTAAGCTTCACTTTTTATTCAATCCTTTTTACCTGGGGGAATCATTAATGATTCATTTAGTGTCAATTGACTGTGGTTTCTACATGCTGTTGGCTCATTTTGCCTTTATATATATAAAGTACGTGCTATCTGTCAATGTCCATTCTTTACAGGCTAAAACAATCAAATCTGCAATTGAGTTGCCCTCTTATACGAAATTAAATGTCTCATCTGTTCTAAGTTGATTTCTTAATTTATTGCAAGTTGGAAATTTAAATATTTGTTGTTTGCGCTGCTTAACTAACTTTTGCCTGTTAATGTGCATCATGATGGTTGCATCTGGTTTCTGGCTTTCCTTTTCCATGGATACAATCAAGAGATAAGGTCTTACTATGAGCTCAGCGAAACAGTAGAGTTAGAGACAAAAAAAAGAAGAAAAGATTTGATAATATAACAAATTCATTGGATATGTATTGCTTCACTAGCCAATAATGCACTATTTGAGAACTATTACAAAGGGGGGAAAAGAAGAAAAAAATTAAGCTAATGAATAGAGTGCTGAAGATATTTTATGAAACTAACAAGTTTACCTTGTTGTCCGGTGAAGCTCTTATCACATTTCTTCACCATAAACTCCCAGTCTCTTGGGTCAGTCCATTAGCAATCCACCTCATAGCCGAGGAAATCACTTCCTCCACCATCCACCTAAGAATTGTACTATTTTGGATGATACCCTAGCAAACAAAGATGAAATTAGGACATCCAAATGTGAATTCTATGTAATGACTAGCTTCACCTTCAGCTTTCTGAGAAAATATTTTACTTCACACTATAGCAGTTACATGCTCTTTGTTACCATATTACTTCCATCTGTTGATCATGTCTTCAATCTCTGTTAGTATAGATATTCACAAATGCATTCTTGATCATTGTTGGCTACCCATGATTATTCCTGAGTTTTGATATGCTAGTTCTCTTCCTTCCACCTTTAGGGGAAAAAAATGGTTTTGATTCTGATTCACACCCAAAATCTTTAATTCAACAATTTTATGATTATTTTATGGTTGTCGAGTTGTATGATGCTGGTAAACAAGACAAGCTTTGAGCATCCTTTTATATTTCTTTTTTCATACTTTGATATGCAAGGAGGATTTCTAGGGCCAAACTGATAATGCCTGTTCTGTGGTTGCAGAATTTTTTCTAGTGATCCTGGGATGGTTGGACATGACTCTTCTTGCTCTACAGAGTCAGAACAAAAAGGCTTTTCTGAATTTAATCTTCAGTATGAGGTTCTAAATCGGATCCTAAATTCATTTTGTTACAGTATCTCATGCGCGTAACGTCTCTTACTAGTGGCAGAAGTGGTGCTAGTGACAATTAATATGGTCCATTAATTGGTGTATTCTGATGATGGAAGCACTTTAATAGTGGTAGTTTTCCAAGTAATTTGTAATATATTCAGTTCTTAATAATGGCATATTTATTGAAGGCAAATGCTTTAGGTAACTTGTAGTTTGGTCAGTCTGAGAATGCCTGTTGTCGGCTGAATGTTCATCAATAGCATTTACTTTGTTTTTCTGCTGCCATATGCAGTTAATTGTATGTACTGAAATTTCTCTTATAGCTGTTGTAACCTATTTGTTTTTTAATTCATATTTTCAGAAGTCTCCATTATTTTCAAGGGTTAGGTATTGCAACATCTGTAAGACAAGCATTAGAGGATTCGACCACCATTGTCCTGCTTTTGGGAATTGCATAGGTAATGCACCATAAGTTTAGCTTTTCTAATGCAGTTGCAGTTTTATTAGAAATTAGGAGTTGTTCCTTGCTATATCATCAAGCATTGATGCTTTGTCCACAGGTCAGAAGAACCGTCGTCTATTCATTGGTCTTTTAGCTGGATTTGTTATCACTGAGGCCTCCTATACAATGTGTTCAACTCATTGTACGTGATTAGTATGGTGTAGTTGCACCACTTCCTAGTTTTTGTCATATAGACCATCACAGTCAAGCGATCCCTGATATTCTTGAATGTCAGTTGCATTCAACTTAAATTCTTGAATAGAAACACTGTGCATCTGGAGAAAATGTTATTGCCTCTCTTTGCTTTCTCAATTTCGTTAACATATTCATATTTTGATTTGCAGTCATCACAAAATCTCTAAATACACAAAAAATAAGATTGGAGGTATGTTCTGCATCACAAATTTTCCCGTCATGCAAATACAATCAGATGTAGTAATTGATGACAGCATGTGATGATGGCCATTTGCAGAGTGCTCCTTAAGTTCTTTTGATTTGAATTTGAGTTTCTATTCATCATAATAGTAGGTTCCGTAAGCAGCATCTGTGTAACTGTGTTATAATATCAGTGTATGATATTCCCTTTCAGCTATACTTATCTGATAACAAATTACAAATGATGATGATGCGCAATATAAGATTAAAACTTCAAATATTATATGTTCTGCAGAGCATTATCTCTGGCAACTTGGTGATCAGCACCACACTGTTTTCTATCCTCCAGGTGCTATGGCAGGTCTGATTTATGCCCCATGTTTCATCTTATCATGGGAATATTAATGCCTCATGTTATCATTTACATACTTCTACTTCCTGACGACTTTTTGTATTAGAAGTAGCAGTACATTATTCATATATTTCTGCCATGAAATTTTAAAGAGAGAGAGAGAGAGTTACCATGCTAGTTTATGGGTTGAATACAGAAATGGGAGAATTGTTGGCAATTTTTGGCAATCTCTTTTTTGTCTCATCTTTTGCTTTTTTTTTAACCCCCCAGAAAGGAAATTATGGCAATATTCATTAAGTTCTTAGTGGAAGGAATATTTTCTCTCTGCTGGTCAATACAAGAAATGGTGATGCAGCTCTAAATGGATTGTCGCATAAATTTTGCTTGATTCATCAGTTACTGATGCAGCATTAAATCGATGAGGTTGACTTACAAACGTGGACGTGGATACTTCAGTAGAATCTTTCCAGCTTGATACATGCCCTCCACCCTTCCCCTCCCACTCACACCCACAGGGTCGTCCAAGTGGAGCATTAGAAACCAAGATGCCATTTTTAATTGCCTTGCCTTTGTGGGAACAATATGATGACATGGATCATATTAATGATCACTTTCCTCTCTCATTGACTAAGTTTCCAAGTAACCTCAATAAATACTTAAGTTTCTAGAAATCAATTTGCAGACAACACTCTTCCTACTGTGCTTTCTAGTCAGGTAGAAGGGGCCATTTCCAACAACTGAACTAAACTTTTAGGTGAACTATCATAAGATGTTTCCATTCTTTTTTCTCAGTATTTTGAGCATTCCTGTCCAATTGTGTTTCATTTAAGCATCTGTTCTTCTTTTCTTGAATGCTGCAATTGACAACGCTTATAATTTAATGATGTTTATTTGTTCTTCTTCACTAGGTGGTCTTCCTAGTGTGGCATATTTATTGCATCTGCTTAAATATCAGAACAGAAGAGTGGGTAATTACAAGAACTTTGCCAACATTTGTAATTTCTTAGTTTAGTGGTATAGGGGTCTTTTTTTGATCATATTGTGTATGACCAAAGCAAGACAATTTTCCAGATTAACTGGAGGAAATATCCTGAATTCCAACTCATCATCCAGCCCCAACCAGGTAGCTTTATTGTACAAGTTTGAGTTGAACTTTTCTGTGCCAAAATGCATTTGTTACCAATTGATTGGGTTTTGTTGTATGTGATCTTGCAGGAAGTCCCGCTCCAGAAACTCGATTTACAAATCCATATGATAAGGGTTTTATTGGCAACATCAAAGACTTCTTTAAACCAAAGGATTAGATAAACTAAATGATATGCAAGGAAGATTTAGAGAAAAGAGATTTATGTGATAAAGACTAGCAAAATTAAATGAGTGATGCCAACCACCTTTGTTTTAAAAAAATAGTTTGATTGTCCACTTAACTTCCACTCAACAAGCTTCATGCTTGAATGTTCATTCTATTTTTCAGTGGTTATCGGCTGTATTAAGTTTTGCCTCCAGGAGAGAAAATGCTCAGCAAAATTTATTTTTAAAAATAATTTTATCCATTGGGCATTTGAAGGTTGAACTCTGAAAAAAGTTTCAAGAAGAAGGTGCGTCTTTTGGTTCTATTCTTCATGCTGAGAGGCTGAAGGGATTGGAATCGAAGGGGCAATATGAGGCGACAAATTGCAACATATCATCATGGGCTTCTTCCCGAACCTTTTCTTGTGATGAATTAAGATAAAGTGATTATCTAGCGCTGATCTCTTCATAAAATCCCTTAGAATTTCCAGTATGAAGTTACGTAGTTTCTTCTTGCAACCTTTTTTTTTTGGCTTGCACGTGCAACGCTGGGTGAAAGGTTTCGATTTTAGCTCATACTGTCCAAGGCCATGCAGGGGGAGGTATTGCTGCTTCGCGGACCATGGTAGCTGATTGAACCTGGGAAAAACGTATAACGAGGAACGATGCTGGGAAACAAACAAAATAAGCCAAATGAAGGAGGGAGAGAAAAAATATCAAAACGGTGAGTTTCACGCTTTCATAATGCAAACGGGACCGTACATCTGTTCGTTGTTTCAAGGATTGAAACCTCTAAAAGTGTCTTTCAGATGTGTTGGGGAGGTTATTTATCATCCGATTCGACCTTGGTATGACTAAGCATTTATTAAACTATCTCGGATATCAGGGAGAGATCCAAGATTCTAAGGCAAAGTGAGGATCTGATATCAGCTTCTATCTGATCTTCGAATTGGTATTTCTTGATCCCAAGGTCGAGAGTCAATTGAGAATAGGAGGATGCTTCATATGTTGTGCGGATGTTGATATATTTGAGGTGAGGTTTTGACCCCACTTAGATCTCAGGTCATCAACTTGTCTGACCAAACATATGATCCTTGGAGCCTTCCAATAGCTTTTAAAGTGTAGGCGTAGGCGTGGCCTAGGACTGACACCCATATTTAACAATTCTAAGTATGAGATAGTGGGAGACACAACAATCTATCAGATCATATTGTCGCAAGTTTGGGCGGCCTCTGGTAGCTTGTCAAGTCATGGCCTAATAGGTCCCTAGCGACCTACATGACTTTGGTGCAGTTACCTATCATCATATCTCTATATAAAGAGGTAAAAAAGGGGACCTTGAGGTAATCTCCACACGAGAGAATAATCCATGCTTTTGCTCTTTATCCTTCTTTCCTCTATCGTTGTTAAGCTCCGGCTGATTTAAGCATTGGAGAATTCTTTATCGGAGAGCCTCCGATGAGTGTGGATGTTTTCTATAGGTTTTTCTCGGTGCTCCAGCCTTTTGGTCGAGGAGCATCCGACCTCCGCTGCATCCATTATGAACTAGAGAATTGCAGCAACAGAATAATACTAGAGGAAGGGCCATCAGTCTAATCAAAGAGAAAATAGAGCATAGCAAGAACGAGAGTATGCAACTCTGCTACCTCCCAGTAAGTTTCATCGGAAAGAAGATCCCAAGCGCTGCCTTGGCAAAGTCCAGAATAGAAATTACCAAAATAACAATCGATCAATAGCTAGTGTCATCAACATGATCTTTAGCTTTATAGGCGGTAGGAGGCAGAAGACTGAGCAAAGGGAGCAAAGAGACAGCGCTAGTAAGTTGCATATTCATCAATTATGTTAATTAAAATATCCCTTCTTTTAGTTTTGGCACAAGGATTAAACCAAGTATCGACTGATGCCTAAGGGATAACCCTTTGGGGACCCATATGGCCACTTGACACTCCTCAGTGATGAATAAGTCAAGCAGAGGCTCATAATGACGATGATAAGGGATCACCCTTCAGAGACCCCACTGAAGGGAAATCCTGATTTCCCGGTCCAGGTTCGTTCAGATCTGATTAGATCAAGAGATATATTTCAAAAAATTTTCTCTTGATCTCAATCAGATCTTGATATATTTCAGATCTGATTCTTATTATTTTAATAAATAAAATAAAACAAGATAAATTAAATCAAATTCAATTTACCTGATTTGGGTAATCCTATTACCCTGTAGATGATCCTGATTGCAGCGGAAGGTTCTGGATCTTAGCCACGCAAGCGCCTGACCTCTACCGATATCCACTCGGGTTGGATCTGGAGATCCTCTTCTTCTCTATCACACCTCCAAAAATCAGATCTGGAGGATCTTCAAAACTCTTTTGAAGATCTGCAGTCGTCCTTTTGCAGCAGCGCAGCCTTCTTGCTTTTGATCGCCTTTCCTTGATCTGAATCGCACCAACCAAAGTCCAAAACACCTTTTGGACGTGGAGAGCAAGGGGAGAAGAGACTATGGCATGGAGAAGGAGGGGAGAGGCAGCCTTGGGGCGTGGGTCTAATTTCATTTCAATTAGGGTTGGGCGCAGGGTCTTATTTATAGACCTCTTGTGATCCAACTCCTCTTCCTCTCAACCAATCACAAACCCTTTGTGAAATCAGATCTAAATCTGATTGGTTGGAATAGAGACCCCTGGATTCCTCCTTAGAGGGCGCCTAAGACCAGTCAAACTGGATTCTTAGTAGAACTCTGATTGGAATCCAAAAGGGAGGTGGAGTCCTTGTCCAACAAGGACTCCTAGGCGCCTCCTACTTGGGCTCACGCCACCCTTGGCGTGCGCCCTTCTCCTTGCCAGGTTCTGGCAGGGGGACAGGCCCCCACCAGCTCTCCAATAGGTGCATGACATGTGGTCAAAAGTCAAAGTGTCAATGGTCAACGTTTGACCAGTCAAAGGTAGACTTTTGACCAAAGTCAAAGAACAAGAAATGGCAGGTGACCAAAAATGGCAGGTAATGTCTTACAAATAAGACAACCTATTCTGACTTGGACAACCTCCAGTCAGACCATATGAAGGCCTCTGATTGAGCACAAACTCCTTTGGCTCAGTCAGGACAACTTATTTATGATAGTAAAAGAAGAACGTTAGGTTCAATCGAGTGCTAGCACGATTTTCTTGAACCTAATTGAATCTCATTCAGATCAATTGAACTAGATCAGTTCAATTGATGATCACCAGATTCAAACCCTTGTTTGTGTGACCCAGTTAGGTTCAGTTCTGTATGGTAATGGGATATGTCATGATCTCTATCATCGACATCATCGAAACTCCTTTCGATGGATCAGAACTCTTCTGATTCGAACAGCTAGAATGATCGATCATCTAAATCATTCTAATTGCTCCCAAAATCCACCAGTGACACCTAGCAGTATATGGTGGCAACCCATCAGAGCTGAATGCGAACCTCTTGGTGCAGCTACCTGTGTGATTAAGTTCTTCTATCTTGAGCCCCGATCAGATTAGGGTTAAGGTGAACTCGTCAAACCCTAGTCTCTGTCATATGATGTAATCATTCGATTCGAGTCCAATGTGAAAATCTAAATAGAAACTCTTTCTATTATTTCACTCTGCCATGGCCATGGGCTTCTGGACTTGATTCTCATGATCATCATAGGGCTGCTCCTCTACCACCGAGGTAGATAGATTCCATCTTGATGCAATCCAGTTCCTACAATGAACATGCTATAGCCAACATACACCTCAGGGTTCCATATGGCTAGGAGACCGAGTAATGGTGTAGTCAAACTATAACACCCTCAAGGTGAACTGCCGATGCATCTCAGGTCAAAGAACCAGACACACTACTGCAGCATCGAGTCAGTCATTGACGAGAAGGTAGACTTCCCTAATGACTACTCGAGGTGGTCACGCTCAGTGCCCTCGTTCTCTAACGAGTACCTGTACTCTCGCTCCGGTGTCTCCACACCGTAGACTCAAGACTCATCTACTAAAGAGAAGCGATTGTACACCAACCTTCCGGATCAATCACCATCCTCGTGATGATCCTATGGTCGGGAGCATTTTATGAGTTAATAATGATTATTCATGTCTTAAATTTTCAACTCTTGAAAATATGAATTATCATTACCATTAACTCAAAGGATGTATCACAGACACTAAATACACATATGTGATAGAAAATAACCCATTTTATTGATTATTAGTCAAAATTATAATTTTGCCCCTAGAAGTGTATTACAAGTGTCAGCCAATTCTGGCTTCTAGGGCACATATATCTAACAAATTTAAAGCTACCAAGATTGTCCGATGATGACCTTAGAGCTTGAGAAGCTCATAGTGAAGTTAGATCAGGATCTATGCTGCAATGATTGATGCGTATGGGTAGTTCATCATGAACTACCATATGCATAAAATTCAGAATACTCTGGCCAAGCTTATGAATATGCTGGTTACTATTGAGCTTTCTATAAAAGATTCTAAAAGCTCATTTCTTGCTATGGAATGGACTTCTTCCAAAAGAAAGCTTTTTGGAAAGAAAAAAAAATTTGTAA